>JAPEVW010000320.1:0-163309 GCA_027921565.1 Artemia sinica
GGACGTGATCGTCTCTTACTGGTTGCTAGCTACCGCTGCAACCCTGATTTTACTATAACTACTGCTTGAACCCGGATTATAAATTACAAACAGGAAAAAGCCTACGGCTTTTTCTTCTTTGGAATAGTAAGAGACGATCCTCAAATAATCAGGCAGCTAACTAGGTTTACAATTGGTTCTTTAACATAAACTTCATTAATCGTATATTTTAATATATCCTATATGGTCTAGAGGTTGAGATAGCTCTCACCCAGTTGGCTTGAGTTCAATTTCCGTATGGGAAATTTTTACTTTTGATGATTTCTTAAGGAACATAATTAAAATTTTTTAATATAATAAAAATAATTTGTTTTAATTACAAAAGGTTTTTAACCCCATTAATTTCCTTTAAAATGAGCCATTGAACAACTCTCTACGATGTTCCAGTGCCAAGCTATCTGTTAAATTACTAACCTATAGTATAATTAAGTGGCGTATAAAATTTAGTATAGGCAAGAGGTCCTTCTTTATTATAAAAATGAGCTATTGAACAACTCTCTACGATGTTCCAGTGCCAAGCTATCTCTGGAAACAAAAAAAAAAATATCCCGTTTGTGGAGAATAACGTGGTTAAAGTCAATTTTCTTGATTTTCAAGCCTTGCTGTTCAAGCCAAATTACAGAAAGTTTCCTATACAGAGTTTTTGGACAAGGCGGTTCTAATGGTGTACTTTTTGTTTTGATCTGACTGCTGTTTTAGGAGCTATGGTTTTTTTTTTATTTCTTAGCATTGGACTCGATCGTCTCTTATTAGGTTGCTAGCTCCCGCTGCAACCCGGATGTTCTTTATTATAAAATCCTTTATGCTACTATAGTTAAGTGGCCTATAAAATTTAGTATAGGCAAGAGGTCGTTCTTTATTATAAATGTATTCATGAATGAGACCTTTTGCAGTTTTGACGTTTCTTATATAGTAATTATGACGTCACTGCATCAAAAATACAGTTTTTATTGAAAAAATTTATTCTCTTTTAAAATAATTTATTTTAGTTACTATAGATTTTTAACCCAATTAATTTCCTTTAAAATGAGCTATTGAACAACCCTCTACGATGTTCCAGTGCCAAGCTATCTCTGGATACAAAAAAAGAAAAAAAAAAAGAAAAAAAGAAAAAAAATATCCCGTTTGGGGAGAATAACGTGGTAAAAGTCTATTTTCTTGATTTTCAAGCCAATATATTTTCTTTGTTATTCAAGCCAAAGGGCGGTAAGTTTCCTTTATGGAGGATTTGTACAAGGCGGTTCTAATGGTGTACTTTTTGTTTTGATCTGACTCTTTTTTTAGGAGCTACGGGTTTTTATATTTCTTAACATTGGACGTGATCGTCTCTTACTAGGTTGCTAGCTACCGCTGCAACCCGGATGTAATCATAATCTGTTTCTACCACTCAAAAGACAATTAAGAAGACAATGCAGTATAGCTTGACTGCTATACAGTAAATAGGGTAAGAGCGAGATAAATGTCAGTTCTATATATAATTGTTTTTACCTGTAAATAAAAACAGGAAAAATCCTACGGCTTTTTCTTCTTTTAATAAATATTAAGAGACGAAACTCAAACAATCAAGTAACTAACTAAGTCCAATGTATGCAATGGTTTGTGTCCGTTGATTTTCGGAGAGTGAGACTCGTTGAGACTCGGTCCGTCGACCGAGTCCGTTGATTTTGAATTGAAGTTATCAAGTATTTTACAATAGGTTGTATAGGTTTCATCAAGACGCTGGGTAACTGTAGGACAGAAAAAAGTTAAGACAGATAGTCCAAGTAATAGAAAAGATATTCCAGAAAAGGCGGTTCTAATAGTGTACTTTTTGTTTTGATCTGACTTTTTTTAGGAGTTATGGGTTTTTATATTTCTTAACATTGGATGTGATCGTCTCTTACCAGGTTGCTACCTACCGCTGCAACCCGGTTACCAATGAAGATTCGATAATCCTTTTTTATATTTCAATTAACATAGGATAGATGTCGTTCTTTACTATATACCGCTGCAACCCAGATTTTTAGGAGCTATGGGTTTTTATATTTCTTAACATTGGATGTGATCGTCTCTTACTAGGTTGCTAGCTACCGCTCCAACCCGGATTAAAAAATTATTATCATATCTTATAATTAACTTTTATTTTATAAGTGTTCGATAGTCTAATGGTAAGCATGCCCACTTGTTACTTGGGAGAAGGGGGTTCAATTCCCCGTCGGGGAGGACTTTTAATATGTTGAATTAAAAGCACTATCTCTTCAGTTTAAAATTTAAAAAAGAAACTTGTTTATTTAAATTCTAGCTAAAATAATGAAGATGATATGAATGAACCACAGGGTTCAGTTTCTTTGGACCTGACTTCGTTTTTTAACTATAAATGCAAACAGGAAAAAGCCTACGGCTTTTTCTTCTTTAATAGTAAGAGACGAAACTCAAAAAATCAAATAGCTAATAACTAAGTCAAATGGATGGAATGGTTTGTTATTTCAGTTATCGTCTTTTAATGTAAATTTACTAACCTATACTATAGTTAAGTGGCCTATATAATTTAGTATAGGCAAGAATTCGTTCTTTATTATAAACAGTTAGAAATGCTTTTTTCTTGAGTCGGTGTTCCAGGAATTTGTTCTAAATCATTAGTCTTACAAACACATTTACTAATAACCCTAACAGGCTCGTTTTCGCCATAATTGAAAAACATTGCTTTTCCTTCGCTGTTGATAGGTATGCTTGTATATATATTTCTATTGCTGCTACATAAACTGCAATTGCTCCTTCCAAAATTAATATACGAATTTTCTAAGAAGTACGCCTCCGTATATTCACTGTGTTGTCGAACATTTTCCATTGCATCTATAAACTGTTCCGCAGTTGCCAATCCATACCTTGGAAGCTTTTTGTTAAACTGACAACATTTCTTTTGGATATTACTATGAAGCTTTGCCAAAGAATTTCTAGCCGACTTTTCAACAGCATCCGCTCTTTCAAAGAGAATTTAAATCTGTAATTTTGAATACTTTCGTGATCCCGATAAAACATGCGTAAAAACGTTTCTCAATTTACAAAGATCAGCCTGCATTTTTGCCATCTTCTTATATTTCTGAATGTAATTTTTCCCTTTGTCCTTATGCGTTTCTTCGGTACAACCTCGCAGAGAATTTAATTTTTTCATTATAGCTTTTGTCACCCCAGTATCTACCCATTATTCTGGTAGCAACTTTTTTCTTATGTTTGTTTCGGTAATCTTCATCATTATCATACCGGTCCTTGCTCTTTTGTCTAGCCTTCTCAATTGTTGCTTCTCTATAAAGTTTATCATTATGATAACGCTCCTTGATCTTTTGTCTAGCCTGCTCAATTCTTGCTTCTCTGTAATATTCATCATTATCATACCGTTCCTTGATCTTTTGTTTGGCTGTCTCAATTTTTGCATGTCTATAATCTTCATCATTGTGATAACACATCTTGCTGTTTTGTTTGATTACTTCTCGATACGCCTGGTCAGATGAATACCTTTGCTTTTTTCTTTTCAAGATACTATCTCTGTTGTTTGTGTAGTACTGTTTTTTCAATTTGCGTGCAGCTTGCTTGATTGAAACCATTATGTAATTATGAATGAGAACATTTACAGTTCTGACGCTTCTTATATAGTAATATAAGAAGCTGCAACCCGGATCAAAGTCTTCCTCTTAACCCCCTCCCAGGAAGCTTTCATTATTTTCCTCAACTGTTTCTTTACGACATCCTCCCTTTCCTAACCAAGCGTAAAACTACCACCAATCACAATTAGTAAATAAATGAAACTCAAAACGACCGAAAATTATAATAAATAACAGAGTCAAACTCAAAACAAGCAAAATTAACACGAAGATTGCTGGCAACTCCTATATACGACCTATATAGACCTATATAGATAAACCCGGATGATCTGACTTTTTTTTAGGAGTTATGGGTTTTTATATATCTTAACATTGGACGATATATAACCCGGATGATGTGAAATTACAAACAGGAAAAAGCCTATGGCTTTTTCTTGATTGGAATAGTAAGAGACGACCTGGCTACAAACTATGATTATGGCATCATTGATCAATCTTTAACATGAAATGTTCTTTGCTGTAATGGTTTGTTCTTTACTAGGTATCAGCCGTCTCTACAGCCATGATACTGATGGAAATTACATAATCCCTATTTAAGTTTCATTTTTAATGGGCTAGGTGTCGTTCTTTATTGTAAAAAAATTTAGTATAGGCAAAAGGTCGTTCTTTATTATATCCTTTATAGGGAATTCGGACAAGGCGGTTCTAATGGTGTACTTTTTGTTTTGATCTGACCCTTTGTTTTGGAGTTGGGGGGTTTTATATTTCTTAACATTGGAGGTGATCGTCTCTTACTAGGTTGCTAGCTACCGCTGCAACCCGGATAATGTAAAACATGTACAAAGATGTATTAACCAATTTAATATCATGACTTATATATTATTTATATATTAGAATTCTCTGATAGTACAGTGGTCACTATCGCTGTTTGTCATGCGGAAGACCTGGGTTCGATTCCCCGTCAGAAAATTTTCTTTAATATATTGAATTTAAAGTAGTATCTCTTAAATTTACAATTTAAAAAAGAAACTCAGTTTTCCTACCTCTTAGCTAAATATAATAGCTTTAATATAAATTAATAAAGGCAAGAGGTCGTTCTTTATTATAAATACCGCTGTAACCCTGATAACAAACAGGAAAATATTACAAACAGGAAAAAGCCTACGGCTTTTTCTTCTTTGAAATAGTAAGAGACGAACCTCAAATGATCAAGTAGCTAACTAAGTCCAATGTAAACAATAACTTTTTATTCCAATGATCGTCTTTTAATGTAACATATCAGTTACTGTGGGAGAGAGATCGTTCTTTACTGTAACTTTTATTGATTTTCAAGCCAATATGTTTCCCTTGCTGTTCAAGCCAAATGAAAGAATGCTTCTTATACAGGAGTTTCGGACAAGGCGGTTCTAATGGTGTACTGTTTTTTTTATCTGACCTTTTCTTAGGAGTTATGGGTTTTTATATTTCTTAACATTGGACTTGATCGTCTCTTACTAGGTTGCTAGCTACCACTGCAACCCGGATCTTTTTAAAGTCTAAACAAAACATCTATTAATAACTACTACATGAGATCCCCTTGATTGACACATTTATGATGAACAATGTCGATCCTTTATGTAAAAAGAAAACTATATCCCGTTTGTGGAGAATAACGTGGTTCAAGTCAATTTTCTTGATTTTCAAGCCAATATATTTTCTTTGTTATTCAAGCCAAAGGGCGGTAAGTTTTCTTTGTAGGGGTTTCGGACAAGGCGGTTCTAATGGTGTACTTTTTGTTTTGATCTGACTCTTTTTGTAGGATTTAGGGGTTTTTATATTTCTTAATATTGGACGTGATCGTCTCTTACTAAGTTGCTAGCTACCGCTGCAACCCGCAAAAACCAATACTATAGTCAAGTGGCCTGTAAAATTTAGTATAGGCAAGAAGTCGTTCTTTGTTATAACTTCTCGATACGCCTGGTCGGTTGAATACCTTTGCTTTTTTCTTTTCAAGATACTATCTCTGTTGTTTGTGTAGTACTGTTTTTTTAACTTGCGTGTAGCTTGCTTTGATCTAACCATTATCTAATTATGAATGAGAACATTTACAGTTTTGACGCTTCTTATATTGTAACGTATTGTACTATGGGCTGGAAGTTTGTTCTTTACTGTAATTTTTATTCCAATGATCGTCTTTTAATGTAATTTAGCTACCTCCTAGCTAAATATAATAATTCTAATATAAATTAATATAGGCAAGAGATTGTTCTTTATTATATAATTGATTTTCAAGCAAATATATTTCCCTTGCTGTTCAAGACAAGGGACAGACAGTTTCCTATATAGGGGATTTGGACAAGGCGGTTCTAATGGTGTACTTTTGGTTTTGATTAGGAGTTCTAATGGTGTACTTTTTTTTAGGAGTTACGGGTTTTTATATTTCTTAACATTGGACGTGATCGTCTCTTACTAGGTTACTAGCTACCGCTGCAACTCAGATAACCTATACTATAGTTAAGTGGCCTATAAAATTTAGTATAGGCAAGAGGTCGTTCTTAATAATACAGAAAGTTAACTATAGGGAAGTTTCAGACAAGGTGGTTCTAATGGTGTAATTTTTGTTGTGATCTGACTCTTTTCTTAGGAGTTAGGGGTTTTTATATTTCTTAACATTGGATGTGATCGTCTCTTACTAGGTTGCTAGCTACCGCTGCAACCCGAATACTATGGACTACAGTTCGTTCTTTAATGTAAAAACCCGGATACCGCTGTAACCCTGATAACAAACAGGAAAATAGTACAAACAGGAAAAAGCCTTCGGCTTTTTCTTCTTTGAAATAGTAAGAGACGAACCTCAAACGATCAAGTAGCTAACTAAGTCCAATGCATGCAATAACTTTTTATTCCAATGCTCGTCTTTTAATGTAACATATCAGTTACTATGGGAGAGAGATCGTTCTTTACTGTAAATTTGATCTTAGTCTATTTTTAGGAGTTTTGGGTTTTTATATTTCTTAGCATTGGACTGATCGTCTCTTGCTAGGTTGCTAGCTACTGCTGCAACCCAGATTCACATATATATTATTTATGAGAGGCAGCCTGGACGAGTGGTCCAAGGCACTGGTGTTAGCCACCAGTCTCTTTGGAGGCGTGGGTTCAAATCTTACCGCTGGTATACGATTATGTTTGAAAGACTGTAGTGTGAAAAGACATCAAAATGCAGTTTTTGGTGGAAAAATTTATTCTCTTTTAGAAATAATTTATTTTAGTTACTATAGATTTTTAACCCAATTAATTTCCTTTCAAATGAGCCATTGAACAACTCTCTACGATGTTCCAGTGCCAAGCTATCTGTGGAAAAGAAAGAAAAAAAGAAAAAAGAAAAAAAAATATCCCGTTTAGGCAGAATGTTGTGGTAGCTGCCACTTTTCTTGATTTTCAAGCCAATATATTTCCCTTGCTGTTCAAGCCAAGGGACTGAAAGTTTCCTATACAGGGGTTTCGAACCAGGCGGTTCTAATGGTGTACTTTTTGTTTTGATCTGACTCCTTTTTTAGGAACTATGGGTTTTTATATTTCTTAACATTGGACGTGATCGTCTCTTACTAGGTTGCTAGCTACCGCTGCAACCCGGATGTATTGATCTGACCTTTTTTTTAGGAGTAATGGGTTTTATATTTCTTAACATTGAAAGTGATCGTTTCTTACTAGGTTGCTAGCTACCACTGCAACTTGTAGGTTGCTAGATACCACTGCAACCCGGATTGCTATGGGATACAGTTTTTTTCCTTAGTGTAAATAAAATAAAAATTAATTTTTTCAATTTTTACGTCACGTCGCTCATTAAGTCATGTATGGTTATTAGTACACAATAGGTTTTAGATATTACGTCATGTCACTTATTACGTCATATATGGCTATTAGTAGATAATCGGTAAAATATTCGTTCTTTATTATAATTTAAAATCATCCATTGAACAACTCTCTACGATGTTCCAGTGCTAAGCTATCTATGGAATATAAAGTTTAAAATACAACCTTACCACGAACTGTTTGATTGCTTCAAAAATCAAATGTCTTTGAAAAGACAGCAGTATGGAAAGACATCCAAAATACAGTTTTTAGTGGAAAAATTTATCCTGTTTTAAAATAATTTGTTTTAGTTACAAAAGGTTTTTAACCCAATTAATATCCTTTAAAATGAGCCATTGAACAACTCTCTACGATGTTCCAGTGCAAAGCTATTTCTGGAAAAGAAGAAAAAAGAAAAAAATATCCCGTTTGTGGAGAATAACGTGGTTAAAGTCAATTTTCTTGATTTTCAAGCCAATATATTTCCCTTGCTGTTCAAGCCAAAGGGCGGTAAGTTTCCTTTCAAGGGGTTTTGGACAAGGCGGTTCGAATGGTGTACTTTTTGTTTTGATCTGACTCCTTTTTTAGGAACTATGGGTTTTTACATTTCTTAACATTGGACGTGATCGTCTCTTACTAGGTTGCTAGCTACCGCTGCAACCCGGATACTATTGGCTGGAAGTTTGTTCTTTACTGTAATGAACTGAAAACTAAAACAAAATAAAAATTTATTTTTCAATTTTAAGTCACGTCACTCATTACGTTATATATGGTTAGTACACAATTGCTGTTAGATATTACGGCATGCCACTTATTACGTCATATATGATTCTTAGCAGACAATCGATAGAATATTCGTTCTTTATTATAATTATTTTAGTTACTATGGGCTGGAAGTTCGTTCTTTACTGTACCAGTACCAAGCTATATGTAGAATTACTAACCTATACTATAATTAAGTGGCGTATAAAATTTAGTATAGGAAAGAGGTCGTTCTTTATTATAATTTTCAACTAAAACTAAATGATCTTAGAGTTTTGATTTTTCTATAGCATCATATTCAGTGACAGCTTCATAGAAAGGTAGCCTGATAGCAAAACACAAAGAAGAGTTTAAGTTTTAGTTTAGAGTTTTAATTTAGAGTATTATGGCGTTTATAATGGCATTATAACGGCATAGTTATGTGAGGCAGCGTGGTCGAGCGGTTTAAGGTGCTGGTGTTAGCCACTCTTCAATTCGGAGGCATGGGTTCGAATCCCACCGCTGACAGTATTTTATACCAAAGCTGATTATAATCTTGTTTTAGTTACTATGGACTGAAGTTCGTTCTTTACTATAATTTCTTACTAGGTTTCTAGCTACCACTTAAACCCGGATTTTGTAATAGGTTGCTAGTTACCGCTGCAACCTAGATATTCTTATTTCTGCTACTATGGGCTAAGGTTCGTTCTTTCATGTAAAACTAGCAAAACATTTTTCAAGTCTGATGAAGATTTAACTAATGTGTCAAAAGTAAGGTTCCAAGTCGACGATTTTGTTTTGGCCTTATTATAATTGGTATGGTGAAATAATAATATGCATATGGTTGTTAAATCATGATTCTTTATGGTCCCATATGGTCTAGTGGCTAGGATAGTTAACTTTCACTTAACAGGCCCTGGTTCGATTCCCGGTGTGGGAAAATTTTTAACTCTATAATCTTCGAACATTTGAACCTTTTATAATTTATAATGATATATAATATAAATACTGTAATCTTAACTATAGTGAAGTTGCCTATAGAAATTAGTAAAGGGAAGAGTTCGATCTTTATTAAATCTTTTCAAGATACTATCTCTGTTGTTTGTGTAGTACTGTTTTTTCAATTTGCGTGCAGCTTGCTTGATTGAAACCATTATGTAATTATGAATGTGAACATTTACAGTTCTGACTCTTCTTATATAGTAATTATGACGTCACAGCGTAATGATTTTATTGACATCATAGCGCAATGATATTATTTCATGACGTCTTCAGAAACAACAATATAATTTCGTGTTTTTCTATTCACGTCATAGCTCTAATATAAAACTATGACGACATTCAATATTTATCTAGTAGGGTTTCAGACAAGGTAATTCTAATGATGTACTTTTGTTTTGATCTGACTCTATTTTTAGGAGTTTTGTTATATTTCTTAGCATTGGACTGATCGTCTCTTACTAGATTGCTAGCTACTGCTGCAACCCGGATTCACATATATATTATTTATGAGAGGCAACCTGGCCGAGTGGTCCAAGGCACTGGTGTTAGCCACCAGTCTCTTCGGAGGCGTGGGTTCAAATCTTACCGCTGGTATACGATTATGTTTGAAAGACTGCAGTGTGAAAAGACATCGAAAATGCAGTTTTTGGTGGAAAAATTTATTCTCTTTTAGAAATAATTTATTTTAGTTACAAAAGGTTTTTAACCCAATTAATTTTCTTTAAAATGAGCTATTGAACAACCCTCTACGATGTTCCAGTGCCAAGCTATCTCTGGAAACAAAGAAAAAAAGAAAAAAATATCCCGTTTAGGAAGAATGTTGTAGTAGCTGCCACTTTTCTTGATTTTCAAGCCAATATATTTCCCTTTCTGTTCAAGCCAAGGGACAGAAAGTTTCCTATACAGGGGTTTCGGACAAGGCGGTTCTAATGGTGTACTTTTTGTTTTGATCTGACTCCTTTTTTAGGAACTATGGGTTTTTATATTTCTTAACATTGGACGTGATCGTCTCTTACTAGGTTGCTAGCTACCGCTGCAACCCGGATTTATCTCCGAACATGCAGGGAGGAAACGATAGAGGAGGCGAAAAAGTTACTGTTCCTCAATCGTATGGGATAATTTTTCACACATTTTTATTACGTCTTAGACATCATAAACTTAATGGCATATTTATATATGTTATATATAAATACTCATATTTATTGTTAATACTCATATTTATATATGAGTTCGTTCTTTATTATAAAATTTCCTTTAAAATGAGCCATTGAACAACTCTCTACGATGTTCCAGTGCCATGCTATCTGTGGAATTACTAACATATAGTAAAATTAAGTGGCATATAAAATTTAGCATTGGCAAGAGATCGTTCTTTATTATACTGCCCCTGGAACCACCGTATACCAGTTACTATGGGCGAGAGATCTTTTTTACTGTATTTCTTGTTTTGACCTGACTCTATTTCTTTGGAGTTATTGATTATTTTTGTTTTCACTATGGGGAATGATCTCTTACTAGGTTGCTAGCTACCGCTGCAACCCGGATTCATCATAAACTTCATTAATCTGACGTTTTAATATATCCTACATAGTCTACTGGTTGGGATAACTAATTCTCATCCAGTTGGCTCGAGCTCGATACCCGGTATGGAAAATATTATAATTTACACCCTATTAAATGGCGTAACGAGTCATTTTAAGCGCAAGAAAAACCAAACTAATTTTATAATTTTGAGGTATTTTTCTTGTTTGAATTCCGATTTTCAAATTATTGCTCGGATATCATAAATATTTTTGCACTTTGCAGTTAAATAAAATTATTGTATTAAAAATTTTCAGGAATTGTTCTAGTTTCAGTTAACAAATAATTTTTTGTTAAAACCCCCCAAAAATTACTGCATTTTACATGATAATGGATAATTATACAAAAAACCTAATTGACATATACCATTTATGATGAACTATATCGGTCCTTTTTGTTATTTGCATTTAAATAAAATTATTATATTTAAAATTTTCTGGAAATATACTAGTTTCAGCTAACAAATAAATTTTTTGTTAAAACCCCCCAAAATTACTGCATTTTACATAATAATGGATAATTATATAAAAAACATAATTCACAAATACCATTTATGGTGAACTATATCGGACGTTTATGCAATACAAAAAAGTTTTGAACCCCATTAATTTCCTTTTAAATGAGCCATTGAACAACTCTCTACAATGTTCCAGTGCCAAGCTATCTACGGAATATAAAGTTTTAATGTAAATTTACCATGAACTGTTTGATTGCTTCAAAAATCAAATATCTTTGAAAAGACCGCAGTATGAAAAGACATAAAAATGCAGTTTTTGGTGAAAAAATTTATTCTGTTTTAAAAATAATATGTTTTAGTTACAAATGGTTCTTAACCCAATTAATTTTCTTTAAAATGAGCTATTGAACAACTCTCTACGATGTTCCAGTGCCAAGCTATCTGTGGAAAAGAAAGAAGAAAAGAGAAAGAAAAAAAGATGCCGTTTAGGCAGAATGCTGTAGTAGCTGCCACTTTTCTTGATTTTCAAGCCACTATATTTCCCTAGCTGTTCAAGCCATATGACAGAAAGTTTCCTATACAGGTGTTTCAGACATGGCGGTTCTAATGGTGCACTTTTTGTTTTGATCTGACCTTTTCTTAAGAGTAATGGATTTTATATTTCTTAACATTGAACTTGATCGTCTCTTACGAGGTTGCTAGCTACCGCTGCAACCTGGATACAGTATCGATCCCTTATGTATGATCTCCTAATGATTGTCTTTTAATGTAAAATAACTTTAGTTAATATGGACAAAAGCTCGTTCTTTAATGTACTTTAATTTAAACCTATCGCTACAACCTGGATTTGTTATTTAACATAAACTTCACTAATCAAATGTTTAATATATCTTACACGGTCTAGTGATTAGGATGCTGGCTCTCACTCAGTTGGTCCAGGTTCAATTCTCGGCATAGGAAATTTTTCCCATTGATGGTTTCTTCAGGAAAGGTTATAAATGTACCGATCCTATACATAAATTAGCTGCTAAGTGCAAAAGTATTTATGGTGTCTGAACAACAATTTCCATTTATTAATTCAAACCAGAAAAAACCTGAAAATTTTTAATTTAGTTTGGTTTTTCCTTTGCTTCAATTGACTCGCTACGCCATTTTTTACGCCTCTAAGTTAATTCTTTATTATAATCCTTTAAAATGAACCATTGAACAACTCTCTACGATGTTCCATTGCCAAGCTATCTGTTGAATTACTAACCTATACTATAATTAAGTGGCGTATAAAATTTAGTATAGGCAAAAGGTCGTTCTTTATTATACCATTTCAAAATTATTTAAACACTTTATACATTCCGGTGTACAGTCTATATGAAGGTTATTTAATACTGATCGGACATTCTCCTGACTTTTCAACATTTTCCCAGCACAGTAATCACAGACAAAGAATGAATCTATGACATCCTCTTTCCAACCTGTACATTGAATTAGTTGTTCTCTGTCATCTTTGGGTATGTCCTGTTGTAGGTGATCTAAAATCGTGGCCATCATTACATCAAAACCTTTCTTATTTGAAAGGGATCTTAGACTCTTCAATTGGTATTTTGTCTTTATCTGCTCACAACTGTTACAATGCATTGTGGGGTATACATCCCTAATGTTAGCTACCTTATCAAGGCTCTCACCAAATAATTTTATTATTGTATTTTCATCCACAGAAACTCTAATATTGCTATCACCGTAAATGAAGTCTTGACTATTATTACGACAGAGTCTACTTGACACTTCTTCTATGTAATGACTTAGTTCCTTGTACGAGCCCTCGACTTTTAGTAGATTAATATGTTGTATAATCTTACATTTTGATACTGCCTTATATACGCTATTAATGAAACAGTTCAAGACAGGAAAATGTGGAGCTAGTGCCCTTAGAGAACGCAAATAGCTCTGACATCCCTCATTTGGGCTACAGTATAACGAATGCCCATGCTTTCTTGTGTCCCTGTAATTGATTTCACAATAATCCAAGCCGCCAAGGTAGAAATTAACCACTTTGTCAGTTGAAAATTTTAATGCTATATTATTTTCAAGGATATCAAAAAGAATTTGACATAATTCAATATCCGTTGGATAGAGCTTGCAGATATCAGGGTGACATTGCCAAGTAACCTGCTGCCCAATTTTTGGTTTTGAATGTTTACTCAGATTGTTATAGGTGACTTCAGCCATCATAATTTCCTTGTCAGATCTAGATTCAGAGCATTCTTCAATAGTTGTCTCGTACTTTTCAGGACAGTTTGTTCTACTACACAGAGAATTTTTTGCCAAATATTCAGTAGAACTAAAAGAACTGTTTAAAACACAGTTAGAAATGCTTTTTTCTTGAGTCGGTGCTCCAGGAATTTGTTCTAAATCATTAGTTTTACAAACACATTTACTAATAACCCTAACAGGCTCGTTTTCGCCATAATTGAAAAACATTGCTTTTCCTTCGCTGTTGATAGGTATGCTTGTATATATGTTTTTATTGCTGCTACATAAACTGCAATTGCTCCTTCCAAAAATTAATATACGAATTTTCAAAGAAGTACGCCTCCGTATATTCACTGTGTTGTCGAACATTTTCCATTGCATCTGTAAACTGTTCCGCAGTTGCCAATCCATATCTTGGAAGCTTTTCATTAAACTGACAACATTTCTTTTGGATATTACTATGAAGCTTTGCCAAGGAATTTCTAGCCGACTTTTCAACAGCATCCGCTCTTTCAAAGAGAATTTTAATCTGTAATTTTGAATACTTTTCGTGATCCTGGTAAAACATGCGTAAAATGTTTCTCAATTTACGAAGATCAGCCTGCATTTTTGCCATCTTCTTGTATTTCTGAATGTAATTTTTCCGTTTGTCCTTATGCGTTCTTCGGTACAACCTCGCAGAGAATTTAATTTTTTCATTATAGCTTTTGTCACCCCAGTATCTACCCATTATTCTGGTAGCAACTTTTTTCTTATGTTTGTTTCGGTAATCTTCATCATTATCATACCGTTCCCTGCTCTTTTGTCTAGCCTGCTCAATTGTTGCTTCTCTATAAAGTTTATCATTGTGATAACGCTTCTTGATCTTTTGTCTAGCCTGCTCAATTCTTGCTTCTCTGTAATGTTCATCATTACCATACCGTTCCTTGATCTTTTGTTTGGCTGTCTCAATTTTTGCATGTCTATAATCTTCATCATTGTGATAACATTCCCTGCTCTTTTGTCTAGCCTGCTCAATTGTTGCTTCTCTATAAAGTTTATCATTGTGATAACGCTCCTTGATCTTTTGTTTAGCCTGCTCAATTCTTGCTTCTCTGTAATGTTCATCATTACCATACCGTTCCTTGATCTTTTGTTTGGCTGTCTCAATTTTCGCATGTCTATAATCTTCATCATTGTGATAACACATCTTGCTGTTTTCTTTTGCTCTCTCAATTATTACTTCTCGATACGCCTGGTCGGTTGAATACCTTTGCTTTTTTCTTTTCAAGTTACTATCTCTGTTGTTTGTGTAGTACTCTTTCTTCAACTTGCGTATAGCCTGCTTTGATCTAACCATTATTCTAATCAAGAATGAGAGAATTTTCAGTTTTGACTTTCCTTATATACTAATTATGACGTCACTCTATTCACGTCATAACTCTAATATAAAACTATGATGACGTTCATTATTTATCTAGTAGGGTTTCAGACAAGGTATTTCTAATGATGTACTTTTGTTTTGATCTGACTCTATTTTTAGGAGTTTTGGGTTTTTATATTTCTTAGCATTGGACTGATCGTCTCTTGCTAGGTTGCTAGCTACTGCTGCAACCCAAATTCACATTTATATTTATTTATGAGAGGCAGCCTGGCCGAGTGGTCCAAGGCACTGGTGTTAGCCACCAGTCTCTTCAGAGGCGTGGGTTCAATTCTTGCCACTGGTATACGATTATGTTTGAAAGACTGCAGTGTGAAAAGACATCAAAATGCAGTTTTTGGTGGAAAAATTTATTCTCTTTTAGAAATAATTTATTTTAGTTACTATAGATTTTTAACCCAATTAATTTCCTTTAAAATGAGCTATTGAACAACCCTCTACGATGTTCCAATGCCAAGCTATCTCTGGATACAAAAGAAAAAAAAAAGAAAAAAAAAAGAAAAAAATATCCCGTTTGGGGAGAATAACGTGGTTAAAGTCAATTTTCTTGATTTTCAAGCCAATATATTTCCCTTGCTGTTCAAACCAAGGGACAGAAAGTTTCCTATACAGGGGTTTCGGACAAGGCGGTTCTAATGGTGTACTTTTTGTTTTGATCTGACTCCTTTTTTGGGAGCTATGGGTTTTTATATTTCTTAACATTGGACGTGATCGTCTCTTACTAGGTTGCTAGCTACCGCTGCAACCCGGATATTCCAAACATGAGGGAGCTACCCCTCCTCAATTCCTCGCTCTTTACCCTCAAGTTTGACTTCTTACCAAAATTCTTAAAGAGTAACTGCTGAAACCCAAGCTCCATTGAATTGGAATAAAATGTTTTTTTATTTTTAAGACACGTATTTTTTTATAATAATAAACGAGGGATTAAGGAATGTAGGCAGCCCCCTCATGTACGGAATAGTTCCTTATCCCTTTAAGTTATAATGTTACTTCTTATTATTAGCAAAAAAAATTGTTTTTTAAAAATTTAATCTCTGATCATTTTCAATAAATACTGGCAAATCTCTTCCCCCCCCCCTTAGTGGATTATCCCAAGAAAAATTAGTTCTACCTGGATGGATAACCATGGATCATAAGCCGTCGCTAAACACTTTTATTCACTTTCACCTAGGAGATAATTTTAATTTAAAAATTCCTCCGGGGTAATAAAACCCTCCTGAACAATACCATCCTCGCTGAAAATTCTTCATGAAATATTTACACTGGAAAATCTTCTTCCTCTCTCCCAAAAAGTTTTCGTATATTTCCCAATAACAAACACTTTTGATTGGTAACACTAAACTAAATTAATTTCATACATTTGGAATCAGCGTAAAATACATTTCTTGTGATGTATCATTTAGAATTTTGGTTACTGTTGGTTCAAGCTGCTCCTTATTTACAGCAGCTCTCTACGATAAACTGTTTATTTTCCAGTAAAGTCAACATAGTAAAACGTGTGTATACTTTACGAAAAGTGTACCACTTTCAGTAGTTTGGCACAAGATAAAAAAATGGAAAAAGAAGACTAATGAAAGATAAAAAAAGAGCCTGAACAATTCAGTAATGACTTTTGCCCTTTATAGGTAATAGTACCTTCACTATGCAGCCCCTACTATGTACAGGATCTTGTGCACGAGTATTCCGAAGCTAAATTTAAATACACTTGGAACTTTTTTTTAATTTTAGCTGTGTTTTACACCTTTTTTTTTGCATATTGCTTGCTTTTTCCCCAAAGAATTCGATAACTGTTCTGCAAAAACAAGTTTTTCTAATGTAAGTAAAGAGCCATAATTCAATAAGCTTTTTCTTTGTAAAATAATTAAATTGCCTATTAATATTAGCCTACCTCTTACGAAAAAATCAGAATAAATATTCTTAGAGTTCACCAAAAAAGGACATCAATTGTGAATTGAATCTCAGGGAAGGTGAGATAATCGGAAATAGACCTAAAAAGGCTCAGCTAAAAATCACATAATCCTCAATTGTGACTTAAACTTTACACAGAGTTTGTTTTAGTTGTGATTCCACCATGGTGAATCTTAGAGTCCTGCAAGACCAAAAACTGCCGGATTTTTAACTTTTAACAAATTAATCTTTATCTTAGTTCGCTATTTTTACTTATAATTTGTATACCTGTAAGTTCCATTAAAATAGTTCAATGGGTGGTATTGAAAAAAATACTAGTGGTCATTTATCTTGAGCAATTACGTAGCGAAGTGATATATGTTAACGATATAATTTTCGTTAAGCAGATCCTTAAAGTTTTTGTCTTCGCTCAGCTTCCCCGGTCCTTGAAAGGTTTTGAAACCGTGAATAGCTACCTTTTCTTGCTCTTTTTGTATTTCATCCAACTTCTTCCGGCCATCTGCATCCAATTGCCCATATGAACCTTGATCGGAAGAAGATGTAGGCTCTAGGATTGGTACAGACCATGTTGCAGCCAAGTTTGCATATTTTTGTACGGGGGGTGGAAGTCTGGAGTCACATTCAGCTGAAGCGCCTGTTATAACAAAATGGGCATTTTTCTGGGCAGGTGGTATAGGGTCTGCTGAACCAACATTTCCCTTTTTATTTGAAGTATTTTCACCAATACTTTTAGTTTTTCTGCAAGATAAAAATAGGAGCCTAGAGAATAAGCTTATGCCAGGGTTTCCTTGTAACTACCCTCATTCAATCCAGGTTAGGTTAAAAACAGACTAGGTTAGGTAAAAAAGAACATATCCGTTCTTAGGGGTGGGGCAACAGGGTCAGCTGCCCCCGGCACTACATCAAGGAAGGAGGCGCCCGGAGGATTGCCTACTTTGATCGAATTTTTCACTTTGATTCGGCTTTTTTGCTTTTATTTGAGTCGGGAGGGGGGCACTGTAATTAATTTTCGTACTTGTTAAATATCCAGCACACAATCGAGATGTGAGTGTGTTATGAATATTTAACAAGTACCTTAATTTTTCCCGGGCAGGGACAGCTCTGTAATAGAGGGGGGATAGCGGCTAATGTTGTTGATAACATTCCAAGGAAAAGTCCTAATAGAATAACAGTAGTACTATATAATTTACTTTTCCATATATCATGATCGTATTTATAACAATATAGTGTTTCTTAAGAGTATAATTATATCGGTTCTAGGCATTTAACCCCCGGAAAATACCCCCCCCCCGCAGAAAATACCACCACAGAAAATACCCCCACCGTGGAAAATACCCCCCGTAGAAAATACCCCTCCTCCGTGGAAAGAGGTATGAAAGGAGTTGCCCCTTCCACAAGACCTTGCTCTTTACGCTAAAGTTTTGACTTGTTGTCCTAATTCTTTAAGAACGATTCCTGAAACACAATGACCGTTTAATTAGAACAATAAGCTTTGTTTTAAAATTCTATAAAAAAAAAATTAGTGTAAAGAGCGAGGTCTTGAGGAGGAGGCAACCCCTTTCATATACGTAATAATTTCAGTTTGTTTTAAATGTTGATGTTGCTCCTTACTTTCAGTTGAAAAAGCTTTTTTTTAATTTAATTTCTGATCGTTTTCAAATAATACCGGGAAATCCGGCTCTCTCTCCGTGAAAAATTCTGGTACTTGTGTATTATACACCACTCACTCAAGTTTACGATGTGTAATACTCGAGAAGAAACCGGTTTCTTTGCTAGTTTTTTCGTTATTTTAGCAACAAATTTGGGCTATATATTTTCACATTGGGGGGGGGGGGTAAATTATAGCGTTTCTGCATGCAAAATAAGTTAGGTACAATTGTTCTTCATATTATGAAGTAAGAATTGTTTTCTGACTTAAAACGGTCCAAATTCTTTACCCCCTCCCCCTTATGTGCAAATATATAGCCCAAATTATATATTTCCCATCTATAATGTCACTTGTCCTTGTCTTGTCTCGCGCTAAGCTGAAAGAAACTAACGAAGAAACTGATTTGTTCTCGAGTTTTACACAGCGTAAACTTGAGTAAGTGGCGCATAATACACAAGTACCATTCCTCCCCTCTACGGAAAAAAACTCAAATAAATTCTCAAATTTGAAAAGCCTTATTTTCCACTGGGGGGGGAAGGGTATTTTCCGCGGGGGTACACGCTGGCCACCAATTCTGACATATATAAACAACTATAACTAAGAAATTGTCACTTAATAATTGCGGTTTGTTTCTATTAATCAGAGTATGATGTTTCCTTCCATTATTACCCATATTTTGAAGTGTCTGTTAAAATAACATTTTATCTAGTAATTGTATTGAAATCTTAGCCAAAAATTTTTCATCGGGCTAAGAAAGTGACAATAAAGTTATAGATATTACTTTTTCTTTCATTGGTTTGACATTACGAACCAAGTGTTGATGAAAAATAAGGGAGAAAACTATACCTACAAAATTAGTTTTTCAACTATACCTGTAGCCAGTCTAGCCATTAGTTCCATTGTAACTGTTGTGATTATTACTTGGAAACTGGGGCGGATCCAGGATTTTTTAGGGGGGGGGGTGCAAAATAGGTTGATCCGATAAAAAAATTAGGGGGGGGGGCAAAATAGGTTGATCCGATAAACTTGCGTTAGGAGCAAGTTTAATTAACGCAAACTTGGGTTAATTAAGTAAATTAAACTACTTTAGTTTACGCTAGGCGGGGGCACCCCCCTCACCCCCCCTGGATCCAACAATGCTTGGAAAAAGCGCGAATGGCAAATTTATGAGTATATTTATTTTTTCGCAAGCTAACTTTCAAAAGTTTACCCGTAATTCGGTCAAATGAACGAATATGAAGATAATTTTATCTTTTTCATGCTACATTTTCATTTGCATACTTAGTGTGGATTAGAAGCAAATGTACATAAATTAATGAAACGTACATAAATAAATTAAATTGAGATTTTTAAGCAACTTTGAACAAAATAATACCAAAAGAAATAACTCTTTTTGTTCTATAAAGAAAATGCATCGAATTGGATATCCAAGATTAGATAGAAACAGAACAAATGCAAATAAAAAATATTACTTACTTTTTGAACTGTCCTGAGTTTCGCTTCAGCTTCTTTCCTCCGTTTTTATTTCCCATAATCAATCACACAGTAAGATACACAGAAAAGAATATTCAAATCACCCTAGCCGAGAACTTTTGTCTTGTCTGATTGTAAAATTGGTGTTTCTAGACAGGTAAACAAAACGGTAGCCGCCCACTTTAAATGCATTTCAAACAGCCTTCCGAAAGGATCCGCCCTTTATTCTTTGAATGAGAAATAGCGAAGCGAAGTCCATCTATTTTTGTAACAATTTAACATTTTTTGCGTTTTCTTGAAAGTTTACGTTATTTTCTACAGAAACGTCTAAGTAATATAAGAAATCTGCCACGGTGACTGCATAGATCTGAAGTTAATGAACAATATGAAACAAATACATTGTCTATCCCGTCAAAATAGTAGCTTCAAATTAGTCGCAAAATTCTCTGTTTTTAAAAAAGCATTTTTCTGTCTAAAAAAAAATTTGAATCATATTTCAAAAATATAACTCGGTGAATTCATAAATTTAAGTCTCAGCTATCGAATAGTACCAAAATTGTCATCTTTAGTCGAAAATTGAAGACGGCACGTGCTTTATTTAAAAATGGTCAAAAACATGCATAGTTTACATAAACCTTAACATTGGACGTGATCGTCTCTTACTAGGTTTCTAGCTACCGCTGCAACCTGGATCCTTCCAAAATTAATATACGAATTTTCTAAGAAGTACGCCTCTGTATATTCACTGTGTTGTCGGACATTTTCCATTGCATCTATAAACTGTTCCGCAGTTGCCAGTCCATACCTTGGAAGCTTTTCATTAAACTGACAACATTTCTTTTGGATATTTCTATGAAGCTTTGCCAAAGCATTTCTAGCCGACTTTTCAACAGCATACGCTCTTTCAAAGAGAATTTTAATCTGTAATTTTGAATACTTTTCGTGATCTTGGTAAAACATGCGTAAAATGTTTCTCAATTTACGAAGATCAGCCTGCATTTTTGCCATGTTCTCGTATTTCTGAATGTAATTTTCCCCTTTGTCCTTATGCGTTCTTAGGTACAACCTCGCAGAGAATTTAATTTTTTCATTATAGCTTTTGTCACCCCAGTATCTACCCATTATTCTGGTAGCAACTTTTTTCTTATGTTTGTTTCGGTAATCTTTATCGTTATCATACCGTTCCTTGCTCTTTTGTTTGGCTGTCTCAATTGTTGCTTCTCTGTAATCTTCATCATTATCATACCGTTCCTTACGCTTTTGTTTGACTGTCTCAATTTTCGCATGTCTATAATCTTCATCATTGTGATAACACATCTTGCTGTTTTGTTTTGCTCTCTAAATTATTACTTCTCGATACGCCTTGTCAGTTGAATACCTTTGCTTTTTTCTTTTCAAGAGTTTGTCTCTGTTTTTTGTATAGTACTGTTTTTTAACTTGCGTGTAGCTTGCTTGATTGACACCATTCTGTAACCATTAGTTGAATGTTTAAGTTACGTATCAAGTATCAAGAACCTAACAAAAAATTTAACTAATTTTTAAATTTTCAGGTATTTTTCTAGTCTAAATTGAAAGATTAAAACTATTGTTCAGACACCATAAATATTTTTGCAGTTTATAACTTCAGCGATTCTGAACTAATAACGAAAATAAAATAAAAATTAATTTTTTCAATTTTTACGTCACGTCGCTCATTAAGTCATATATGGTTATTAGTACACAATAGGTTTTAGATATTACGTCATGTCACTTATTACGTCATATATTGTTTATTAGTAGATAATTGGTAAAATATTCGTTCTTTATTATAATTACAAAAGGTTTCTATATACAGCCATTTTCTTTAAAATGACCCATTACACAGCTCTTTATTATGACCACGAACTGTTTGATTTAATACTTAAGTTACTATGGGTTCAGTGCGTTCCTTATTGTAAATTACAGACAGGAAAAAGCCTACGGCTTTTTGTTCTTTGAAATAGTAAGAGACGAACCACAAGTAACTACCCCTCGAACCACCATATATCAGTTACTATGCATGAGCGATCGTTCTTTACTGGAAACTCTTTCTTCTTTGAAATAGTAAGAGACGTCTCTTACTAGGTTGCTAGCTACCGCTGCAACCCGGATTATTCCAATTATCGTCTTTTAATGTAACATATCAGTTACTATGGGAGAGAGATCGTTCTTTACTGTAAAATCTTTTTTTGAAAATATTCTGATTAGAAGTTTCCTCCACCATTGTTTACCTTTTTTACCTCTGATTTGATTAAAATAATCATTTATATAGTGATTCCTTTTATTACTTCAGTTAAAAGGGGCTACAGTTTATTCCTTGATATATTCGTTCTTTAATTTAATGGACGGTTCAATACCTTTGCTTTTCTTTTTTCTTATATTTGATTCGGTAATCTTCATCATTGTGATAACGCTCCTTGATCTTTTGTTTGGCTGTCTCAAATTTTGCATGTCTATAATCTTCATCATCGTGATAACACATCTTGCTGTTTTGTTTTGCTCTCTCAATTTTTACTTCTCGATACGCCTTGTCGGTTGAATACCTTTGCTTTTCTATTTTCAAGATACTATGTCTGTTGTCTGTGTAGTACTGTTTTTTTAACTTGCGTGCAGCTTGCTTTGATTTAACCATTATGTTATTCACGAATGAGACCATTTACATCTTTGTCGTTCTTAAGTAGTAATTATGACGTCACGGCGTAATGATTTTATTTCATGACGTCATGGCGCAATGATATTATTTCATGACGCGTTCATCTCTTACTAGGTTGCTAGCTACTGCTGCAACCCAAATTATGAGAGGCAGCCTGGCCGAGTGGTCCAAGACACTGGTGTTAGCCACCAGTCTCTTCGGAGGTGTGGGTTCAAATCTTACCGCTGGTATACGATTATGTTTGAAAGACTGCAGTGTGAAAAGACATCAAAAATGCAGTTTTTGGTGGAAAAATTTATTCTCTCTTAGAAATAATTTATTTTAGTTACTATAGATTTTTAACCCAATTTATTTCCTTTAAAATGAGCCATTGAACAACTCTCTACGATGTTCCAGTGCCAAGCTATCTGTGGAAAAGAAAGAAAAAAGAAAAAAAATATCCCGTTTAGGCAGAATATTGTAGTAGCTGCCACTTTTCTTGATTTTCAAGCCAATATATTTCCCTTGCTGTTCAAGCCAAGGGACAGAAAGTTTCCTATACTGCTATACTGCTGCAACCAAGATTCACATATATATTATTTATGAGAGGCAGCCTGGCCGAGTGGTCCAAGGCACTGGTGTTAGCCACCAGTCTCTTCGGAGGCGTGGGTTCAAATCTTACCGCTGGTATACGATTATTTATGTTTGAAAGACTGCAGTGTGAAAAGACATCAAAAATGCAGTTTTTGGTGGAAAAATTTATTCTCTTTTAGAAATAATCTATTTTAGGAACTATAGATTTTTAACCCAATTAATTTCCTTTAAAATGAACCATTGAACAACTCTCTACGATGTTCCAGTGCCAAGCTATCTCTGGAAAAGAAGAAAAAAAGAAAAAAAGAAAAAAAAATATCCTCTTTAGGCAGAATATTGTAGTAGCTGCCACTTTTCTTGATTTTCAAGCCAATATATTTCCCTTGCTGTTCAAGCCAAGGGACAGACAGTTTCCTATGCAGGGGTTTCGGACAAGGCGGTTCTAATGGTGCACTTTTTGTTTTGATCTGACTCCTTTGTTAGGAACTAAGGGTTTTTATATTTCTTAACATTGGACGTGATCGTCTCTTACTAGGTTGCTAGCTACCGCTGTAACCCGGACTATAGTTAAGTGGCCTATATAATTTAGTATAGGCAAGAGGTCGTTCTTTATTATAACAGTTTAAGAAAAAGTCACAGAAAAAGAAACAGCAAAAAAATCACATTGAATTGCAGACAAAAATTTGGCTTAAAACCAAAGAATGACACAATCATTGTGCTTTTGTGCAAATTAAATATTTTTGGAAACTAAACGGAATTTTAACCCCATTAATTTTCTTTAAAATGAGCAATTGAACAACTCTCTACGGTGTTCCAGTGCCAAGCTACTAGGTTGCTAGCTACCGCTGCAACCCGGATACTGTTTTTTTAAATTACGTATAATAACTCGCTTAGAAGGCATCTTATTACAAAACAAGAAATAATATTTTCATCTAATTAACACTTCTTATGACTCGTATCGAGTATCTATAACCTAACAAAAACTAAAACTAATTTTTAAATTTTCAGGTATTTTGTTAGTTTGAATGAAAAGATTAAAATTATTGCTCAGATATAATAGATATTTTTGCAGTTTACATAATAACTTTAGCGATTCTAAACTGAGAAACTAACTCAGTCCAATATATGCAATGGTGAGCTTTTCTAATGATCGTCCTTTAATATAATTCAGCCATCTCTACAGCCATGATACTGATGGAGATTAAATAATCCCTATTTATGTTTCAGTTAACATGGGCTAGGTGTCGTTCTTTATTGTAAATTTTGCTCTCTCAATTATTACTTCTCGATACGCCTGGTCGGTTGAATACCTTTGTTTTGCTCTCTCAATTATTACTTCTCGATACGCCTGGTCGGTTGAATACCTTTGTTTTGCTCTCTCAATTTTTACTTCTCGATGCGCCTGGTCGGTTGAATATTTTTGCTTTTCTCTTTTCAAGATACTATCTCTGTTGTTTGTGTAGTACTGTTTTTTCAACTTGCGTGCGACTTGCTTGATTGAAACCATTATGTAATTATGAATGAGAACATTTTCATCTTTGTAGTTCTTAAGTAGTAATTATGACGTCACAGCGTAATGATTTTGTTGACGTCATAGAGCAATGATATTATTTCATGACGTCTTCAGAAACAACAATATAATTTCATGTTTTTCTATTCACGTCATAGCTCTAATATAAAACTATGATGACATTCATTATTTATCTAGTAGGGTTTCAGACAAGGTAATTCTAATGATGTACTTTTGTTTGATCTGACTCTATTTTTAGGAGTTTTGTTATATTTCTTAGCATTGGACTGATCATCTCTTACTAGGTTGCTAGCTACTGCTGCAACCCAAATTCACATATATATTTATTTATGAGAGGCAGCCTGGCCGAGTGGTCCAAGGCACTGGTGTTAGCCACCAGTCTCTTCGGAGGCGTGGGTTCAAATCTTACCGCTGGTATACGATTATGTTTGAAAGACTGGAGTGTGAAAAGACATCGAAAATGCAGTTTTTGGTGGAAAAATTTATTCTCTTTTAGAAATAATTTATTTTAGTTACAAAAGGTTTTTAACCCAATTAATTTACTTTAAAATGAGCTATTGAACAACCCTCTACGATGTTCCAGTGCCAAGCTATCTGTGGAAAAGAAAAAAAAAGAAAAAAGAAAAAAATATCCCGTTTGGGGAGAATAACGTGGTTAAAGTCAATTTTCTTGATTTTCAAGCCAATATATTTCCCTTGCTGTTCAAGCCAAGGGACAGAAAGTTTCCTATACAGGGGTTTCGGACAAGGCGGTTCTAATGGTGTACTTTTTGTTTTGATCTGACTCCTTTGTTAGGAACTATGGGTTTTTATATTTCTTAACATTGGACGTGATCGTCTCTTACTAGGTTGCTAGCTACCGCTGCAACCCGGATTATAAAAATAATTTGTTTTAATTACAAAAAGTTTTTAATCCAATTAATTTCCTTTAAAATGAGCCATTGAACAACTCTCTACGATGTTCCAGTGCCATGCTATCTGTTGAATTACTAACCTATACTATAATTAAGTGGCGTATAAAATTTAGTATAGGCAAGAGGTCGTTCTTTATTATAATATATTTCCATTGGTGTTCAAGCTAAGGAACAGAAAGTCTCCTATATAGGGGTTTCGGACAAGGCGGTTCTAATGGTGTACTTTTGTTTTGATCTGACTCCTTTTTTAGGAGTTATGGGTTTTTATATTTCTTAACATTGGACTTGATCGTGTCTACTAGGTTGCTAGCTACCTCTGCAACCCGGATGTACCAGATTACAAACAAGAAAAACCAATGGCTTTTTCTTATTTGGAATAGTAAGAGACGATCTTCAGAGAATGAGGCATCAAACTAAGCCCAATTTATGCCATGATTTGTTCTATACTAGGTTTCAGCCATTTCTACAGCTATGATATCGATGAAAACTGCATATTCGTCATTTATGACGGCGTTTATAATGGCATTATAATGGCATAGTTATGTGAGGTAGCGTGGTCAAGCGGTTTAAGGCGCTGGTGTTAGCCACCCGTCACATCGGAGGCATGGGTTCGAATATCCCTGATGGCAGTATTTTATACCGAAGCAAACAAATTACTAGCTTGAGTCTTAAATTATAATCTTGTTTTAGTTACTATGGGCTGAAGTTCGTTCTTTACTGTAAAAATTTTTAACTCTATAATCTTCGAACATTTGAACCTTTATAATTTATAATGATGCATAATATAAATACTTTAATCTTAACTATAGTGAAGTTGCGTATGCAAGTTAGTATAGGGAAGAGTTCGATCTTTATTATAACTTTGATCTAACCATTATGTATTCATGAATGAGACCATTTGCAGTTTTGACGTTTCTTATATAGTAATTATGACGTCACTACATCAAAAATACAGTTTTTATTGGAAAAATTTATTCTCTTTTAGAAATAATTTATTTTAGTTACAAAAGGTTTTTAACCCAATTAATTTCCTTTAAAATGAGCTATCGAACAACCCTCTACGATGTTCCAGTGCCAAGCTATCTGTGGAAAAGAAAAAGAAAAAAAAATAAAAAAATATCCCGTTTTGGGGAGAATAACGTGGTAAAAGTCTATTTTCTTGATTTTCAAGCCAATATATTTTCTTTGTTATTCAAGCCAAAGGGCGGTAAGTTTCCTTTATGGAGGATTTGGACAAGGCGGTTCTAATGGTGTACTTTTTGTTTTTATCTGACTCTTTTTTTAGGAGCTACGGGTTTTTATATTTCTTAACATTGGAGGTGATCGTCTCTTACTAGGTTGCTAGCTACCGCTGCAACCCGGAAAAAAGCCTACGGCTTTTTCTTCTTTGAAATAGTAAGACACGAACTAAGTCCAAAGAAGAGTACGTAAGTCCAATGTATGCAGTGGTATGTTATTCCAATGATCGTCTTTTAATGTAATTCTCAATTTATGAAGATCAGCCTGCATTTTTGCCATCTTCTTGTATTTCTGAATGTAATTTTTCCCTTTGTCCTTATGCGTTCTTTGGTACAACCTCGCAGATAATTTAATTTTTTCATTATAGCTTTTGTCACCCCAGTATCTACCCATTATTCTAGTAGCAATTTTTTTCTTATGTTCGTTTCGATAATCTTTATTATTATTATCAAACCGTTCCTTGCTCTTTTGTTTGGCTGTCTCAATTTTCCCTTCTCGATACCCCTGATCCGTAAGATTACCTCTGTTTTGCTGTCATATTTCATTTTCTTAAACTCTGGATCACAAGACATCTTAGTAGCAATCCTTACGCGTGCTCGAGCTTTATTGCGTTCGGTGGCATTTTTATCTCTTTTAAATAAACTTTTCTTATATTTCAGGATGTTAGCTTTATTTTTTGTATAGTAAAATTTTCTATTAGTAGAAATTTGGATTGCTCTATTTTGATTTTTTTTTGGGTTATTCTTTCTTTTTTTCCTTTCAAGCGAGACCATATTTTTTCAAGGTTTAAAATTATTAAGTACACAATACCCCATGTCGAGTAGCTAAAACCTAGCATAAAACAAAACTAATTTTAAAATTTTCAGGTATTTATCTTGTTTGAATTAAAAAATTAGTATTATTGGTTAGACACCATAAATATTTTTGCAGTTTACATAATAAGTTTAGCGATTCTGAACTGAAAACTAAAATAATTGGAATTATAAGACTATAATATGGCGATACGTACTTTACGGGTTACAAACCAAAAAAAGTTTGATTCCAGGATACAATAATAACTTTGAACTGAGATGAAAAAAATTTTGGTTCCAGGAGACAAAAAGCAAAACTAATTTTTAAAATTTTCATGTATTTTTGTATTTTAAATTAAAAAAATTACTATTACTGGTTAGGCATCATGAATATTTTTACAGTTTACATAATAACTTTAGTGATTGAGCCAAAAAAAGAAAATTTTGGTTCCAGGAGTTTCGGTTGCTATTGAGACAAGTAGATATTATTACTATAGAGTTCATTACCATGAACTGTTTGATTGCTTCAAAATTCAAATATCTTTAAAAGACTGCAGTATGAAATACATCAAAAATGCAGTTTTTTTGACAAAATTGATTCTACTTTAAAAAGTATTTTATTTTTAATTACAAAAGGCACTAGATGTAGCAATTTCCTTTAAAATGAGCTATTATACAGCTCTCTATGATTTTCCAGTGCCCAGCTAGCTGAGGAGAAGGAAAAAGCGGAAAGAAAAAAATATCCCGTTTGTGGAGAATAACGTGGTTAAAGTCAATTTTCTTGATTTTCAAGCCAATGTATTTTCTTTGTTATTCAAGCCAAAGGGCAGTAAGTTTCCTTTATAAGGGTTTCGGACAAGGAGGTTCTAATGGTGTACTTTTTGTTTTGATCTGACTTTTTTTTAGGAGTTAGGGGGTTTTATATTTCTTAACATTGGACGTGATCGTCTCTTACTAGGTTGCTAGCTACCGCTGCAACCCGGATTTAGAAATAATTTATTTTAGTTACAAAAGGTTTTTAACCCAATTAATTTCCTTTAAAATGAGCTATTGAACAACCCTCTACGATGTTCCAGTGCCAAGCTATCTGTGGAAAAGAAAAAAAAAAGAAAAAAAGAAAAAAATATCCCGTTAGGGGAGAATAACGTGGTTAAAGTCAATTTTCTTGATTTTCAAGCCAATATATTTCCCTTGCTGTTCAAGCCAAGGGAAAGAAAGTTTCCTATACAGGGGTTTCGGACAAGGCGGTTCTAATGGTGTACTTTTTGTTTTGATCTGACTCCTCTGTTAGGAACTACGGGTTTTTATATTTCTTAACATTGGACGTGATCGTCTCTTACTAGGTTGCTAGCTACCGCTGCAACCCGGATATTATTAACTATAATTAAGTTGAGTATCTAATCTATTATAGGCAAGAGTTCGCTCTGTATTATAAAAATTCGATAATCGAGCCCTTATGTAACCCGGATTAAAAAATTATTATCATATCTTATATGTAACTTTTATTTTATAAGTCTTCGATAGTCTAATGGCAAGTATGCCCTCTTGTTACCTGGGAGAAGGGGGTTCGATTCCCCGTCGGGGAGAACTTTTAATATGTTGAATTAAAAGCACTATCTTTTCAATTTAAAATTTAAAAAGAAACTTGTTTATTTACATTCTAGCTAAATAATGAAGATAATATGAATGAACCACAGTGTTCAGTTTCTTTGGACTTGAGTTCGTTTTTTAACTATAAATACAAACAGGAAAAAGCCTACGGCTTTTTCTTCTTTTAAATAGTAAGAGACGAAACTCAAACAATCATTAAATTAACATGGGATAGGTGTCGTTCTTTATTGTAATTTGGTGGAAAAATTTATTCTCTTTTAGAAATAATTTATTTTAGTTACAAAAGATTTTTAACCCAATTAATTTCCTTTAAAATGAGCTATTGAACAACCCTCTACGATGTTCCAGTGCCAAGCTATCTCTGGAAAAGAAAAAAAAAAAAAAAAAGAAAAAAATATCCCGTTTGGGGAGAATAACGTGGTTAAAGTCAATTTTCTTGATTTTCAAGCCAATATATTTCCCTTGCTGTTCAAGCCAAGGGAAAGAAAGTTTCCTATACAGGGGTTTCGGACAAGGCGGTTCTAATGGTGTACTTTTGTTTTGATCTGACTCCTTTGTTAGGAACTATGGGTTTTTATATTTCTTAACATTGGAGGTGATCGTCTCTTACTAGGTTGCTAGCTACCGCTGCAACCCGGAAAAGAATAAAAACAAACAGGAAAAAGCCTACGGCTTTTTCTTCTTTTAAATAGTAAGAGACGAAACTCAAACAATCAAGTAGCTGACTAAGTCCAATGTATGGAATGGTTTGTTATTTCAGTGATTTACTAACCTATACTATAGTTAAGTGGCCTATATAATATAGTATAGGCAAGAGGTCGTTCTTTATTATAATCTTCCATAGTTAAAAGTTAGTAAGGTTCTCATAGTCAGGGAAATCGCGAATACGAAACATACGGTCAGTAGTATGCTCAACCAGAAATTGGTTGAGAATAATCCGTATCTACTCTCCACGTACGTTAGTCTTTGGTCTTCATTAGTAAATAGGGGGATCTGGGAATCCAATGCTTCTCTTATTTTTGTAAGCGGTAATGTTCCTTTATTCTTTTCTATTTTGGACCATATTGAGGTTTTCATTTCCTCACTACCTATATTGGAATAGTGTATGACAGGTTGATTGCCTTAAAATTGACCCGGATAGGATAGTTAACTTTCACTTAACAGGCTCGGGTTCGATTCCCGGTGTGGGAAAATTTTTAACTATAATCTTCGAACATTTGAACCTTTTATAATTTATAATGATGTATAATATAAATACTGTAATCTTAACTATAGTGAAGTTGCGTATGCAAGTTAGTATAGGGAAGAGTTCGATCTTTATTATAATAAAAACTAGCAAAACATTTTTTAAGCCTGATGAAGATTTAACTAATGTGTCAAAAGTAAGGTTGCAAGTCGACGATTTTGTTTTGGCCTTATTATAATTGGTATGGTGAAATAATAATATGCATATGGCTCTTAAATCATGCTTCATTATTGTTCCATATGGTCTAGTGGCTAGGATAGTTAACTTCCACTTAACAGGTTCGGGTTCGATTCCCGGTGTGGGAAAATTTTAACTCTATAATCTACGAACATTTGAACCTTTTATAATTTATAATGATGTATAATATAAATACTTTAATCTTAACTATAGTGAAGTTGCGTATGCAAGTTAGTATAGGGAAGAGTTCGATCTTTATTATAACTATACTGAAGTTGCGTATGCAAGTTAGTATAGGGAAGAGTTCGATCTTTATTATAATTAACGTAAACAAAGTCTAATGTTTGCAATGGTTTGTTATTCAAATGATCGTCCTTTAATGTAATATATTTAAAAATAAAATAGTTTTTAAAGTAGAATCAATTTTGTCAAAAAACTGCATTTTTGATGTATTTTCATGCTGCAGTCTTTTCAAAGATATTTGAATTTTGAACCAATCAAACAGTTCATGGTAATGAACTCTATAGTAAATAATAACAAAATTTAATTAGAGTTCGTTCTTTATTGTTATGTTAGCATTGGACGTGATCGTCTCTTATTGTGATATTCATGAATGAGACCATTTACAGTTTTGACGTTTCTTATATAGTAATTATGACGTCACTGCATCAAAAATACAGTTTTTATTGGAAAAATTTATTCTCTTTTAGAAATAATTTATTTTAGTTACAAAAGGTTTTTAACCCAATTAATTTCCTTTAAAATGAGCTATTGAACAACCCTCTACGATGTTCCAGTGCCAAGCTATCTCTGGAAAAGAAAGAAAAAAAAAGAAAAAAATATCTCGTTTGGGGAGAATAACGTGGTAAAAGTCAATTTGCTTGATTTTCAAGCCAATATATTTCCCTTGCTGTTCAAGCCAAGGGACAGAAAGTTTCCTATACAGGGGTTTCGGACAAGGCGGTTCTAATGGTGTACTTTTTGTTTTGATCTGACTCCTGCTTTAGGAGCTATGGGTTTTTATATTTCTTAACATTGGACGTGATCGTCTCTTACTAGGTTGCTAGCTACCGCTGCAACCCGGATTCTTTAATGTAACTTAGCATTGGACTGATCGTCTTTTACTAGGTTGGTAGCTACTGCTGCAACCCAAATTCACATATATATTTATTTATGAGAGGCAGCCTGGCCGAGTGGTCCAAGGCACTGGTGTTAGCCACCAGTCTCTTTGGAGGCGCGGGTTCAAATCTAACCGCTGGTAAACGATTATGTTTGAAAGACTGCAGTGTGAAAAGACATCGAAAATGCAGTTTTTGGTGGAAAAATTTATTCTCTTTTAGAAATAATTTATTTTAGTTACAAAAGGTTTTTAACCCAATTAATTTCCTTTAAAATGAGCTATTGAACAACCCTCTACGATGTTCCAGTGCCAAGCTATCTCTGGAAACAAAGAAAAAAAAAAGAAAAAAATATCCCGTTTAGGAAGAATGTTGTAGTAGCTGCCACTTTTCTTGATTTTCAAGCCAATATATTTCCCTTTCTGTTCAAGCCAAGGGACAGAAAGTTTCCTATACAGGGGTTTCGGACAAGGCGGTTCTAATGGTGTACTTTTTGTTTTGATCTGACTCCTTTTTTAGGAACTATGGGTTTTTATATTTCTTAACATTGGACGTGATCGTCTCTTACTAGGTTGCTAGCTACCGCTGCAACCCGGATTTCAGGTATTTTTCTAGTCTAAATTAAAAGATTAAAACTATTGTTCAGACACCATAAATATTTTTGCAGTTTATAACTTTAGCGATTCTGAACTAAAAACGAAAATAAAATAAAAATTAATTTTTCAATTTTTACGTCACGTCGCTAATTAAGTCATATATGGTTATTAGTACACAATATTCGTTCTTTATTATAATGCTAGCTACCGCTGCAACCCGGAAAGACGAGTCTCAAAAAATCAAGTAGCCAGCTAATTCCATTGTATGCAATTGTTTGTTATTCCAATGATCGTCTTTTATCGTAATAATTGACAAATCAGTTACTATGAGCGAGAGATCGTTCTTTACTGTAATCAGTTACCACTTGGGTTTTCTTTTATGTTATATCATTACAAACAGGAAAAAGCCTACGGCTTTTTCTTCTTTTAAATAGTAAGAGACGAACCTCAAGTGTACTACCCCTGGAACCACCATTTATTAGTTACTATGGATGAGAGATCGTTCTTTACTGTAGCAACCCAGATAACCTATACTATAATTAAGTGGCGTATAATATTTAGCATAGGTAAGAGGTCGTTCTTTATTATAAAAAAAAGAAAATTTTGGTTCCAGGAGTTTCGGTTACTATTGAGACAAGTAGCAATTATTACTAAAGAGTTCATTACCATGAACTGTTTGATTGCTTCAAAATTCAAATATCTTTGAAAAGACTGCAGTAAGAAAATACATCAAAAATGCAATTTTTTTGACAAAATTGATTCTACTTTAAAAAGTATTTTATTTTTAATTACAAAAGTGACTAGATGTTGCAATTGCCTTTAAAATGAGCTATTATACAGCTCTCTATGATTTTCCAGTGCCCAGCTAGCTGAGCAGGAAAAAAAAGCGGAAAGAAAAAAATCTCCTGTTTGTGGAGAATAACGTGGTAAAAGTCAATTTTCTTGATTTTCAAGCCAATATATTTTTTTTGTTATTCAAGCCAAAGGGAGGTAAGTTTCCTTTATAGAGGATTCGGACAAGGCTGTTCTAATGGTGTACTTTTTGTTTTGATCTGACTCTTTTTTTAGGAGTTGGGGGGTTTTATATTTCTTTACATTGGAGGTGATCGTCTCTTACTAGGTTGCTAGCTACCGCTGCAACCCGGAAAGTAGGAGACAAAACTCAAACAATCAAGTAGCTAAATCCAATGAATGGAATAGTTTGTTATTTCAGTGATCGTCTTTTAATGTAAATTGCATGTCTATAATCTTCATCATTGTGATAACACATCTTGCTGTTTTGTTTGATTACTTCTCGATACGCCTGGTCGGTTGAATACCTTTTGCTTTTCTCTTTTCAAAATACTATCTCTGTTGTTTGTGTAGTACTGTTTTTTCAAATTGCGTATAGCTTGCTTCGATCTAACCATTATCCGGGTTGCAGCGGTAGCTAGCAACCTAGTAAGAGACGTTCTAATCAAGAATGAGAGAATTTACATCTTTGTCGCTCTTAAGTAGTAATTATGAAGTCACGGCGTAATGATTTTATTGACGTCATAGCGCAATGATATTATTTCATGACGTCATCAGAAACAACAATATAATTTCGTGTTTTTCTATTCACGTCATAGCTCTAATATAAAGCTATGACGACATTCATTATTTATCTAGTAGGTTTTCAGACAAGGTAGTTCTAATGATGTACTTTTGTTTTGATTTGACTGTATTTTTAGGAGTTTTGTTATATTTCTTAGCATTGGACTGATCGTCTCTTACTAGATTGCTAGCTACTGCTGCAACGCAGATTCACATATATAGTTATTTATGAGAGGCAACCTGGCCGAGTGGTCCAAGACACTGGTGTTAGCCACCAGTCTCTTCGGAGGCGTGGGTTCAAATCTTACCGCTGGTATACGATTATGTTTGAAAGACTGCAGTGTGAAAAGACATCGAAAATGCAGTTTTTTGGTGGAAAAATTTATTCTCTTTTAGAAATAATTTATTTTAGTTACAAAAGGTTTTTAACCCAATTAATTTCCTTTAAAATGAGCTATTGAACAACCCTCTACGATGTTCCAGTGCCAAGCTATCTCTGGAAACAAAGAAAAAAAAAGAAAAAAATATCCCGTTTAGGAAGAATGTTGTAGTAGCTGCCACTTTTCTTGATTTTCAAGCCAATATATTTCCCTTGCTGTTCAAGCCAAGGGACAGAAAGTTTCCTATACAGGGGTTTCAGACAAGGCGGTTCTAATGGTATACTTTTGTTTTGATCTGACTCCTTTTTTAGGAACTATGGGTTTTTATATTTCTTAACATTGGACGTGATCGTCTCTTACTAGGTTGCTAGCTACCACTGCAACCCGGATCTTAAATGATATGCAACCTAGATATTCGTATTTCTGTTACTATGAGCTAAGGTTCGTTCTTCACTGTAAAATTGCTGCAAACTGGATACGACGACTCCTTCGATACGAAGTGCCTGACTGAAGAAGAAAAAAACACATTGCGCCCACATCGTTCTTTACTCAGGCAGTGCTAGCGCGCTGTCTCTGATAATAAACTGATTACGCACATGAAAAAGCCTACGGCTTTTTCTTCTTTGAAATAGTAAGAGACGAGTCTCAAGCAATCAAGTAGCTAGCTAATTCCAATGTATGCAATTGTTTGTTATTCCAATGATCGTTTTTTATTGTAATGTCACAATGCATTGTGGGGTATACATCCCTAATGTTAGCTACCTTATCAAGGCTCTCACCAAATAATTTTATTATTGTATTTTCATCCACGGAAACTCTAATATTGCCATCACCGTAAATGAAGTCTTGACTATTATTACGACAGAGTCTACTTGACACTTCTTCTATGTGATGACTTAGTTCCTTGTACGAGCCCTCGACTTTTAGTAGATTAATATGTTGTATAATCTTACATTTTGATACTGCCTTATATACGCTATTAATGAAACAGTTCAAGACAGGAAAATGTGGAGCTAGTGCCCTTAGAGAACGCAAATAGCTCTGACATCCCTCATTTGGGCTACAGTATAACGAATGCCCATGCTTTCTTGTGTCCCTGTAATTGATTTCACAATAATCCAAGCCGCCAAGGTAGAAATTAACCACTTTGTCAGTTGAAAATTTTAATGCTATATTGTTTTCAAGGATATCAAAAAGAATTTGACATAATTCAATATCCGTCGGATAGAGCTTGCAGATATCAGGGTGACATTGCCAAGTAACCTGCTGCCCAATTTTTGGTTTTGAATTTTTACTCAGATTGTTATAGGTGACTTCAGCCATCATAATTTCCTTGTCAGATCTAGTTTTAGAGCATTTTTCAATAGTTGTCTCGTACTTTTCAGGACAGTGTGTTCTACTACACAGAGAATTTTTTGCCAAATATTCAGTAGAACTAAACGAACTGTTTAAAACACAGTTAGAAATGCTTTTTTCTTGAGTCGGTGTTCCAGGAATTTGTTCTAAATCATTAGTCTTACAAACACATTTACTAATAACCCTAACAGGCTCGTTTTCGCCATAATTGAAAAACATTGCTTTTCCTTCGCTGTTGATAGGTATGCTTGTATATATATTTTTATTGCTGCTACATAAACTGCAATTGCTCCTTCCAAAATTAATATACGAATTTTCTAAGAAGTACGCCTCCGTATATTCACTGTGTTGTCGAACATTTTCCATTGCATCTATAAACTGTTCCGCAGTTGCCAATCCATACCTTGGAAGCTTTTCGTTAAACTGACAACATTTCTTTTGGATATTGCCATGAAGCTTTGCCAAAGCATTTCTAGCCGACTTTTCAACAGCATCCGCTCTTTCAAAGAGAATTTTAATCTGTAATTTCGAATACTTTTCGTGATCCCGATAAAACATGCGTAAAATGTTTCTCAATTTACAAAGATCAGCCTGCATTTTTGCCATCTTCTTGTATTTCTGAATGTAATTTTTCCCTTTGTCCTTATGCGTTCTTCGGTACAACCTCGCAGAGAATTTAATTTTTTCATTATAGCTTTTGTCACCCCAGTATCTACCCATTATTCTGGTAGCAACTTTTTTCTTATGTTTGTTTCGGTAATCTATATCGTTATCATACCGTTCCTTGCTCTTTTGTTTCGCTGTCTCAATTTTCCCTTCTCGATACCCCTGATCCGTAAGATACCTCTGTTTTGCTCTGTCATATTTCATTTTCTTAAATCCTGGATCACAAGACATCTTAGTAGCAATCCTTACGCGTGCTCGAGCTTTATTGCGTTTGGTGGCATTTTTATCTCTTTTAAATAAACTTTTCTTATATTTCAGGATGTTAGCTTTATTTTTTGTGTAGTAAAGTTTTCTATTAGTAGAAATTTGGATTGTTCTATTTTGATATTGTTTTTGGTTATTCTTTCTTTTTTTCCACTCGCGTGAGACCATATTTTTTCAAGATTTAAAATTATTAAGCACACAAAATCCCGTGTCGAGTATCTAAAACCTAGCATAAAACAAAACTAATTTTAAAATTTTCAGGTATTTATCTTGTTTGAATTACAAAATTAGTATTATTGGTTAGACACCATAAATATTTTTGCAGTTTAAATAATAAGTTTAGTGATTCTGGACTGAAAACTAAAATAATTGCAATTATGAGACAATAATATGGAGATATGTACTTTACGGGTTACAGGATACAATAATAAATTTGAACTGAGATGAAAAAAAAATTTCTTCCAGGAGACAAAAAGCAAAACTAATTTTAGAATTTTCATGTATTTTTGTTGTTTAAATTAAAAAATTACTATTACTGATTAGGCATCATAAATATTTTTGCAGTTTACATAATAATTTTAGCGATTAAGCCAAAAAAGAAAATTTTGGTTCCAGGAGTTTCGGTTACTATTGAGACAAGTAGCTATTATTACTATAGAGTTCATTACATGGACTGTTTTATTGCTTCAAAATTCAAATATCTTTGAAAAGACTGCAGTATGAAAATACATCAAAAATGCAATTTTTTGACAAAATTGATTCTACTTTAAAAAGTATTTTATTTTTAAATACAAAAGTGACTAGATGTTGCAATTTCCTTTAAAATGAGCTATTATACAGCTCTCTATGATTTTCCAGTGCCCAGCTAGCTGAGCAGAAAGAAAAAGCGGAAAGAAAAAAATATCCCGTTTGTGGAGAATAACGTGGTAAAAGTCAATTTTCTTGATTTTCAAGCCAATATATTTTCTTTGTTATTCAAGCCAAAGGGAGGTAAGTTTCCTTTATAGAGGATTCGGACAAGGCGGTTCTAATGGTGTACTTTTTGTTTTGATCTGACTCTTTTTTTAGGAGTTGGGGGGTTTTATATTTCTTGACATTGGAGGTGATCGTCTCTTACTAGGTTGCTAGCTACCGCTGCAACCCGGAACGAACTGATTGACAAAACTGATGATTATAGTTTGGTCTTTAAGTTATCATATACTGTTAAAATCCTTTTTTATATGAATGTTTCTTGGTGTAGGGGTTAGCACTTAGTTCGGTGTTTAAGTTATCATATACTGTTAAAATTCTTTTTTATATGAACGTTTCTTGGTGTAGTGGTTAACACATAAGACTTTGAATCCGGCGATTCGAGTTCAAATCCCGGTGGGCGGTTCTTAAGAAATTTAGCTTACTTATGCTACCATTTAGGTTTCTGCCGTAATTCTTTCTTTTCAAAATTAAATTAGTTACTATCGCCATGAGTTAGTTCTTTACCATGTCGTAACAATTTATTTTTTAATAATAATTAAGTTTGTTAATTACAAAAGGTTTCTATATATAGAAGTTTTCTTTAAAATGAGCCATTACACAGCTCTTTATTATGACCACGAACTGTTTGATTTAATACTTAAGTTACTATGGGTTCAGTTCATTCCTTATTGTAACCATTGAACAACTCTCTACGATGTTCCAGTGCCAAGCTATCTGTTGAATTACTAACCTATACTATAATTAAGTGGCGCATAAAATTTAGTATAGGCAAGAGGTCGTTCTTTATTATATTTCTATTCACGTCATAGCTCTAATATAAAACTATGACGACATTCATTATTTGTCTAGTAGGGTTTCAGACAAGGTAGTTCTAATGATGTACTTTTGTTTTGATCTGACTCTATTTTTGGGAGTTTTGGGTTTTTATATTTCTTAGCGTTGGACTGATCTCTTACTAGGCTGCTAGCTACTGCTGCAACCCAGATTCACATATATATTATTTATGAGAGGCAGCCTGGCCGAGTGGTCCAAGGCACTGGTGTTAGCCACCAGTCTCTTCGGAGGCGTGGGTTCAAATCTTACCGCTGGTATACGATTATGTTTGAAAGACTGCAGTGTGAAAAGACATCAAAAATGTAGTTTTTGGTGGAAAAATTTATTCTCTCTTTGAAATAATTTATTTTAGTTACTATAGATTTTTAACCCAATTAATTTCCTTTAAAATGAGCCATTGAACAACTCTCTACGATGTTCCAGTGCCAAGCTATCTCTGGAAAAGAAGGAAAGAGAAAAAAATATCCCGTTTAGGCAGAATGTTGTAATAGCTGCCACTTTTCTTGATCATCAAGCCAATATATTTCCCTTGCTGTTTCAAGCCAAGGGACAGAAAGTTTACTATACAGGGGTTTCGGACAAGGCGGTTCTAAAGGTTTACTTTTGAATTTGATCTGACTCCTTTGTTAGGAACTATGGGTTTTTATATTTCTTAACATTGGACGTGATCGTCTCTTACTAGGTTGCTAGCTACCGCTGCAACCCGGATATCTCTTACTAGGTTGCTAGCTACCGCTGCAACCCGGATAATAATTTTAGCGATTAAGCCAAAAAAGAAATTTTGGTTCCAGGAGTTTTGGTTACTATTGAGACAAGTAGCTATTATTACTATAGAGTTCATTACCATGAACTGTTTGATTGCTTCAAAATTCAAATATCTTTGAAAAGACTGCAGTATAAAAATACATCAAAAATGCAATTTTTTTGACAAATTGATTCTACTTTAAAAAGTATTTTATTTTTAATTACAAAAGGCACTAGATGTAGTAATTTCCTATAGGCAAAAGATCGTTCTTTATTATAATTTAACCCAATTAATTTCCTTTAAAATGAGCTATTGAACAACCCTCTACGATGTTCCAGTGCCAAGCTATCTGTGGAAAAGAAAAAAAGAAAAAATATCCCGTTTAGGCAGAATGTTGTAGTAGCTGCCACTTTTCTTGATTTTCAAGCCAATATATTTCCCTTGCTGTTCAAGCCAAGGGACAGAAAGTTTCCTATACAGGGTTTTCGGACAAGGCGGCTCTAATGGTGTACTTTTTATTTTGATCTGACTCCTTTGTTAGGAACTATGGTTTTTTATATTTCTTAACATTGGACGTAATCGTCTCTTACTAGGTTGCTAGCTACCGCTGCAACCCGGATTAGATATTACGTCATGTCACTTATTACGTCATATATGGTTATTAGTAGATAATCGGTAAAATATTCGTTCTTTATTATAATTATATTGATCCTTTATAGACTTTTAATGTAATTTTATTCCTTATAGCACTTCAGTTATAACGGACAACAGTTCGTTCTTAAATGTAGAAACAATCAAGTAGCTAACTAATTCCAATGTATGCAATTGTTTGTTATTCCAATGATCGTCTTTTAATGTAATCCCTTGCTGTTCAAGCCAAGGGACAGAAAGTTTCCTATACAGGGGTTTCGGACAAGGCGGTTCTAATGGTGTACTTTTTGTTTTGATCTGACTCCTTTGTTAGGAACTATGGGTTTTTATATTTCTTAACATTGGACGTGATCGTCTCTTACTAGGTTGCTAGCTACCGCTGCAACCCGGATCTTTTAATGTAAAAAAATATAAATACTGTAATCTTAACTATAGTAAAGTTGCGTATGCAAGTTAGTATAGGGAAGAGTTTGATCTTTATTATACTGGAAACAAAGAAAAGAGAAAAAAATATCCCGTTTAGGCAGAATGTTGTAGTAGCTGCCACTTTTCTTGATTTTTTAGTACTGATTTTTTAACTTGCGTGTAGCTTGCTTTGATCTAGCCATTATGTATTCATGAATGAGACCATTTACAGTTTTGACGTTTCTTATATAGTAAAAAATTGATTCTACTTTAAAAAGCATTTTATTTTTAATTACAAAAGGCACTAGATGTTGCAATTTCCTTTAAAATGAGCTATTATACAGCTCTATATGATTTTCCAGCGCCCAGCTAGCTGAGGAGGAAATCAAGCGGAAAGAAAATAATATCCCGTTTGGGGAGAATAACGTGGTAAAAGTCTATTTTCTTGATTTTCAAGCCAATATATTTTCTTTGTTATTCAAGCCAAAGGGTGGTAAATTTTCTTTATAGAGGTTTCGGACAAGGCGGTTCTAATGGTGTACTTTTTGTTTTGATCTGACCCTTTTTTAGGAGTTGGGGGGTTTTATATTTTTTAACATTGGAGGTGATCGTCTCTTACTAGGTTGCTAGCTACCGCTGCAACCCGGATTACTAACAAACAGGAAAAACCCTACGGCTTTTTCTTCTTTGAAAGAGTAAGAGACAAACCTACAATACCTGAACTAAGTCCAATGTATGCAATGGTTTGTTATTCAAATGATCGTCTTTTAATGTAAAACTCTCTACGATGTTCCAGTGCCAAGCTATCTCTGGATACAAAAGAAAAAAAGAAAAAAAATATCCCGTTTAGGCAGAATGTTGTAGTAGCTGCCACTTTTCATGATTTTCAAGCCAATATATTTCCCTTGCTGTTCAAGCCAAGGGACAGAAAGTTTACTTTACAGGGGTTTTGGACAAGGCGGTTCTAATGGTGTACTTTTGAATTTGATCTGACTTCTTTTTTAGGAACTATGGGTTTTTATATTTCTTAACATTGGACGTGATCGTCTCTTACTAAGTTGCTAGCTACCGCTGCAACCCGGATAAGTGGCCTATGAAACTTAGTATAGGCTAAAGGTCGTTCTTTATTATAATTTTCCAGTGCCCAGCTAGCTGAGGAGAAAAAAAAGCGGAAAGAAAAATATCCCGTTTGTGGAGAATAACGTGGTTAAAGTCAATTTTCTTTATTTTCAAGCCAATATATTTTCTTTGTTATTCAAGCCAAAGGGCGGTAAGTTTCCTTTATAGGGGTTTCTGACAAGGCGGTTCTAATGGTGTAATTGTTATGATCTGACTCTTTTTTTTAGGAGTTAGGGGTTTTTATATTTCTTAACATTGGACGTGATCGTCTCTTACTAGGTTGCTCGCTACCGCTTCAACCCGGATTTAACCCCATTAAGTTCCTTTAAAATGAGCCATTGAACAACTCTCTACGATGTTCCAGTGCCATGCTATCTGTTGAATTACTAACCTATACTATAATTAAGTGGCGTATAAAATTTAGTATAGGCAAGAGGACGTTCTTTATTATAATAAACAATAAAAATAATTTGTTTGAATTAAAAAAGGTTTTTAACCCCATTAATTTCCTTTAAAATGAGTCATTGAACAACTGTCTACGATATTACAGTGCCAAGCAATCCGTTGAATTACAAACCAATACTATAATTAAGTGGCGTATAAAATTTAGTATAGGCAAGAGGTCGTTCTTTATTATATTTTAACATTTTAAGGTATTTTTCTAGCTTGTATTGAAATATTCAAACTATTGCTCGGATACCATGGATATTTTTGCAGTTTACACAAGCTAATAAGAATATTCATTTATATAATTTATAAAGAATATAAATTAATATAGGTAAGAGGTCGTTCTTTATTATAAATCTTAACTATAGTGAAGTTGCCTATGCAAGTTAGTATAGGGAAGAGTTCGATCTTTATTATAATTTTAATGTATTATTACAAACAGGAAAAAGCCTACGGCTTTTTCTTCTTTGGAATAGTAAGAGACGAACCTCAAAGAATCAGGCAGCTAACTAAGTCCAATATAAGCAATGGTTTGTTCTTCTAATGATCATCTTTTAATTTGGTGTTTCTTACTAGGCTGCTAGCTACCACTGTAACCCGGATTATGTGATTAATAGGTTGCTAGCTACCGCTGCAACCTAGATATTCTTTTTTCTGCTACTATGGGCTAAGGTTCGTTCTTTACTGCAAATTTTAACCCCATTAATTTCCTTTAAAATGAGCCATTGAACAACTTTCTACGGTGTTCCAGTGCCATGCTATTTGTTGAATTACTAACCTATACTATAATTAAGTGGCGTATAAAATTTAGTATAGGCAAGAGGTCGTTCTTTATTATAAACGATCTTTACCATACTATAATGCCTTATGTATGATATCCTAATGATCGTCTTTTTGTAATTCTTTATGGTTCCATATGGTCTAGTGGCTAGGATAGTTAACTTTCACTTAACAGGCTCGGGTTCGATTCCCGGTGTGGGAAAATTTTTAACTCTATAATCTTCGAACATTTGAACCTTTTATAATCTATAATGATGTATAATATAAATACTGTAATCTTAACTATAGTGAAGTTGCGTATGCAAGTAAGTATAGGGAAGAGTTCGATCTTTATTATAATAATAACAAAATTTAATTAGAGTTCGTTCTTTATTGTTATGTTAGCATTGGACGTGATCGTCTCTTATTGTGATATTCATGAATGAGACCATTTACAGTTTTGACGTTTCTTATATAGTAATTATGACGTCACTGCATCAAAAATACAGTTTTTATTGGAAAAATTTATTCTCTTTTAGAAATAATTTATTTTAGTTACAAAAGGTTTTTAACCCAATTAATTTCCTTTAAAATGAGCTATTGAACAACCCTCTACGATGTTCCAGTGCCAAGCTATCTCTGGAAACAAAGAAAAAAAAAAAGAAAAAAATATCCCGTTTGGGGAGAATAACGTGGTAAAAGTCTATTTTCTTGATTTTCAAGCCAATATATTTCCCTTGTTATCCAAGCCAAAGGGCGGTAAGTTTCCTTTATGGAGGATTTGGACAAGGCGGTTCTAATGGTGTACTTTTTGTTTTGATCTGACTCCTCTGTTAGGAACTACGGGTTTTTATATTTCTTAACATTGGACGTGATCGTCTCTTACTAGGTTGCTAGCTACCGCTGCAACCCGGATTGGACGTGATCGTCTCTTATTGTGATATTCATGAATGAGACCATTTACAGTTTTGACGTTTCTTATATAGTAATTATGACGTCACTGCATCAAAAATACAGTTTTTATTGGAAAAATTTATTCTCTTTTAGAAATAATTTATTTTAGTTACAAAAGGTTTTTAACCCAATTAATTTCCTTTAAAATGAGCTATTGAACAACCCTCTACGATGTTCCAGTGCCAAGCTATCTCTGGATACAAAGAAAAAAAAAAAGAAAAAAATATCTCGTTTGGGGAGAATAACGTGGTAAAAGTCAATTTGCTTGATTTTCAAGCCAATATATTTCCCTTGCTGTTCAAGCCAAGGGACAGAAAGTTTCCTATACAGGGGTTTCGGACAAGGCGATTCTAATGGTGTACTTTTTGTTTTGATCTGACTCCTGCTTTAGGAGCTATGGGTTTTTATATTTCTTAACATTGGACGTGATCGTCTCTTACTAGGTTGCTAGCTACCGCTGCAACCCGGATTTACTAACCTATACTATAGTTAAGTGGCCTATATAATTTATTATAGGCAAGAGGTCGTTCTTTATTATAATTTGAACCAATCAAACAGTTCATGGTAATGAACTCTATAGTAAAAATTTAAATAGGCTAGAGGCTATTTAAATAGGCTTTTAATCCCTATTTATGTTTCAGTTAACATGGGCTAGGTGTCGTTCTTTATTGTAAAACTTTATTATAATAATATAAATACTGTAATCTTAACTATAGTGAAGTTGCGTATGCAAGTTAGTATAGGGAAGAGTTCGATCTTTATTATATTATTACAAACAGGAAAAAGCCTACGGCTTTTTCTTCTTTGGAATAGTAAGAGACGAACCTCAAAGAATCAGGCAGCTAACTAAGTCCAATATAAGCAATTGTTTGTTCTTCTAATGATCATCTTTTAAATTGGTGTTTCTTACTAGGTTGCTAGCTACCACTTAAACCCGGATTATGTAATAGGTTGCTAGCTACCGCTGCAACCTAGATAATCTTATTTCTGCTACTATGGGCTAAGGTTCGTTCTTTCATGTAAAACTAGCAAAACATTTTTTAAGCTTGATGAAGATTTAACTAATGTGTCAAAAGTAAGGTTGCAAGTCGATGATTTTGTTTTGGCCTTATTATAATTGGTATGGTGAAATAATAATATGCATATGGCTCTTAAATCATGCTTCATTATTGTTCCATATGGTCTAGTGGCTAGGATAGTTAACTTCCACTTAACAGGTTCGGGTTCGATTCCCGGTGGTGGAAAATTTTTAACTCTATAATCTTCGAACATTTGAACCTTTTTTAATTTATAAAGATGTATAATATAAATACTGTAATCTTAACTATAGTGAAGTTGCGTATGCAAGTTAGTATAAGGAAGAGTTCGATCTTTATTATAATGTAACAATGATTAATCTTTAACATTAATTATAATCTTATTTTAGCTACAATGGGCTGGAAGTTTGTTCTTTAATGTAAACAAAGTCTAATGTATGCAATGGTCTGTTATTCAAATGATCGTCCTTTAATGTAATGTTGAATTACTAACCTATACTATAATTAAATTGCATAAAAAATTTAGTATAGGTAAGAGGTCGTTCTTTATTATATAATCTTAACTATACTGAAGTTGCGTATGCAAGTTAGTATAGGGAAGAGTTCGATCTTTATTATAATTAACGTAAACAAAGTCTAATGTTTGCAATGGTTTGTTATTCAAATGATCGTCCTTTAATGTAATATATTTAAAAATAAAATAGTTTTTAAAGTAGAATCAATTTTGTCAAAAAACTGCATTTTTGATGTATTTTCATGCTGCAGTCTTTTCAAAGATATTTGAATTTTGAACCAATCAAACAGTTCATGGTAATGAACTCTATAGTAAAAATTTAAATAGGCTAGAGGTCGATCTTTACCATACTATAATGCCTTATGTATGATATCCTAATGATCGTCTTTTTGTAATTCTTTATGGTTCCATATGGTCTAGTGGCTAGGATAGTTAACTTTCACTTAACAGGCTCGGGTTCGATTCCCGGTGTGGGAAAATTTTTAACTCTATAATCTTCGAACATTTGAACCTTTTATAATCTATAATGATGTATAATATAAATACTGTAATCTTAACTATAGTGAAGTTGCGTATGCAAGTTAGTATAGGGAAGAGTTCGATCTTTATTATAATAATAACAAAATTTAATTAGAGTTCGTTCTTTATTGTTATGTTAGCATTGGACGTGATCGTCTCTTATTGTGATATTCATGAATGAGACCATTTACAGTTTTGACGTTTCTTATATAGTAATTATGACGTCACTGCATCAAAAATACAGTTTTTATTGGAAAAATTTATTCTCTTTTAGAAATAATTTATTTTAGTTACAAAAGGTTTTTAACCCAATTAATTTCCTTTAAAATGAGCTATTGAACAACCCTCTACGATGTTCCAGTGCCAAGCTATCTGTGGAAAAGAAAAAAAAAAAAAAGAAAAAAATATCCCGTTTGGGGAGAATAACGTGGTAAAAGTCAATTTTCTTGATTTTCAAGCCAATATATTTCCCTTGCTGTTCAAGCCAAGGGACAGAAAGTTTCCTATACAGGGGTTTCGGACAAGGCGATTCTAATGGTGTACTTTTTGTTTTGATCTGACTCCTGCTTTAGGAGCTATGGGTTTTTATATTTCTTAACATTGGACGTGATCGTCTCTTACTAGGTTGCTAGCTACCGCTGCAACCCGGATGATTGAAACCATTATGTAATTATGAATGAGAACATTTTCATCTTTGTAGTTCTTAAGTAGTAATTATGACGTCACAGCGTAATGATTTTGTTGACGTCATAGAGCAATGATATTATTTCATGACGTCTTCAGAAACAACAATATAATTTCATGTTTTTCTATTCACGTCATAGCTCTAATATAAAACTATGATGACATTCATTATTTATCTATTAGGGTTTCAGACAAGGTAATTCTAATGATGTACTTTTGTTTTGATCTGACTCTATTTTTAGGAGTTTTGTTATATTTCTTAGCATTGGACTGATCATCTCTTACTAGGTTGCTAGCTACTGCTGCAACCCAAATTCACATATATATTTATTTATGAGAGGCAGCCTGGCCGAGTGGTCCAAGGCACTGGTGTTAGCCACCAGTCTCTTCAGAGGCGTGGGTTCAAATCTTACCGCCGGTATACGATTATGTTTGAAAGACTGGAGTGTGAAAAGACATCGAAAATGCAGTTTTTGGTGGAAAAATTTATTCTCTTTTAGAAATAATTTGTTTTAGTTACAAAAGGTTTTTAACCCAATTAATTTACTTTAAAATGAGCTATTGAACAACCCTCTACGATGTTCCAGTGCCAAGCTATCTGTGGAAAAGAAAAAAAAAGAAAAAAGAAAAAAATATCCCGTTTGGGGAGAATAACGTGGTTAAAGTCAATTTTCTTGATTTTCAAGCCAATATATATCCCTTGCTGTTCAAGCCAAGGGACAGAAAGTTTCCTATACAGGGGTTTCGGACAAGGCGGTTCTAATGGTGTACTTTTTGTTTTGATCTGACTCCTTTGTTAGGAACTATGGGTTTTTATATTTCTTAACATTGGACGTGATCGTCTCTTACTAGGTTGCTAGCTACCGCTGCAACCCGGATTATAAAAATAATTTGTTTTAATTACAAAAAGTTTTTAATCCAATTAATTTCCTTTAAAATGAGCCATTGAACAACTCTCTACGATGTTCCAGTGCCATGCTATCTGTTGAATTACTAACCTATACTATAATTAAGTGGCGTATAAAATTTAGTATAGGCAAGAGGTTGTTCTTTATTATATGATTGAAACCATTATGTAATTATGAATGAGAACATTTTCATCTTTGTAGTTCTTAAGTAGTAATTATGACGTCACAGCGTAATGATTTTGTTGACGTCATAGAGCAATGATATTATTTCATGACGTCTTCAGAAACAACAATATAATTTCATGTTTTTCTATTCACGTCATAGCTCTAATATAAAACTATGATGACATTCATTATTTATCTATTAGGGTTTCAGACAAGGTAATTCTAATGATGTACTTTTGTTTTGATCTGACTCTATTTTTAGGAGTTTTGTTATATTTCTTAGCATTGGACTGATCATCTCTTACTAGGTTGCTAGCTACTGCTGCAACCCAAATTCACATATATATTTATTTATGAGAGGCAGCCTGGCCGAGTGGTCCAAGGCACTGGTGTTAGCCACCAGTCTCTTCGGAGGCGTGGGTTCAAATCTTACCGCTGGTATACGATTATGTTTGAAAGACTGGAGTGTGAAAAGACATCGAAAATGCAGTTTTTGGTGGAAAAATTTATTCTCTTTTAGAAATAATTTGTTTTAGTTACAAAAGGTTTTTAACCCAATTAATTTACTTTAAAATGAGCTATTGAACAACCCTCTACGATGTTCCAGTGCCAAGCTATCTGTGGAAAAGAAAAAAAAAGAAAAAAGAAAAAAATATCCCGTTTGGGGAGAATAACGTGGTTAAAGTCAATTTTCTTGATTTTCAAGCCAATATATATCCCTTGCTGTTCAAGCCAAGGGACAGAAAGTTTCCTATACAGGGGTTTCGGACAAGGCGGTTCTAATGGTGTACTTTTTGTTTTGATCTGACTCCTTTGTTAGGAACTATGGGTTTTTATATTTCTTAACATTGGACGTGATCGTCTCTTACTAGGTTGCTAGCTACCGCTGCAACCCGGATTTATTATAAAAAATATTACTTTTCTTTTGCTAAATGGATGTCTTTACAAATTAACTACAAATTAACAATTTACAAATTAACTAGCAAAAAATTTTTTAAGCCTGATGAAGATTTAACTAATGTGTCAAAAGTAAGGTTGCAAGTCGACGATTTTGTTTTGGCCTTATTATAATTGGTATGGTGAAATAATAATATGCATATGGCTCTTAAATCATACTTCTTTATGGTTCCATATAGTCTAGTGGCTAGGATAGTTAACTTTCACTTAACAGGCTCGGGTTCGATTCCCGGTGTGGGAAAATTTTTAACTCTATAATCTTCGAACATTTGAACCTTTTATAATCTATAATGATGTATAATATAAATACTGTAATCTTAAATATAGTGAAGTTGCGTATGCAAGTTAGTATAGGGAAGAGTTCGATCTTTATTATAAACCTCAAACAATCAAGTAGCTAACTAATTCCAATGTATGCAATTGTTTGTTATTTCAACGATCGTCTTTTAATGTAAAATTACATAATCCATATTTATGTTTCAGTTAACATGGGCTAGGTGTCCTTCTTTATTGTAATTCGTTCTTTATAATATTTAATGTTCGTTCTTTACTGTAAAATCGGGTGACTGGGCTGCAATTTCCTGTTTGAGATAATTTTTAATGATAATTTCTTTAAACATATTATTAAAATACTCATCTATATAATGATTCATTTTATTACTTCATTTACTGTGGGCTATCGTTCGTTCCTTAATATTACCTGATTACAAACAAGAAAATCCTACGGCTTTTTTTCTTTGAAATAGTAAGAGACGAACCTAAAACAATCAAGTAGCTAACTAAGTCCAATGTCTGGAATTGTTTGTTATTCCACTGATCGTCTTTTAATGTAATTTAGGCAGAATGTTGTAGTAGCTGCCACTTTTCTTGATTTTCAAGCCAATATATTTCCCTTGCTGTTCAAGCTAAGGAACAGAAAGTTTCCTATACAGGGGTTTCGGACAAGGCGGTTCTAATGGTGTACTTTTTGTTTTGATCTGACTCCTCTGTTAGGAACTATGGGTTTTTATATTTCTTAACATTGGACGTGATCGTCTCTTACTAGGTTGCTAGCTACCGCTGCAACCTGGATACTATAATTACTGTAGGTTATAGCTCGTTGTTTTAATGCAATACTTGTCGAAAGATGAACGTTTATAAATATTGCATTCACTTATTACGTCACATATGGTTATCTTTTAATGTATTATTACAAACAGGAAAAAGCCTACGGCTTTTTCTTCTTTGGAATAGTAAGAGACGAACCTCAAAGAATCAGGCAGCTAACTAAGTCCAATATAAGCAATTGTTTGTTCTTCTAATGATCATCTTTTAATTTTGGCGTTTCTTACTAGGTTGCTAGCTACAACTTAAACCCGGATTATGTAATAGTTTGCTAGCTACCGCTGCAACCTAGATATTCTTATTTCTGCTACTATGGGCTAAGGTTCGTTCTTTCATGTAAAACTAGCAAAACATTTTTAAGTCTGATGAAGATTTAACTAATGTGTCAAAAGTAAGGTTGCAAGTCGACGATTTTGTTTTGGCCTTATTAAAATTGGTATGGTGAAATAATAATATGCATATGGCTCTTAAATCATACTTCTTTATGGTCCCATATGGTCTAGTGGCTAGGATAGTTAACTTTTACTTAACAGGCTCGGGTTCGATTCCCGGTGTGGGAAAATTTTTAACTCTATAATCTTCGAACATTTGAACCTTTTATAATTTATAATGATGCATAATATAAATACTGTAATCTTAACTATAGTGAAGTTGCCTATGCAAGTTAGTATAGGGAAGAGTTCGATCTTTATTAAATTAACTATAGTGAAGTTGCCTATGCAAGTTAGTATAGGGAATAGTTCGATCTCTATTATAAATTATTTTAGTTACTATGGGCTGGAAGTTTGTTCTTTACTGTAATTTTAAATGAGCCATTGAACAACTCTCTACGATTTTCCAGTGCCAAGCTATCCCAGGAGAAGAAGAAAAGAGAAAAAAAATATCCCGTTTAGGCAGAATGTTGTAACAGCTGCCACTTTTCTTGATATTCAAGCCAATATATTTCCCTTGCTGTTTCAAGCCAAGGGACAGAAAGTTTCCTATACAGGGGTTTCGGACAAGGCAGTTCTAATGGTGTACTTTTGAATTTGATCTGAATCCTTTGTTAGGAACTATGGGTTTTTATATTTCTTAACTTTGGACGTGTTCGTCTCTTACTAGGTTGCTAGCTGCCGCTGCAACCCGGATAACAGGCGCAGGTTCGATTCCCGGTGTGGGAAAATTTTTAACTCTATAATATTCGAATATTTGAACCTTTTATAATTTATAATGATGTATAATATAAATAATGTAATCTTAACTATAGTGAAGTTGCCTATGCAAGTTAGTATAGGGAAGAGTTTGATCTTTATTATAATGCAACCCCGATAAAACCCGGGTTTACTATGGGGCGTGATCGTCTCTTACTACGTTGCTAGCTAACGCTGCAACCCGGATAGTGAAATATTATTCCAATGATCGTATTTTAATGTAGAATCAAATGTAACCTTTTATGACGTCACATATACCACAGACCTCTTTTGTTTTTCCCGTTGCATTAGTTACTATGAGATAGACTTCGGTCCTTACTGTACTGCAACCCTGATCCCTTTTAATACTTCAGTTACTAAGGCCTCAGGTCGTTCTTTAATGTAACTATTTAGGAGCTATGGGTTTTTAGATTTCTTAACATTAGATGTGATCGTCTCTTACTAGGTTACTAGCTACCGTTGCAAACTGGATTATATAAAAAACCTAATTAAAAATACAATTTATGATGAACTATATCGGTCCTTTATGTAAATTTCTTCTTTTCAAAATTAAATTAGTTAGTATGGCCTAGAATTCGTTCATTACCATAATGAACTATATCACTCCTTTACTAACTTATACTATTGTTAAGTGGCCTATAAAATTTAGCATAGGCAAGAGGTCGTTCTTTATTATACTACCGCTGCAACCCGGATTTTCATGATACTATGCCTTGTTTTTGTGTAGTACTATTATCTTTAACTTACTTGAAGCTTGCTTGGATAAAGCCATTAATGTTTCAGCTTTGTAGTTTTACGGGTCCTTATATTATCATGTAAAACTAGCAAAACATTTTTTAAGTCTGATGAAGATTTAACTAATGTGTCAAAAGTAAGGTTGCAAGTCGACGATTTTGTTTTGGCCTTATTATAATTGGTATGGTGAAATAATAATATGCATATGGCTCTTATATCATACTTCTTAATGGTCCCATATGGTTTAGTGCCTAGGATAGTTAACTTTCACTTAACAGGCCAGGGTTCGATTCCCGGTGTGGGAAAATTTTTAACTCTATAATCTTCGAACATTTGAACCTTTTATAATTTATAATGATGTATAATATAAATACTGTAATCTTAACTATAGTGAAGTTGCCTATGCAAGTTAGTATAGGGAAGAGTTCGATCTTTATTATAATTAGTGGAAAATTTTAATATATTGACCTTAAATATAATAACTGTACTAGCCTATACTATAGTTAAGTGGTCTATAAAATTTAGTATAGGCAAGAGGTCGTTCTTTATTATAATTATATGGGAGGATCTTTCCATGAAGGAAGTTTTCATGGGGGAAGGGACATTGCTAAGAAGGGGACGCCGGATTTCCCAGCATTATTTAAAAAAAAGATAAGAAATTAAATAAAAAAAACAAGTTTTTCAACTGATAGTAAGCAGCAACATCAAAACTTAAAACGAACAGAAAATGTTACGTATATGATTGGGTTCACCCCCTAGTCAATACCTCGTTCTTTAAGCCACAGATTTTTTAGTACTTTCATAACAGCTATTTATTCTAATTAACGGCCTTTGTGATTAAGCGGTCATTTTTAAAGAATTGGAACAAAATTCGAACTTTAGCTTAAAGAGCAAGGTATTGACTAGGGGGCGAACCCCCTAATATACGTATTAAAAATATATGAATATAGAAGTTCGTTACGTAAGTTAATTCGTAAGTTACATATATTTATTACTAATAAAATCGTTCGTAAATAAAATTAAACAAGTTGCGAGAAAGCCATTTAACCAAATAAAAGTAAAATTAATATGCAAATTTTGTTTTGATTATTCATGTACGGTGAGCCGAAATCAAAACCTGCATTAATTCAAAACGTTCAAAAATTAAAAAAAAACAAGTTTTTTAAACTGAAAGTAAGGAACGACGTTAAAACTTAAAACGAACAGAAATTATTCCGTATATGAAAGGGGCTGTCCCCTCCTCAACGCCTCGCTCTACGCTAAAGTTTGACTTTCTCACAACTCTTTTTTTTTAAATAAAAAACTTTAGCGTAAAGAGCGAGGCATTGAGGAGGGGCCAGCCCCTTTCATATACGGAATAATTTCTGTTCGTTTTAAGTTTTAACGTCGTTCCTTACTTTCAGTTAAAAAAACTTGTTTTTTTTAATTTAATAGCCCTAGGAAGCAAGATTGATCCACAGTTTTGGTACAACTGTATGTTTGAAATACGGTCAAAAACGAACATGCCAGTGGCGAGCTGCAACCACTTCTGGTACAGTGGACATTCCTACAGTATTCATATTTAATGTATTTAGTAGCATTTGGCATTCAGAAGCTGTCTCATATACTGGACAACAATTCATGCAATAAACACCTTCGTGAATAATTTCCTTCAAGCCAATTTTGTTACCAATTTTTAGTACCATTCACGATAATTTTTATTGTACGCACCTTGCATTGAGGAGAATCGAGTACCAAATTTGTTATCATTTGGGCCAACCAATTGAGATCTTCTAGCTAACCCCGGCATGCTTACATGGTCTTTTATTATCAATTTTTCAGATCGATTCTTATTTAATAATATTTCAGTTACTATGGGTTACAGTTCGTCCCTTAATGTAATTACTAGATTGCATCTATCGCTAATTTTACTATGGTCTAGAGTTCTTTCTTTACTATTAAACCACTGACGCTCGGATTGACGCAAAACATTTTTTCAAAGAACATTACAAACAGGAAAAGGCCTATGGCTTTTTCTTATTTGGAATAGTAAGAGACGAATTGGGCAGCTAAATAAGTCTAATTATTAAGTATAGTTAAGTTGCCTATACATGTTAATATAGGCAAGAGTTCGTTCTTTATTATACTATGGGGTACAGTTTGTTCCTTATAGTAAAAAATTTAATATAGGCAATAGGTCGTTCTTTTTTATAAATGATCCTGGTTAAACATGCGTAAAAAGTTTCTCAATTTACAAAGATTAGCCTGCATTTTTGCCATCTTCTTGTATTTCTGAATATAATTTTTCCCTTTGTCCTTATGCGTTCTTCGGTACAACCTCGCAGAGAATTTAATTTTTTCATTATAGCTTTTGTCACCCCAGTAACGCTCCTTGATGTTTTGTTTGGCTGTCTCAATTTTTACTTCTCGATACACCTGGTCGGTTGAATACCTTTGCTTTTCTTTTTTCTTATATTTGATTCGGTAATCTTTATCATTTTGATAACGTTACTTGATCTTTTGTTTGGCTGTCTCAATTTTCGCATGTCTATAATCTTCATCATTGTGATAATATATCTTGCTGTTTTGTTTTGCACTCTCAATTATTACTTCTCGATACGCCTGGTCGGTTGAATACCTTTGCTTTTTTCTTTTCGAAATACTATCTCTGTTTTTTTTTGTAGTACTGTTTTTTTAACTTGCGTGTAGCTTGCTTTGATCTAACCATTATGTATTCATGAATGAGACCATTTACAGTTTTGACGTTTCTTATATAGTAATTATGACGTCACGGCGTAATGATTTTATTTCATGACGTCATGGCGCAATGGTATTATTTCATGACGTCTTCAGAAACAACAATATAATTTCGTGTTTTTTTATTCACGTCATAGCTCTAATATAAAACTATGATTCATTATTTATCTAGTAGAGTTTCAGACAAGGTAGTTCTAATGATGTACTTTTGTTTTGATCTGACTCTATTTTTAGGAGTTTTGGGTTTTTATATTTCTTAGCATTGGACTAATCGTCTCTTACTAGGTTGCTAGCTACTGCTGCAACCCAAATTCACATATATATATATTTATGAGAGGCAGCCTGGCCGAGTGGTCCAAGGCACTGGTGTTAGCCACCAGTCTCTTCGAAGGCGTGGTTTCAAATCTTACCGCTGGTATACGATTATGTTGGAAAGACTGCAGTGTGAAGACATCGAAAATGCAGTTTTTGGTGGAAAAATTTATTCTCTTTTAGAAATAATTGATATTAGTTACTATAGATTTGTAACCCAATTAATTTCCTTTAAAATAAGCTATTGAACAACTCTCTGCGATGTTCCAGTGCCAAGCTATCTCTGGAAACAAAAGAAAAAAGAAAAAAATATCCCGTTTAGGCAGAATGTTGTAGTAGCTGTCACTTTTCTGGATTTTTAAGCCAATATATTTCCCTTGCTGTTCTAGCCAAGGGACAGAAAGTTTACTATACAGGGGTTTCGGATAAGGCGGTTCTAATGGTATACTTTTTGTTTTGATCTGACTCCTTTTTTAGGAGCTATGGGTTTTTATATTTCTTAACATTGGACCTGATCGTCTCTTACTAGGTTACTAGCTACCGCTGCAACCCGGATATGTAATACTAACTACATCCAACGACTATGACGTCATTGATCAATATTGTATATAAAAAATTAAGTTTTTCGTAAAAAATAATTAATTAAAAAAAATTAAGTACAAATAGCACTAGATCTAGAGATTTCCTTTAGAATGAGCCATTGAACAACTTTCTACGATGTTCCAGTGCCAAGCTATCTGTGGAAAAGAAAGAAAAGAGAAAAAAATATCCCGTTTGTGGAGAATAACGTGGTAAAAGTCAATTTGCTTGATTTTCAAGCCAATATATTTTCTTTGTTATTCAAGCCAAAGGGCGGTAAGTTTCCTTTATAGGGTTTCGGACAAGGCGGTTCTAATGGTGTACTTTTTGTTTTGATCTGACTTTTTTTTTAGGAGTTAGGCGTTTTTATATTTCTTAACATTGGACCTGATCGTCTCTAACTAGGTTGCTAGCTACCGCTGCAACCCGGATGATCGTCTCTTACTAGGTTGCTAGCTACCGCTGCAACCCGGATACCGCTTGAACCCGGATTATAAATTACAAACAGGAAAAAGCCTACGGCTTTTTCTTCTTTGGAATAGTAAGAGACGATCCTCAAATAATCAGACAGCTAACTAGGTTTATAATTTGTTCTTTAACATAAACTTCATTAATCGGATATTTTAATATATCCTATATGGTCTAGTAATTTTTATTTGTGATGATTTCTCAAGGAATATAATTAAAATTGCTTAATGTAATAAAAATAATTTGTTTTAATTACAAAAGGTTTTTAACCCCATTAATTTCTTTTAAAATGAGCCATTGAACAACTCTCTACGATGTTCCAGTGCCAAGCTATCTGTTGAATTACTAACCTATACTATAATTAAGCGGCGTATAAAATTTAGTATAGGCAAGAAGTCGTTCTTTATTATAAGAAAATATCCCGTTTAGGCAGAATTTTGTAGTAGCTGCCACTTTTCTTGATTTAAAAAACCAATATATTTCCCTTGCTGTTCAAGCCAAGGGAGAGAAAGTTTCCTATACAGGGGTTTCGGACAAGGCGGTTCTAATGGTGTACTTTTTGTTTTGATCTGACTCCTTTGTTAGGAACTATGGGTTTTTATATTTCTTAACATTGGACGTGATCGTCTCTTACTAGGTTGCTAGCTACCGCTGCAACCCGGATACCTTAAAATGATAAAATTAGTTTTATTTTTGGTTAGGTTCTAACTACCCGATGTGGGATTTACTATGTATTTTCAGACCAAAAAATTCAATTTTTTAATATATTTTATTTTTCAGTTTAGAATCGCTAAAGTTATTATGTAAACTGCAAAAATATTTACAAAAATCAAATATCTTTGAAAAGACTGCAGCATGAAAAGACATCAAAAATGCAGTTTTTGGTGGAAAAATTTATTCTCTTTTAGGAATAATTTATTTTAGTTACTAATGATTTTTAACCCAATTAATTTCCTTTAAAATGAGCTATTGAACAACTCTCTACGATGTTCCAGTGCCAAGCTATCTCTGGATACAAAATAAAAAAAAATATCCCGTTTAGGCAGAATGTTGTAGTAGCTGCAACTTTTCTTGATTTTCAAGCCAATATATTTCCCTTGCTGTTCAAGCCAAGGGACAGAAAGTTTCCTATACAGGGGTTTCGGACAAGGCGGTTCTAATGGTGTACTTTTTGTTTTGATCTGACTCCTTTTTAGGAGCTATGGGTTTTTATATTTCTTAACATTGGACGTGATCGTCTCTTACTAGGTTGCTAGCTACCGCTGCAACCCGGATTCTGAATGTAATTTTTCCCTTTGTCCTTATGCGTTCTTCGGTACAACCTCGCAGAGAATTTAATTTTTTCATTATAGCTTTTGTCACCCCAGTATCTACCCATTATTCTGATAGCAACTTTTTTCTTATGTTTGTTTCGGTAATCTTTATCGTTATCATACCGTTCCTTGCTCTTTTGTTTGGCTGTCTCAATTGTTGCTTCTCTGTAATCTTCATCATTATCATACCGTTCCTTACTCTTTTGTTTGGCTGTCTCAATTTTCGCATGTCTATAATCTTCATCATTGTGATAACACATCTTGCTGTTTTGTTTTGCTCTCTCAATTATTACTTTTCGATACGCCTTGTCAGTTGAATACCTTTACTTTTTTCTTTTCAAGATGTTGTCTCTGTTTTTTGTATAGTACTGTTTTTTTTAAATTACGTATAACTCGCTTAGAAGGCATCTTATTACAAAACAAGAAATAATATTTTCATTTAATTAACACTTCTTATAACTCTTATAACTCGTAACAAACTGGGGCAATCAAGTTTAACACTCCCTAACATCGTACTGGAAGCAAAACACATCATCACTCCGACAGTGAACAACCAAATTACTGTTAATTTGAAAGTTGCTTAATCTCTTTGTGTAGGTGCGGTAAGAAGCCTGTATAGGACATCCCTGTATTGTTCATATCTTGACTATCCTCAACTAAGAACCGCTTCATGATTATTTCCATTTTGTCGTGGGGCTTTGCAAAGGTCATCTTCATACTCCTAGGTCTTTCATCAAGGATTTGATCTACAACACTTCTCACCCATTCTGACATCGGGTTATCTAACTCAGGAAGGTGGTCAAGTTGCTCGAAAGGTAGGCCTATTTCATTGAACGAATTGACTCCTAGCACATCCCTTAGCCATTCGTTGCTGACGGCACTACCAATCCAAATAAACATATACACTCCATTTTCTAAGATATATACCGCGTCTTGTTTCATTCTATCATATGAGCATCGAATTGGTGCTGGGAATGATGGTCCCTCGTTTTTGTTTGGATCTTGCATTTGGTGAATGGGTAACAGCCTTGGGTAGAGAAAGAAAAGGCTTGTTCTTGCGTCCATTGTCTGCGCAATATGCATAGCCAACGCACGATCATCAATCACTATATCCAGGGCACCAGACAAAGCATCATTTTTAATCAAACACATAGAAAAGAGAGGCAGCAGTTTCAACTGCTCGGGCAGGATGAGTTGTACAGTATTCGTTTGGGTATTTGTGTTTTTCCTATTGTTGGCCAAAATCTGAGCAACACGTTTAATCATATTTTCTCGAATGCCTTTTGGTGATGAATCCAATATCGTTGACACGGCTTGCTTTAACATTAAATTAATAAGGGCGTCTGAATCTACCAGTTTATAAACGTCTGAAAACTGGTTTACAGTGGGCAGAGCCAAGTTGTGAATTCGCACCCTCCTTTTCCCATCTAGGCTAGTGTAAAGAAATGCCAATTGAAAATAGGCTTCTTCATCCTGAATTTTGTCTTCGTATTTGATTTCCACAGTAATTGCTTTATTACTGTCCATAGCCCCCATTTCAACATCACTGCTATTGGACATGAAGTAACTTCCATAAAAGTTACACGGGTTTAAACCAGTAGACGTTCGGAGCCTCATGACCACATCAAATGCCGAAGTGAAGCGCACACTTCTCACACAGTCTTCAAGCAATCTTTGACCATCTTTCTCAGCTAAGAAGTAAGTGTACTTGTACACCGTTCCACCACTCAGCCTAGAAATTTGAGCCAGAGTTGCCACATCAATAAAACTTGGGTTTGCTAAAAACAGATCAACGCCAACTCCCAATTCAGCGCATTTTTGAGCCAAATCATTGTAATATGTGATTTGAGGTGCAAGGATATTTTTTTCTTTATCTGTCCCTAGTAGCTTTCTGTTATCGCGAACTTTTAAACCTCCTGGCTTCCCAAACTCAGGTAAAGTTGATTGAAAAACCAGCAGTTTTCCATTCTTGTTACTAGCAGTCAAAGCCTTCATACCAGCTTCGATGGCTGGGCCCAACATGGCCTGAGTTCCTTGGTCTTCAGTATACAATTGGGGTATCAATTTCATTAACTGATCTATTTTATTTTTAGCTTGAATTGGATTAACAAGGAAAAAATTGGCTTGAGGGCTAAAATTTTCTAGCAAATCAGACAGGGCTATCATTCTAGGGCGTGCATGTGAAAAATCCCAAAAATGGACTTCATCGCTGAATGTAATGAAACCAATGTCAACCAAAGTATCATCGTTTTCCCGAGGTATGTTTTCCAAAATTTGGTTCATGTATGAACACAAGAAGGTAACTAGTCCATTCTTCATATTGTTATATGAAACATCAATTACGAATATAAAAGCTGGATGGTTAGGTAAAGTGCTCTCTCTGCAATACTCTTTCGAGACTAAAAATTCATAACTACCAAGGAATAATTCAGGACGTTGATATTTATCAGTTCTTTCCCCTCTGTTATCAAGGTATGCCATGTAGTCTTGCGGTACGTCCGAGATTCCCTTACATAACGGACAGGTAAATCTTCGGCCTCCATCTACAAACTTCATGAAGGGTGACATGTATGCTTTGCATCTGACGCAACGAGGGGGACCTGTTACACTAAAATCAACAACTACGGGTGAAGTTTCATCTTCTTTAAGCTGCGCAAGTGGACTAATTATGAGTGCCAAAGGAATTAACGTCTGCTTCACCAGATCTGGCGAGTTTGGAATGCCATAGAGAGTGGATCTTATAAATTTTGGGTTACAAATTCCTTTATCAACTGCACTGAAGTCTGTGGCAGCTAGAGGAGAAACAACACCTTTAGAATCAGTTTCAAACGGTTTTCCACTATATTTCTCTAAATCTTCACGCCAAACAGCAGTTGTGTTGGGAACCATATCCAGGTCTAATCCTGGCGGCTTTTGTTGTACATACCCCGTGGGTCCAGCATACCCAGAAGACCCTCCTTGATATGCGCCTGGCTGCTGATAGCGTCCAGGAGGCACTATTCCAGGTTGAGGATAGCCTGGACGGGGAATTTGAGCAGGCCCACAAACCTGATGGAATTGGCCTTGCACAGGATAGCTTCCAGGCTGACTGGGCATACGTTGCTGCGGCAGAGGACGGATTCCCATCTGCTGCATCGCCTGAGGCTGTGGTGGCATACTTAAAGGCTGTCCTGCAGCAGTAAAAGTTTTCGTAGGGGAGGAGGCTAAAGGTTGAATTCCAACGGGTTCCGCGGGTCCAACACCAATATTTGACAGTTGATTTGATGTTGGTTGCGTGGGATATTGGGAAGAAATGCCAAAATAACCCTGAGGCGTATTGACGGTTGGGGTTCCATAAGACTGTCCAGGCATGGTCGGTGGCAAAGATCTTTGGGGACCGGATACTGGAGAAGGCCGAGTTGGCATTCTTTGAAATGGCATCCCTAATGGCCGTTGAAACTGTCCTGATATACTTCCAGGAGTAGACGCCATCCCAGGTGTGATTGGCATCCGCTGGGGAAAAGTAGGGCCAGTTGGGGTAATATTGCCACTAGCCGTTCCATTTACATATCCCTGTGTTGGTACATTGTTTCCCATATCATTCAATTGGGTCATTTGTTGAGAAATTGACATATTTTGCATTTGTCCTGTCAAATTCATTAATGGTGCTGGTCTAATACCAGGCTGCGCCGGTAACTGCAAAAATAAAACTAATTTTTAAATTTTCAGGTATTTTGTTAGTTTGAATGAAAAGATTAAAATTATTGCTCAGATATCATAAATATTTTTGCAGTTTACATAATAACTTAAGTGATTCTAAACTGAAAAATAAAATAAATATTAAAAAATGGAATTTTTTGGTCTGAAAATACATAGTCAATCCCACATCGGGTAGTTAGAACCTAACCAAAAATAAAACTAATTTTAACATTTTAAGGTATTTTTCTAGTTTGTATTGAAATATTCAAACTATTGCTCGGATACCATGGATATTTTTTGCAGTTTACACAAGCTGCAAAGAACGCACAGGCTGATCTTTGTAAATTGAGAAAATTTTTACGAATGTTTTACCGGGATTACGAAAAATATTCAAAATTAAAGATTAAAATTATCTCTGAAAGAATATATTTTGTTGAAAAGTCAGCTAGAGATGCTTTCGCAAAACTTCATAGTAATATCCAAAAGAAATGTTGCATGTTTAGTGAAAAGCTTCCAAGGTATGGACCGGCAACTGTGGAACAGTTTACAGATGTAATGGGATATCTTATACATCACTGTGAATATATGGAGGCATAATTGTCCTTTACTTAGTTTCAGCTTAAATTCGATGATCGAGCCTTTATGTAATACTAACTACATCCAACGACTATGACGTCATTGATCAATATTGTATATAAAAAATTAAGTTTTTCGTAAAAAAATAATTAATTAAAAAAAAATCAAGTACAAATAGCACTAGATCTAGAGATTTCCTTTAAAATGAGCCATTGAACAACTCTCTACGTTGTTCCAGTGCCAAGCTATCTCTGGAAACAAAAGAAAGAAAGAAAAAAATATCCCGTTTGTGGAGAATAACGTGGTTAAAGTCAATTTTCTTGATTTTCAAGCCAATATATTTCCCTTGCTGTTCAAGCCAAATGACAGAAAGTTTCCTATGCAGGGGTTTCGGACAAGGCGGTTCTAATGGTGTACTTTTTGCTTTGATCTGACTGCTTTTTTAGGAGCTATTGGTTTTTTTATTTCTTAACATTGGACGTGATCGTCTCTTACTAGGTTGCTAGCTACCGCTGCAGCCCGGATTATACATCACTGTGAATATATGGAGGCATAATTGTCCTTTACTTATTTTCAGCTTAAATTTGATGATCGAACTCTTTCTAATTGATTACAAACAGGAAAAAGCCTACGGCTTTTTCTTCTTTAAATAGTAAGAGACTAGCCTCAAACAATCAAGTAGCTAACTAAATCAAATGTATGTATTGGGTTTTTATTCCAATGACCGGCTTTTAGTGGAAAATTTTAATATATTGACCTTAAATATAATAACTGTACTAGCCTATACTATAGTTAAATGGCCTATAAAATTTAGTATAGGCAAGAGGTCGTTCTTTATTATAAACCCTGATTACAAACAGGAAAAAGCCTACGGATTTTTCTTCTTTGGAGTAGTAAGAGACGACTCTCAAAGAATAAGGGAGCTAACTAAGTCCAATGTATGCAATGGTTTGTTCTTCTAATGATCGTCTTTTAATATAATATTTTTAACCCCATTAATTTCCTTTAAAATGAGCCATTGAACAACTCTCTACGATGTTCCAGTGCCAAGCTATCTGTGGAATTACTAACCTATACTATAATTCAGTGGCGTATAAAATTTAGTATAGGCATGAGGTCGTTCTTCATTATAATTTATTATGGGGCGTGATCATCTCTTACTAGGTTGCTAGCTACCACGGCAACCCGGACTACTAGCTACCGCTGCAACCCAGATTACAATAAACTAGACTCCGTTCTTTACTATAATAACATAAAATTCATTAATCGGATATTTTAATATATGCTATATGGTCTAGAGGCTGGGCTAGCTCTCACCCAGTAGGCTTGAGTTCAATTTCCGTATGAAAAATTTTTAATTGTGATGATTTCTTAAGGAACATAATTAAAATTCCTTAATGTAATAAAAATAATTTGTTTTAATTACAAACAGTTTTTAACCCCATTAATTTCCTTTAAAATGAGCCATTGAACAACTCTCTACAATGTTCAAGTGCCATGCTATCTGTTGAATTACTAACCTATACTATAATTAAGTGGTGTATAAAATTTAGTATAGGCAAGAGGTCGTCCTTTATTATATTATTTTATAATAATAATTATTTTTGTTAATTACGAAAGGTTTCTATATACAGCAATTTCCTTTAAAATGAGCCTTTATACAACTCTTTTTTATGACCACAAACTGTTTGATTTAATACTTTAGTTACTATATGTTACAGTTCGTTCCCTATTGTAATGCAACCCAAATTCACATATATATTATTTATGACAGGCAGCCTGGCCGAGTGGTCCAAGGCACTGGTGTTAGCCACCAGTCTCTTCGGAGGCGTGGGTTCAAATCTTACCGCTGGTATACGATTATGTTTGAAAGACTGAAGTGTGAAAAGACATCAAAAATGCAGTTTTTGGTGGAAAAATTTATTCTCTTTTAGAAATAATTTATTTTAGTTACTATAGATTTTTAACCCAATTAATTTCCTTTAAAATGAGCTATTGAACAACTCTCTACGATTTTCCAGTGCCAAGCTATCTCTGGATACAAAAGAAAAGAGAAAAAAAAATATCCCGTTTAGGCAGAATGTTGTAGTAGCCGCCACTTTTCTTGATTTTCAAGCCAATATATTTCCCTTGCTGTTCAAGCCAAGGGACTGAAAGTTTCCTATACAGGGGTTTCGGACAAGGCGATTCTAATGGTGTACTTTTTGTTTTGATCTGACTCCTTTGTTAGGAACTATGGGTTTTTATATTTCTTAACATTGGACGTGATCGTCTCTTACTAGGTTGCTAGCTACCGCTGCAACCCGGATAATTGTCCTTTACTTAGTTTCAGCTTAAATTCGATGATCGATCCCTTATGTAATTTTTACTTATGATGATTTCTTAAGGAATTATAAATAAAATTTCATAATGTAATAAAAATAATTTGTTTTAATTACAAAAGGTTTTTAACCCCATTATTTTAAAAAAAAATTAAGTACAAATAGCACTAGATCTAGAGATTTCCTTTAAAATGAGCCATTGAACAACTCTACGATGTTCCAGTGCCAAGCTATCTGTGGAAAAGAAGAAGAAGAAAGAAAAAAATATCCCGTTTGTGGAGAATAACGTGGTTAAAGTCAATTTTCTTGATTTTCTAGCCAATATATTTTCTTTGTTATTCAAGCCAAAGGGCGGTAAGGCGGTAAGTTTCCTTTATAGGGGTTTCGAACAAGGCGGTTCTAATGGTGTACTTTTTGTTTTGATCTGACTCTTTTTTTAGGAGTTATGGGTTTTTATATTTCTTAACATTGGACGTGATCGTCTCTTACTAGGTTGCTAGCTACCGCTGCAACCCCGATGTAATGTAAAACAGGAAAAAGTCCATGGCTTTTTCTTAATTGGAATAGTAAGAGACAACCAGGCTACAACCTACGACTATGAAATCATTAGTCAATCTTTAGAAAGACTATATCCGGGTTGCAGCGGTAGCTAGCAACCTAGTAAGAGACGATAATTAACTAGACCCATTCTTCATATTATGAAGTTTTAATGGTTATAGTCTAATAATGGGATATTCTAATGGTTTGCTTTGTAGTTGAGAGAGAGAGAGAAAAGTTTTTATTAAAAAAATTATAACACATTAACAACAAAACCCGAAGTTTATTAAACTTGTATGGGTACACATCACCCTTTACAAAACCCTACATACACAATTACTACCAGCCAGCCTTAGACCCCCCCCCCCCAAAAAAAGGACAAAAAGTAATAATAAGAAAATAAATAAATAAAAATAAACGAAATAAATTAATTTCTAATAATTTCACGACCTAATTGGATACCGAAGACAAAACTAAAAATCATTCATTCTATTCTACCTCCTCGTCGCCCTCCCAAAAAAAAAGTGTCACAATCACTTGAGAGAAAATTCGCCCAGCAAGGATTAAAACTCATATGTAGACAAACACTGTCCTTTTAATTTACTACGAAATTCATTTAGCTCATCAATTGTTGAAATTGCCTGCGTTAATGGTTCCCATACCCGAGGGCCAACATGTCTTATGGAAAAAACGGATCGCTTTGTAATAACCTGAGGTTGCCGAACTAGTGTTGATGTTCTAGTCGAGTAATTATGAAAATTAACACCACTTGTAAACATTTCCCTAAAACACTCAGGTAATAACGCGTGTGTATATTTAAACATAAAAGAGCATTATAAAAACGGAATAATCCAGCCATCGGTAATATATTTACTTGATTATATCTATGTCTAACAGACATATTATGATTATCTCCAGTTAAAACACGTAGGGCATTATTTTGTACACTTCTAAGGGGACGAAGGTGAATTAAAAACGTGCTTGACCACACAAGACAACCATATAGAAGGTATGGGTGAACAAAAGAAAAATAAAGCAATCTCATAATGTCTTTCGGAAAAAAGTGCTTCAGTTTCCTCATCATCCCAACATTTCTGCCGACTTTGCCACTAACACATGAAATGTGCTCTTTGAAGTTAAGGCGCTCATCAACAATCACCCCTAGATACTTTGTCGAAACTTCCCGAGGCAGAATATTTTCACCTAACTGTATTTTTTCAATCCAAGGCTAGTAATTGCTACTTCTCCCATACATTACAAATGGGATTTTGCATGGTTGAGCTGAAGTTTGTTAACCCTCATCCATTTCTCAATGTTTAACATGCCAGTCTGAAGATTCTGTATAAGCATTTCCCCGGTTTTTGCAGCAACAGTTAGATGCGTGTCATCAGCAAAATAAGGCAAAATAGATTTTGATGCTCTAGTATCACGACATTTTAAATCAAAAGACAGTCCATTGATAGCATTTCGCAGGTCATCAATATATATAAGAAACAGTAGTGGCCCCAAAACAGACCCTCGAGGGACACCGAATTCAACACTTTTAACCTGCGATTTAATTTCACCAGCACTGACAAACTGCTTTCTATCCTGGAGAAAAGATTCCAATAGGCGATAAAACATACCTCGAAAACCACAATTCCTCAGCTTCACCAGAAGAATTCCATGGTCCACTGCATCAAAGGCTTTCACAGTGTCCAAAAAAACAGATGCAACTTTCCACCCTTGGTCCAGAGCATCGTTCACAAAAGTCGTGAGAAAAGAAGAGCTTGATCTGTCGACATTGCTTTACGGAATCCAAACTGAGTTTTACTAAAATACTTTTTATTCTCAAGAAAATCAACCATCCTGCCACTAATCAATTTTCAAAAACTCTCGATAAAACTGGCAGCAATGAAATAGGCCTATAATCATTCGGCAAATTTTTTTCCCCGCCCCTAAAAAGCGGAACCACTCTAGCAATTTTCATAAAATCGGGAAAAACACCAACTTTTAGGCACATATTAAATAGAACACAAACCTGGTCGCATATTTCCGAGAAAACATACTTAAGTACACGCAATGAAAGGAAGTCAGCACCCGAAGCATTATTTCTCATGTTCCACAATGTGGTACGTAATTCACTAGCAGTTACTGGTTTCAGATATGCAGATACATCACTTTCCTCGGGTAAAAACTGGTGGTATGTTCCATCCTCAGAAAATTTTCTCGTGGAGTTCGCTATCCGTTTACCAACAATAGAAAAATGGTCACACATATTATCTACAATCGAAGCATCAGTGTTGAAATTTTCAGGTAAAATTGAACTTTTGGAAGGGCTGAGAACAGAGTGAATTACTCTCCACGTTCGCCTGGGATTACCTGCACTTTTTTTAAACTCATTTCGATAATAATTAATTCTCGTTTCTCGTAATAGGTTATTGAGTTCACAATTATATTTCTTGTATCTCACTTTCGCCTCAGGAGACACTACAGAATATTTATATAGCAGTCTTCGATTTGATATGGCCTTCATCAGTCCTCTAGTAACCCAGGGTTTTCTAGGGGTAACATGAAACGCCGGCTTTTTAATAACTGTACAACTTTCTTTTAGTAATTTAGTTATTTCTGAATACCACAATGAAAACTTTTCATTCACTTGCAGATCACTACTTTCTAAAAAGTCAAATTGAGTGTTCTTTAATTTTCTTCTGAATATGTTAAGAGCCTCAGCATCCATTTTCAATGCAGAAATTTGTGGTGGTATATTCATAGCTGTAGGGACACCAAACTCTCTAATAACAACAAGAACACCAAAATGATCAGAAACATCATTCAAAATAACATCAGCAAAATCATACTTCACATTAACAAATATATTATCCAAAAGTGATTCTGAGCGCAAAGTCACTCGACTACATATATTAACTGTCGGTCTTAAACCGTAACCCAACATAACATTTAAAAAATCACGAACTCTCGGGTTTACATTTACTGAAAATAGATCAAGATTAAAGTCTCCACAAACAAAGCATGGGCGATTTAAACCTGACAACTTATCCATTTGCCGCTCCAGCAAATCATTAAATTCCTGCTCATTTCCAGATGGAGGTCGATAAACAACCACCACAAAGAAAAATTTTCCTGACTTACAAAGTTCAACCACCATTGATTCAAAAACCATCTCTTTATTCACACGTAGATCATTCCGTATTTTCATTGTAATATTCTTCCTGCAATATAAAGCCAATCCACCATGTAATCGTGATTCCCTATTCTGCGTCACACAGTCATAACTATCAATTTCAAGTAGACTAATTGTATGATTACGAAGCCACGTTTCATTCAATGCAAGCACATCCAACTCAGAATACTTACATAGTTCGGTTAAAAAATTAAATGAACTAGAAAGACCTTGACAATTCAAATGGAAAATGCTCAAACTTTGCTGACCCATAGTAGATTTATTTCCAATATCAACTGGAAATTTATATTTAACCACTGGAAAATCCTCCACAAGACACAAGCTTAGGAGGCAAACGAGGAAACTCATAGAAAAATTAACTCTACTTACAACAACCACAAGTGATCTCCAGTATCCAGGAGGGCCGCAATCAATAACAAAAGAAAAAAAACTGAAAAAAAGAGAAAATAAATTAAAAATAAAATTTATCATAAACAAAATACAAAATAAAAAGATACAACATAACATAAATAGCGACGAAAACCACCCTGCCATTTCATCATAAACAGTAAGTACAACAACATGGAACCCTCCATACAAGACAGTAGAACACGTTCCACCGTCTCGTACAAAAGAAACTCCCCGCCGCTGCACCCACTGCCCATACAATATAACAAAAAAAAAACTCATGGAAAATAAAAAGGGAAAAGTCTCACTCAAATTAAAAAATACCGGATAATGCAATCGAGGAAAAATATAATTGGTTTTCTTCATCAGGCACACACTTGTGCTAGTGCCGCTAACCACGAATACAAAATTCATCTTATAATAGCAAAAAGTGACTCTAAACATCAAAACAAAACAAAATGAAATGCTAGAATCAACAATCAAGTAGCTCTGGTATTGGCTCATTATACATATAGTTCACTTTTCCAACACCCTCTCTCTCAATCTGAATGAAGGGAGGAACAGTATTAGATACCCAAGCTGGAATACTCTTTCTACTCAATTTAGATTTAGTCTCGTAAAGTCTCTTCCGCGCTTCACGAACACACAATGGAGCATCATCGCTGACGTAAACATTATTCATAGCTGTATTTGAACCGAAAGTCTTATTCTTAAGTTTTTTCCCATTACGTAAAATCATTAACTTCGCCTCGCGTGATTTAACATTCACTTTGAAAAACTTTTGCTCTTTTTTATTCGTAACAATTGTAAATTCTGGAACCTTTGTTAATTCTAAACCATTGGTACATATTTCTTGAAATAAACTTTTAGCAGTGGCTACATCATCACAAACCGTATTCCACACGATAATGTTATTTTCTGTAGATAAATATTCCACTGACATTAATCTTGCCGACAACGAAGACGTCATTTCACGGTTATATTTTGCTTCAGTGGATACAATATTCATTTGCGTTTTTAGTGAAATTACTTCTTCATTTACTGTATCGCAATTTTTACCAACTTGAGCAACATTGGATTGTAAGATAGCTTGAGCATTTTCCACAGAAATTACTCGATTTTCTAGATTAGCCAATCTCGTGTCAATTGATTTTAATGTACTTTGAGACTCCGTTACAATTTCAAGAATTTTCGAGAAATCGTCCGCTAATGACTGGATCGAAGCACGATTTATTGACTTTTGCGTTGAAGATGAATGCCCAGATTCGTCATGCGAAACCGATCCAAATTGGTCCTCTGATTTACGTTTACGCTTATTCTTCGTCATCACAAATCAGTAAATAAAAAATTAGAATATTCTTACCGGAAAAAGTACTTCTTATTTATCCACGTAAGTACCGTTGTGCAGTTCACTAAGCCGTTAATGCACGGCTAACACATAAATTGCCAAACAGGAACTCTTCAAATCTTCGCATTGGAACCCTCAGCTAATAAATTGACTTCTGTTTATGCGTAATCATTAATTAGCAGACTCCTTACATAAAAAGAACTTGTTCGTATTCACAGAACAAAACTCCGCCCACTTTGCTATTTCAATTCATTTTATCTCACATCAACCTAGGTTAAAAGCACTAGCCAAGCGATGTTACTCGGCTGATAGCTGATTCATAACTGAAGGGTGATTCAATTACTATAGGTCATAGTTCGTTCTTTACTATAATTTTTTAGGAGCTATGGGTTTTTATATTTCTTAGCATTGGACGTGATCGTCTCTTACTAGGTTGCTAGCTACCGCTGCAACCCGGATGACTGAAGAAGAAGAAAAAAACACATTGTGCCCACATCGTTCTTTACTCAGGCAGTGCTAGCGCGCTGCCTATGATAATAAACTGATTACACACAGGAAAAAGCCTACGGCTTTTTCTTCTTTGAAATAGTAAGAGACGAGTCTCAAACATTCAAGTAGCTAGCTAATTCCAATGTATGCAATTGTTTGTTATTCCAATGATCGTCTTTTAATGTAACTAGGTTTCAACCATCTCTACAGCCATGATACTGATGGAAAAAAACATAATCCCTATCTATGTTTCAGTTAACATGGGCTAGATGTCGTTCTTTATTGTAATTATTGGAAATCTTATTTTATTTGAATGCTTCAGTTACTTTGAAGCAGGCGAGTGCTGTAACCCGGATTCACATTTATAGTTATGAGAGGCAGCGTGGCCGAGTGGTCCAAGGCGCTGGTGCTAGCCACCAGTCTCTTCTGAGGCGTGGGTTCAAATCTTACCGCTGGTATACGATTATGATTTATGTACAAAAATCAAATATCTTTGAAAAGACTGCAGTGTGAAAAGACATCAAAAATGCAGTTTTTGGTGGAAAAATTTATTCTCTTTTAGAAATAATTTATTTTAGTTACTATAGATTTTTAACCCAATTAATTTCCTTTAAAATGAGCCATTGAACAACTCTCTACGATGTTCCAGTGCCAAGCTATCTGTGGAAAAGAAAAAAAAATATCCCGTTTAGGCAGAATGTTGTAGTAGCTGCCACTTTTCTTGATTTTCAAACCAATATATTTCCCTTGCTGTTCAAGCCAAGGGACTGAAAGTTTCCTATACAGGGGTTTTGGACAAGGCGGTTCTAATGGTGTACTTTTGAATTTGATCTGACTTCTTTTTTAGGAACTATGGGTTTTTATATTTCTTAACATTGGACGTGATCGTCTCTTACTAGGTTGCTAGCTACCGCTGCAACCCGGATATACGATTATGTTTGAAAGACTGCAGTGTGAAAAGACATCAAAAATGCAGTTTTTGGTGGAAAAATTTATTCTCTTTTAGAAATAATTTATTTTAGTTACTATAGATTTTTAACCCAATTAATTTCCTTTAAAATGAGCCATTGAACAACTCTCTACGATGTTCCAGTGCCAAGCTATCTGTGGAAAAGAAAAAAAAATATCCCGTTTAGGCAGAATGTTGTAGTAGCTGCCACTTTTCTTGATTTTCAAGCCAATATATTTCCCTTGCTGTTCAAGCCAAGGGACTGAAAGTTTCCTATACAGGGGTTTCGGACAAGGCGGTTCTAATGGTGTACTTTTGAATTTGATTTGACTCCTTTATTAGGAACTATGGGTTTTTATATTTCTTAACATTGGACGTGATCGTCTCTTACTAGGTTGCTAGCTACCGCTGCAACCCGGACTATTTTTAGGAGTTTTGGGTTTTTATATTTCTTAGCATTGGACTGATCGTCTCTTGCTAGGTTGCTAGCTACTGCTGCAACCCAGATCCACATATATATTATTTATGAGAGGCAGCCTGGCCGAGTGGTCCAAGGCACTGGTGTTAGCCACCAGTCTCTTCGGAGGCGTGGGTTCAAATCTTACCGCTGGTATACGATTATGTTTGAAAGACTGCAGTGTGAAAAGACATCAAAAATGCAGTTTTTGGTGGAAAAATTTATTCTCTTTTAGAAATAATTTATTTTAGTTACTATAGATTTTTAACCCCATTAATTTCCTTTAAAATGAGCCATTGAACAACTCTCTACGATGTTCCAGTGCCAAGCTATCTGTGGAAAAGAAAAAAAGAAAAAAAGAAAAAAAAATATCCCGTTTAGGCAGAATGTTGTAGTAGCTGCCACTTTTCTTGATTTTCAAGCCAATATATTTCCCTTGCTGTTCAAGCCAAGGGACAGAAAGTTTCCTATACAGGGGTTTCGGACAAGGCGGTTCTAATGGTGTACTTTTTGTTTTGATCTGACTCCTTTTTTAGGAACTATGGGTTTTTATATTTCTTAACATTGGACGTGATCGTCTCTTACTAGGTTGCTAGCTACCGCTGCAACCCGGATAAAAAATCTTACCGCTTATATACGATTATGTTTGAAAGACTGCAGTGTGAAAAGACATCAAAAATGCAGTTTTTGGTGGAAAAATTTATTCTCTTTTAGAAATAATTTATTTTAGTTACTATAGATTTTTAACCCAATTAATTTCCTTTAAAATGAGCTATTGAACAACCCTCTACGATGTTCCAGTGCCAAGCTATCTCTGGATACAAAAAAAGAAAAAAAATATCCCGTTTGTGGAGAATAACGTGGTTAAAGTCAATTTTCTTGATTTTCAAGCCAATATATTTCCCTTGCTGTTCAAGCCAAGGGACAGAAAGTTTTCTATACAGGAGTTTCGGACAAGGCGGTTCTAATGGTGTACTTTTTGTTTTGATCTGACTGCTTTTTTAGGAGCTATGGTTTTTTTTTATTTCTTAACATTGGACGTGATCGTCTCTTACTAGGTTGCTAGCTACCGCTGCAACCCGGATAGAATTCTACTCCCTAGGCTGCTATTCTACTCCTTAGCTACCAGTCGCTTCGGTATTTCGATATTTTATACCAAAGCAAACAAATTACTTGTTTGAGTCTTAAATTATAATCTTATTTTAGTTATATGGGCTTGAAGTTTGTTCTTTACTGTAAGGACCGGAAAAATACAGCTGCAACCCTGATAACAAACAGGAAAAAGCCTACGGCTTTTTCTTCTTTGAAATAGTAAGAGACGAGCAACCTGGAAGCAACCCGGATTGACAACCCAGATTTAGGAGTTATGGGTTTTTATATTTCTTAACATTAGACGTGATCGTCTCTTACTAGGTTGCTAGTTACCGCTGCAACCCGGTTGCCTATGCAAGTTAATATAGGCAAGAGTTCGTTCTTTATTGTATTTCTATGTATCAGTAATGTTTTTTTTACGTTGACCCTGGTTTCTACAGTTGGGTCTTGATTTTTTATGAATTTGTCCAGATTTCAAGAGAATGGCCTTAATTTCTACATTATGGTATTGATTTCTTGTGAATTTGGTAATAGACACACTGTCCATTACCAAATTATTTTTACACAGGTAACAGTTCTGGCACGTAGACAGGATATGGTTTATGATATTAGTCAAAGAGAACGCCTTTCTTCTTTATACCTTTCGTCGGATGCTAATACCCCAAAGTTGGTGATAGAGTTTAACACTGGGTAACGTGTTACCACAACCACTAGGAAGAAGATGTCCCTCTTCATCGACTATTATTTTTATGTTGGCATTCTCTGTGAGTGCAATCGTCTCTACGAGATCTCACTCTCGCATATCACCATCATAAGAGTTGAATTTTTTCGGTACTCCAAAGAAATTTAATTCCTTACTGTCATTATGTACTTGTAGCTACCCCTGGAGCCACCGTATATCAGTTACTATTGGCGAGAGATCGTTCTTTACTGTAATTTTCCGTAAAAAAATGATTCTATTTTAAAAATAATGTTTTTTAATTACAAAAGGTTTTTAACCCCATTAATTTCCTTTAAAATGAGCCATTGAACAACTCTCTACGATGTTCCACTGCCAAGCTATATGTGGAATTACTAACCTATACTATAATTAATTTAGTATAGGCAAGAGGTCGTTCTTTATTATAATTTTGACGCTTTTTATATAGTAGTGTATCAAATTGTTAATTTTACAACTTTAATTAGTGACGTTATAGTCCAAGTGGAAAGCACGATCGGCCTTTAACCGCAAGTTGGGTGGTTCAAAGCCACCTGGGATCATTTTCTTTAATTTGTAAATCAGCTATCAATAAAACCATTTCATTACTATATTATTAACAAGTTAAGGCAAGAGTTCTTTCTTTATTATAATTTTCTTTTCTCTGTTGCATCAATTACTATGAGATAGACTTTGGTACTTATTATAATTACAAACAGGAAAAAGCCTACGGCTTTTTCTTCTTTTAAATAGTAAGAGACTAGCCTCAAATAATCAAGTAGCAAACTAAATCCAATGTATGTAATTGGTTTTTATTCCAATGATCGTCTTTTAATGGAAAATTTTAATACATTGACCTTAAGTATAACTGTACTAGACTATACTATACATAAGTTGCCTATAAAAATTTAGTATAGGCAAGAGGTCGTTCTTTACTGTAAAAAACTATGACGACATTCATTATTTATCTAGTAGGGTTTCAGACAAGGTAGTTCTAATGATGTACTTTTGTTTTGATCTGACTCTATTTTTAGGAGTTTTGTTATATTTCTTAGCATTGGACTGATCATCTCTTACTAGGTTGCTAGCTACTGCTGCAACCCAAATTCACATATATATTATTTATGAGAGGCAGCCTGGCCGAGTGGTCCAAGACACTGGTGTTAGCCACCAGTCTCTTCGGAGGCGTGGGTTCAAATCTTACCGCTGGTATACGATTATCTTTGAAAGACTGGAGTGTGAAAAGACATCGAAAATGCAGTTTTTGGTGGAAAAATTTATTCTCTTTTAGAAATAATTTATTTTAGTTACAAAAGGTTTTTAACCCAATTAATTTACTTTAAAATGAGCTATTGAACAACCCTCTACGATGTTCCAGTGCCAAGCTATCTGTGGAAAAGAAAAAAAAAAGAAAAAAGAAAAAAATATCCCGTTTGGGGAGAATAACGTGGTTAAAGTCAATTTTCTTGATTTTCAAGCCAATATATTTCCCTTGCTGTTCAAGCCAAGGGACAGAAATTTTCCTATACAGGGGTTTCGGACAAGGCGGTTCTAATGGTGTACTTTTTGTTTTGATCTGACTCCTTTTTTAGGAGCTATGTGTTTTTTTTATTTCTTAACATTGGACGTGATCGTCTCTTACTAGGTTGCTAGCTACCGCTGCAACCCGGATGATCATAATCACTGACGAGAGCAGCTTAGCGCAGCGGAAGATACGTTGGGAAAGTACCCCGGAGATGGATGGATCGAAACCTCATCGAACCTCTCTGGGCCTTAGGCCTAGTGCTGTTTTGTCAGGTTTCGATCCACCGACTTCCGAAGCTGCTCCAGATAACAATTATATATACCAAATAAAGTCGTTTTTTCTTCCTTAGTGCTTCAGTGTCTATGGAGCTTCGGATGCAACCTGGATACTGCTGCAATCTAGATGGCTTGCAGCTACCCCTGGAACCACCATATATAAGTTACTATGGGCGAGAGATCGTTCTTTACTGTAAACAGACAAAGAATGAATCTATGACATCCTCTTTCCAGCCTGTACATTGAATTAGTTCTTCTCTGTCATCTTTGGGTATGTCCTGTTGTAGGTGTTCTAAAATCGTGGCCATCATTACATCAAAACCTTTCTTATTTGAAAGGGATCTTAGACTCTTCAATTGGTATTTTGTCTTTATCTGCTCACAACTGTCACAATGCATTGTGGGGTATACATCCCTAATGTTAGCTACCTTATCAAGGCTCTCACCAAATAATTTTATTATTGTATTTTCATCCACAGAAACTCTAATATTGCCATCACCGTAAATGAAGTCTTGACTATTATTACGACAGAGTCTACTTGACACTTCTTCTATGTGATGACTTAGTTCCTTGTACGAGCCCTCGACTTTTAGTAGATTAATATGTTGTATAATCTTACATTTTGATACTGCCTTATATACGCTATTAATGAAACAGTTCAAGACAGGAAAATGTGGAGCTAGTGCCCTTAGAGAACGCAAATAGCTCTGACATCCCTCATTTGGGCTACAGTATAACGAATGCCCATGCTTTCTTGTGTCCCTGTAATTGATTTCACAATAATCCAAGCCGCCAAGGTAGAAATTAACCACTTTGTCAGTTGAAAATTTTAATGCTATATTGTTTTCAAGGATATCAAAAAGAATTTGACATAATTCAATATCCGTCGGATAGAGCTTGCAGATATCAGGGTGACATTGCCAAGTAACCTGCTGCCCAATTTTTGGTTTTGAATTTTTACTCAGATTGTTATAGGTGACTTCAGCCATCATAATTTCCTTGTCAGATCTAGTTTTAGAGCATTTTTCAATAGTTGTCTCGTACTTTTCAGGACAGTGTGTTCTACTACACAGAGAATTTTTTGCCAAATATTCAGTAGAACTAAACGAACTGTTTAAAACACAGTTAGAAATGCTTTTTTCTTGAGTCGGTGTTCCAGGAATTTGTTCTAAATCATTAGTCTTACAAACACATTTACTAATAACCCTAACAGGCTCGTTTTCGCCATAATTGAAAAACATTGCTTTTCCTTCGCTGTTGATAGGTATGCTTGTATATATATTTTTATTGCTGCTACATAAACTGCAATTGCTCCTTCCAAAATTAATATACGAATTTTCTAAGAAGTACGCCTCCGTATATTCACTGTGTTGTCGAACATTTTCCATTGCATCTATAAACTGTTCCGCAGTTGCCAATCCATACCTTGGAAGCTTTTCGTTAAACTGACAACATTTCTTTTGGATATTGCCATGAAGCTTTGCCAAAGCATTTCTAGCCGACTTTTCAACAGCATCCGCTCTTTCAAAGAGAATTTTAATCTGTAATTTCGAATACTTTTCGTGATCCCGATAAAACATGCGTAAAATGTTTCTCAATTTACAAAGATCAGCCTGCATTTTTGCCATCTTCTTGTATTTCTGAATGTAATTTTTCCCTTTGTCCTTATGCGTTCTTCGGTACAACCTCGCAGAGAATTTAATTTTTTCATTATAGCTTTTGTCACCCCAGTATCTACCCATTATTCTGGTAGCAACTTTTTTCTTATGTTTGTTTCGGTAATCTATATCGTTATCATACCGTTCCTTGCTCTTTTGTTTCGCTGTCTCAATTTTCCCTTCTCGATACCCCTGATCCGTAAGATACCTCTGTTTTGCTCTGTCATATTTCATTTTCTTAAATCCTGGATCACAAGACATCTTAGTAGCAATCCTTACGCGTGCTCGAGCTTTATTGCGTTTGGTGGCATTTATATCTCTTTTAAATAAACTTTTCTTATATTTCAGGATGTTAGCTTTATTTTTTGTGTAGTAAAGTTTTCTATTAGTAGAAATTTGGATTGTTCTATTTTGATATTGTTTTTGGTTATTCTTTCTTTTTTTCCACTCGCGTGAGACCATATTTTTTCAAGATTTAAAATTATTAAGCACACAAAATCCCGTGTCGAGTATCTAAAACCTAGCATAAAACAAAACTAATTTTAAAGTTTTCAGGTATTTATCTTGTTTGAATTACAAAATTAGTATTATTGGTTAGACACCATAAATATTTTTGCAGTTTAAATAATAAGTTTAGTGATTCTGGACTGAAAACTAAAATAATTGCAATTATGAGACAATAATATGGAGATATGTACTTTACGGGTTACAGGATACAATAATAAATTTGAACTGAGATGAAAAAAAAATTTCTTCCAGGAGACAAAAAGCAAAACTAATTTTAGAATTTTCATGTATTTTTGTTGTTTAAATTAAAAAATTACTATTACTGATTAGGCATCATAAATATTTTTGCAGTTTACATAATAATTTTAGCGATTAAGCCAAAAAAGAAAATTTTGGTTCCAGGAGTTTCGGTTACTATTGAGACAAGTAGCTATTATTACTATAGAGTTCATTACATGGACTGTTTTATTGCTTCAAAATTCAAATATCTTTGAAAAGACTGCAGTATGAAAATACATCAAAAATGCAATTTTTTTGACAAAATTGATTCTACTTTAAAAAGTATTTTATTTTTAAATACAAAAGTGACTAGATGTTGCAATTTCCTTTAAAATGAGCTATTATACAGCTCTCTATGATTTTCCAGTGCCCAGCTAGCTGAGCAGAAAGAAAAAGCGGAAAGAAAAAAATATCCCGTTTGTGGAGAATAACGTGGTAAAAGTCAATTTTCTTGATTTTCAAGCCAATATATTTTCTTTGTTATTCAAGCCAAAGGGAGGTAAGTTTCCTTTATAGAGGATTCGGACAAGGCGGTTCTAATGGTGTACTTTTTGTTTTGATCTGACTCTTTTTTTAGGAGTTGGGGGGTTTTATATTTCTTGACATTGGAGGTGATCGTCTCTTACTAGGTTGCTAGCTACCGCTGCAACCCGGATGTAAATTTACTAACCTATACTATAGTTAAGTGGCCTATATAATTTAGTATAGGCAAGAGGTCGTTCTTTATTATAAAAAGATATTTGAATTTTGAACCAATCAAACAGTTCATGGTAATGAACTCTATAGTAAAAATTTAAATAGGCTAGAGGTCGATCTTTACCATACTATAATGCCTTATGTATGATATCCTAATGATCGTCTTTTTGTAATTCTTTATGGTTCCATATGGTCTAGTGGCTAGGATAGTTAACTTTCACTTAACAGGCTCGGGTTCGATTCCCGGTGTGGGAAAATTTTTAACTCTATAATCTTCGAACATTTGAACCTTTTATAATCTATAATGATGTATAATATAAATACTGTAATCTTAACTATAGTGAAGTTGCGTATGCAAGTTAGTATAGGGAAGAGTTCGATCTTTATTATAATAATAACAATTAGAGTTCGTTCTTTATTGTTATGTTAGCATTGGACGTGATCGTCTCTTATTGTGATATTCATGAATGAGACCATTTACAGTTTTGACGTTTCTTATATAGTAATTATGACGTCACTGCATCAAAAATACAGTTTTTATTGGAAAAATTTATTCTCTTTTAGAAATAATTTATTTTAGTTACAAAAGGTTTTTAACCCAATTAATTTCCTTTAAAATGAGCTATTGAACAACCCTCTACGATGTTCCAGTGCCAAGCTATCTCTGGAAAAGAAAGAAAAAAAAAAAGAAAAAAATATCTCGTTTGGGGAGAATAACGTGGTAAAAGTCAATTTGCTTGATTTTCAAGCCAATATATTTCCCTTGCTGTTCAAGCCAAGGGACAGAAAGTTTCCTATACAGGGGTTTCGGACAAGGCGGTTCTAATGGTGTACTTTTTGTTTTGATCTGACTCCTTTGTTAGGAACTATGGGTTTTTATATTTCTTAACATTGGACGTGATCGTCTCTTACTAGGTTGCTAGCTACCGCTGCAACCCGGATAAAATTATTAAGCACACAAAATCCCGTGTCGAGTATCTAAAACCTAGCATAAAACAAAACTAATTTTAAAATTTTCAGGTATTTATCTTGTTTGAATTACAAAATTAGTATTATTGGTTAGACACCATAAATATTTTTGCAGTTTAAATAATAAGTTTAGTGATTCTGGACTGAAAACTAAAATAATTGCAATTATGAGACAATAATATGGAGATATGTACTTTACGGGTTACAGGATACAATAATAAATTTGAACTGAGATGAAAAAAAAATTTCTTCCAGGAGACAAAAAGCAAAACTAATTTTAGAATTTTCATGTATTTTTGTTGTTTAAATTAAAAAATTACTATTACTGATTAGGCATCATAAATATTTTTGCAGTTTACATAATAATTTTAGCGATTAAGCCAAAAAAGAAAATTTTGGTTCCAGGAGTTTCGGTTACTATTGAGACAAGTAGCTATTATTACTATAGAGTTCATTACATGGACTGTTTTATTGCTTCAAAATTCAAATATCTTTGAAAAGACTGCAGTATGAAAATACATCAAAAATGCAATTTTTTTGACAAAATTGATTCTACTTTAAAAAGTATTTTATTTTTAAATACAAAAGTGACTAGATGTTGCAATTTCCTTTAAAATGAGCTATTATACAGCTCTCTATGATTTTCCAGTGCCCAGCTAGCTGAGCAGAAAGAAAAAGCGGAAAGAAAAAAATATCCCGTTTGTGGAGAATAACGTGGTAAAAGTCAATTTTCTTGATTTTCAAGCCAATATATTTTCTTTGTTATTCAAGCCAAAGGGAGGTAAGTTTCCTTTATAGAGGATTCGGACAAGGCGGTTCTAATGGTGTACTTTTTGTTTTGATCTGACTCTTTTTTTAGGAGTTGGGGGGTTTTATATTTCTTGACATTGGAGGTGATCGTCTCTTACTAGGTTGCTAGCTACCGCTGCAACCCGGATGACTCTTTTCTCAGGAGTTAGGGGTTTTTATATTTCTTAACATTGGACGTGATCGTCTGTTACTAGGTTGCTAGCTACCGCTGCAACCCGGATTATTATTCTAATGATCGTCATTTAATGTAAAATGGATTATTTCAGTTAGCATGGTCATGTCGTTCTTTACTGTAATTACTATAGATTTTTAACCCAATTAATTTCCTTTAAAATGAGCTATTGAACAACCCTCTACGATGTTCCAGTGCCAAGCTATCTGAGCAGAAAGAAAAAGCAGAAAGAAAAAAATATCCCGTTTGTGGAGAATAACGTGGTAAAAGTCAATTTTCTTGATTTTCAAGCCAATATATTTCCCTTGCTGTTCAAGCCAAGGGACAGAAAGTCTCCTATACAGGGGTTTCGGACAAGGCGGTTCTAATGGTGTACTTTTTGTTTTGATCTGACTCCTTTGTTAGGAACTATGGGTTTTTATATTTCTTAACATTGGACGTGATCGTCTCTTACTAGGTTGCTAGCTACCGCTGCAACCCGGATCCTATACAGGGGTTTCGACAAGGCGGTTCTAATGGTGTACTTTTGAATTTGATCTGACTCCTTTGTTAGGAACTATGGGTTTTTATATTTCTTAACATTGGACGTGATCGTCTCTTACTAGGTTGCTAGCTACCGCTGCAACCCGGATTTATTATACCAGATACCGCTGTAAACCTGATAATAAACTGGAAAATATTACAAACAGGAAAAAGCCTACGGCTTTTTCTTCTTTTAAATAGTAAGAGACGAAACTCAAACAATCAAGTAGCTAACTAAGTCCAATGCATGCAATAACTTTTAATTCCAACGATCGTCTTTTAATGTAACACATCAGTTACTAAGGGAGAGAGATCGTTCTTTAGTGTAAAAAACTAACTCAGTCCAATATATGCAATAGTGTGCTTTTCTAAAGATCGTCCTTTAGTATAAACTATGGACTAAAGTTCGTTCTTTAATGTAAAAATTTGATGATCGAGCCTTTATGTAACCCGGATTAAAAAATTATTATCATATCTTATATGTAACTTTTATATTATAAGTCTTCGATAGTCTAATGGTAAGTATGCCCACTTGTTACGTGGGAGAAGGGGGTTCGATCCCCCGTGGGGTTAGAAGTTTTAAAAGCACTATCTTTTCAATTTAAAATTTAAAAAGAAACTTGTTTATTTACATTCTAGCTAAAATAATGAAGATAATATGAATGAACCCCAGTGTTCATTTTCTTTGGACTTGAGTTCGTTTCTTAACTATAATAAATACAAACAGGAAAAAGCCTACGGCTTTTTCTTCTTTTAAATAGTAAGAGACGAAACTCAAACAATCAAGTAGCTAACTAAGTCCAATGTATGGAATGGTTTGTTATTTCAGTGATCGTCTTTTAATGTAAATAGTGTTACAAACACATTTACTAATAACCCTAACAGGCTCGTTTTCGCCATAATTGAAAAACATTGCTTTTCCTTCGCTGTTGATAGGTATGCTTGTATATATATTTTATTGCTGCTACATAAACTGCAATTGCTCCTTCCAAAATTAATATACGAATTTTCTAAGAAGTACGCCTCCGTATATTCACTGTGTTGTCGAACATTTTCCATTGCATCTATAAACTGTTCCGCAGTTGCCAATCCATACCTTGGAAGCTTTTCGTTAAACTGACAACATTTCTTTTCGATATTACTATGAAGCTTTGCCAAGGAATTTCTAGCCGACTTTTCAACAGCATCCGCTCTTTCAAAGAGAATTTTAATCTGTAATTTTGAATACTTTTCGTGATCCCGATAAAACATGAGTAAAATGTTTCTCAATTTACAAAGATCAGCCTGCATTTTTGCCATCTTCTTGTATTTCTGAATGTAATTTTTCCCTTTGTCCTTATGCGTTCTTCGGTACAACCTCGCAGAGAATTTAATTTTTTCATTATAGATTTTGTCACCCCAGTAACGCTCCTTGATCTTTTGTTTGGCTGTCTCAATTTTTGCATGTCTATAATCTTCATCATTGTGATAACACATCTTGCTGTTTTGTTTTGCTCTCTCAATTATTACTTCTCGATACGCCTGGTCGGTTGAATACCTTTGTTTTGCTCTCTCAATTATTACTTCTCGATACGCCTGGTCGGTTGAATACCTTTGTTTTGCTCTCTCAATTTTTACTTCTCGATGAGCCTGGTCGGTTGAATACCTTTGCTTTTCTCTTTTCAAGATACTATCTCTGTTGTTTGTGTAGTACTGTTTTTTCAAATTGCGTATAGCTTGCTTCGATCTAACCATTATTCTAATCAAGAATGAGAGAATTTACATCTGTGTCGTTCTTAAGTAGTAATTATAACGTCACGGCGTAATGATTTTATTGACGTCAAGGCGCAATGATATTATTTCATGACGTCATCAGAAACAACAATATAATTTCGTGTTTTTCTATTCACGTCATAGCTCTAATATAAAGCTACGACATTCATTATTTATCTAGTAGGGTTTCAGACAAGGTAGTTCTAATGATGTACTTTTGTTTTGATCTTACTCTATTTTTAGGAGTTTTGTTATATTTCTTAGCATGGGACTGATCGTCTCTTACTAGGTTGCTAGCTACTGCTGCAACCCAAATTCACATATATATTTATTTATATAATCGGCAGCCTAGCCGAGTGGTCCAAGACACTGGTGTTAGCCACCAGTCTCTTCGGAGGCGTGGGTTCAAATCTTACCGCTGGTATACGATTATGTTTGAAAGACTGCAGTGTGAAAAGACATCAAAAATGCAGTTTTTTGTGGAAAAATTTATTCTCTTTTAGAAATAATTTATTTTAGTTACTATAGATTTTTAACCCAATTAATTTCCTTTAAAATGAGCTATTGAACAACCCTCTACGATGTTCCAGTACCAAGCTATCTGTGGAAAAGAAAAAAAAAGAAAAGAGAAAAAATATCCCGTTTGGGGAGAATAACGTGGTTAAAGTCAATTTTCTTGATTTTCAAGCCAATATATTTCCCTTGCTGTTCAAGCCAAGGGACAGAAAGTTTCCTATACAGGGGTTTCGGACAAGGCGGTTCTAATGGTGTACTTTTTGTTTTGATCTGACTCCTTTGTTAGGAACTATGGGTTTTTATATTTCTTAACATTGGACGTGATCGTCTCTTACTAGGTTGCTAGCTATCGCTGCAACCCGGAAAAAAAACACATTGTGCCCACATCGTTCTTTACTCAGGCAGTGCTAGCGCGCTGCCTATGATAATAAACTGATTACACACAGGAAAAAGCCTACGGCTTTTTCTTCTTTTAAATAGTAAGAGACGAGTCTCAAATAATCAAGTAGCTAGCTAATTCCAAAGGTATGCAATTTTTGTTATTCCAAATTATCGTTTTTTATTGTTAACTAGGTTTCAGCCATCTCTACAGCCATGATACTATTGGAAATTACATAATCCCTATTTATGTTTTAGTTAACATGGGCAAGGTGTCGTTCTTTATTGTATATGGACTAAGGTTCGTTCTTTCATGTAAAACTAGCAAAACATTTTTAAGCCTGATGAAGATTTAACTAATGTGTCAAAAGTAAGGTTGCAAGTCGACGATTTGTTTTGGCCTTATTATAATTGGTATGGTGAAATAATAATACGCATATGGCTCTTAAATCATATTTCTTTATGGTTCAATATGGTCTAGTGGCTAGGATAGTTAACTTTCACTTAACAGGCTCGGGTTCGATTCCCGGGTGGGAAAATTTTTAACTCTATAATCTTCGAACATTTGAACCTTTTATAATTTATAATGATGCATAATATAAATACTGTAATCTTAACTATAGTGAAGTTGCGTATGCAAGTTAGTATAGGGAAGAGTTCGATCTTTATTATAACAAAAAAAAGAAAAAAGAAAAAAAAAAAGAAAAAAATATCCCTTTTGACGAGAATAACGTGGTTAAAGTCAATTTTCTTGATTTTCAAGCCAATATATTTCCATTGCTGTTCAAGCCAAGGGACAGAAAGTTTCCTATACAGGGGTTTCGGACAAGGCGGTTCTAATGGTGTACTTTTTGTTTTGATCTGACTCCTTTTTTAGGAGCTATGGGTTTTTATATTTCTTAACATTGGACGTGATCGTCTCTTACTAGGTTGCTAGCTACCGCTGCAACCCGGATTTTCAATTTTTACGTCACGTCGCTCATTAAGTCATATATGGTTATTAGTACACAATAGGTTTTAGATATTACGTCATGTCACTTATTACGTCATATATGGTTATTAGTAGATAATCGGTAAAATGTTCGTTCTTTATTATAATTTATTATAAAATGTAATTCAGCTATCAATAAACCATATCATTACTATATAATTAACTATAATTAAGTTGAGTATGCAATTTAGTATAGGCATGAGTTCGTTCTTTAATATAAATTATAAATTACCAATAGCAACCAGGATGACGTCAGTTACAACTAAGGTTTCGTTTTATGCTATATCATTACAAACAGGAAAAAGCCTACGGCTTTTTCTTCTTTGAAATAGTAAGAGACGAACCTCAAGCAATCAAGTAGCTAACAAAGTCCAATGTATGCAGTGGTATGCTATTCCAATGATCGTCTTTTAATTTAATTATCCTAATGATCGTCTTTTAATATAATTATTTTCTACTCTGGGGCGTGATAGTCTCTTACTAGGTGTCTAGCTACCACTAAAACCCGGATTCAGAAAATGAGGCATCAAACTAAACCCAATATGTGCCAAGATTTATTCTTTACTAGGTTTTGGCCATCTCTAGAGCTATGCTATCAATTAAACTTACATAATCCCCATTTATAATTAACCAGACCGATTCCTTATTTAATTTTCTTAGTAAGTTAACCATTTTTTTATCATGTCTTATATGTAACATATTCATCATGAGTATCCAATAGTACAATGGTAAACATAACCGCTTGTCAAGAGGGCGATCGGGGTTCGATTCCCCGTTGTAGGGAATTTTAATTTGTTGACTTTAAATACAACTTTACAAGCCTACACTATAGTTAAGCGACCCATACCAGTTAGTATAGGCAGGAGTTGGATCTTTATTATAACTCCTCACAAAAAATATCATTTATCAATCTTTAACATTAATTATAATCTTATTTTAGTTACTATGGGCTGGAAGTTTGTTCTCTACTGTAATTTAATTTATATCTAATATTCATGTAAACATCTTTAATTCTCTCTTAACAAAATGGGTTCTTAGCTCAGAGGTAGTGCCATCGACTGCAGATCGATAGGTCACCGGTTCGAATCCGGTCGGGCCCTAATTTTTCAGAAAGTAATTATGGTTTAAAATCTAATCACTGCTCTTTTACCCCAAACAAGATTTTAATTTATGTCTAATATTAATCATTAAGGAAAATGCATTATCTATATAATGATTTCTTATAATACATCAATTACTATGGATGAAAGTTCGTTCTTTAATGTAATTCTTTTAATGTAACTTAGCATTGGACTGATCGTCTCTTACTAGATTGCTGGCTACTGCTGCAACCCGGATTCACATATATATTATTTATGTCTATATAATGATTTCTTATAATACATCAATTACTATGGATGAAAGTTCGTTCTTTAATGTAATTCTTTAATGTAACTTAGCATTGGACTGATCGTCTCTTACTAGATTGCTGGCTACTGCTGCAACCCGGATTCACATATATATTATTTATGAGAGGCAACCTGGCCGAGTGGTCCAAGGCACTGGTGTTAGCCACCAGTCTCTTCGGAGGCGTGGGTTCAAATCTAACCGCTGGTAAACGATTATGTTTGAAAGACTGCAGTGTGAAAAGACATCGAAAATGCAGTTTTTGGTGGAAAAATTTATTCTCTTTTAGAAATAATTTATTTTAGTTACAAAAGGTTTTTAACCCAATTAATTTCCTTTAAAATGAGCTATTGAACAACCCTCTACGATGTTCCAGTGCCAAGCTATCTCTGGAAACAAAGAAAAAAAAAAGAAAAAAATATCCCGTTTAGGAAGAATGTTGTAGTAGCTGCCACTTTTCTTGATTTTCAAGCCAATATATTTCCCTTTCTGTTCAAGCCAAGGGACAGAAAGTTTCCTATACAGGGGTTTCGGACACAAGGCGGTTCTAATGGTGTACTTTTTGTTTTGATCTGACTCCTTTTTTAGGAACTATGGGTTTTTATATTTCTTAACATTGGACGTGATCGTCTCTTACTAGGTTGCTAGCTACCGCTGCAACCCGGATGACGACATTCAATATTTATCTAGTAGGGTTTCAGACAAGGTAATTCTAATGATGTACTTTTGTTTTGATTTTACTCTATTTTTAGGAGTTTTGTTATATTTCTTAGCATTGGACTGATCGTCTCTTATTAGATTGCTAGCTACTGCTGCAACCCAGATTCACATATATAGTTATTTATGAGAGGCAACCTGGCCGAGTGGTCCAAGGCACTGGTGTTAGCCACCAGTCTCTCCGGAGGCGTGGGTTCAAATCTTACCGCTGGTAGACGATTATGTTTGAAAGACTACAGTGTGAAAAGACATCGAAAATGCAGTTTTTGGTGGAAAAATTTATTCTCTTTTAGAAATAATTTATTTTAGTTACAAAAGGTCTTTAAGCCAATTAATTTCCTTTAAAATGAGCTATTGAACAACCCTCTACGATGTTCCAGTGCCAAGCTATCTGTGGAAAGGAAAAAAGAAAAAAAGAAAGAAAAAAATATCCCGTTTAGGCAGAATGTTGTAGTAGCTGCCACTTTTCTTGATTTTCAAGCCAATATATTTCCCTTGCTGTTCAAGCCAAGGGACAGAAAGTTTCCTATACAGGGGTTTCGGACAAGGCGGTTCTAATGGTGTATTTTTTGTTTTTATCTGACTCCTTTGTTAGGAACTATGGGTTTTTATATTTCTTAACATTGGACGTGATCGTCTCTTACTAGGTTGCTAGCTACCACTGCAACCCGGATAAATTTCAGCTTAAATTCGATGATCGAGCCTTTATGTAAACAACTTTCTCTTCTTAACATTGGACGTGATCGTCTCTTACTAGGTTTCTAGCTATTGCTGCAACCCTTACCAGGTTCATAGCTACCACCGCAACCCGGATACCAGTAACTATGGGTTATGGTTCGTCCTTTAATGTAATTACTATGGGCTGGAAGTTCGTTCTTTACTGTAATTCAATTTAAAATTTAAAAAAGAAACTTGTTTATTTACATTCTAGCTAAAATAATGAAGATAATATGAATGAACCACAGGGTTCAGTTTCTTTGGACTTGAGTTCGTTTTTTAACTATAAATACAAAACAGGAAAAAGCCTACGGCTTTTTCTTCTTTTAAATAGTAAGAGACGAAACTCAAACAATCAAGTAGCTAACTAAGTCCAATGTATGGAATGTTTTGTTATTTCAGTGATTTAATAACCTATACTATAGTTAAGTGGCCTATATAATTTAGTATAGGCAAGAGGTCGTTCTTTATTATACTACGATGTTTCAGTGCTAAGCTATCTATGGAATATAAAGTTTAAAATACAACCTTACCACGAACTTTGATTGCTTCTAAAAACAAAAATCAAATGTCTTTGAAAAGACAGCAGTATGGAAGGACATCAAAAATCCAGTTTTTAGTGGAAAAATTCATCCTGTTTTAATTTGTTTTAGTTACAAAAGGTTTTTAACCCAATTAATTTCCTTTAAAATGAGCCATTGAACAACTTTCTACGCTGTTCCAGTGCAAAGCTAACTCTGGATAACAAGAAAGAAAAAAATATCCCATTTAGGCAGAATGTTGTAGTAGCTGCCACTTTTCTTGATTTTCAAGCCAATATATTTCCCTTGCTGTTCAAGCCAAATGACAGAAAGTTTCCTATACAGGGGTTTCGGACAAGGCGGTTCTAATGGTGTACTTTTTGTTTTGATCTGACTCCTTTTTTAGGAACTATGGGTTTTTTACATTTCTTAACATTGGACGTGATCGTCTCTTACTAGGTTGCTAGCTACCGCTGCAACCCGGAAAATTAAAATGAGCTATTGAAAAGCTCTCTACAGTGTTCCGATGCCAAGCTATCTGTGGAACTACTAACACATACTATAAATAAGTGGCGTATAAAATTTAGTATAGGAAAGAGGTCGTTCTTTATTATATTTTGATACATTTATTGACATCAAAATTCCGTTTTTAAAAGTTTCGATTACTATTGAGCCGTATCGCTTGTTTTTTTTTATTACGTATATGAGGGGGTTCTCCCCTTAGACGATACCACGCTCTTTACGTTAAAAGTAAAAAAAAAATGATTCACAAACCCCTGAATCACAAAGGCCGTTTAATTAGAATAGATAGCTCTTTTGAAAGCACTAAAAAAACTGTAGCGTAAAGAGCGAGGTATTGACTCGGGGGAGAACCCCCTCACATACGTTATAATTTCTGTTCGTTTTGAGTTCTAAATGTTGCTTCTTACTTTCAGTTGAAAAAACTTTTTTTTTTTTTTAATTTAATTTCTGATCGTTTTTTAAATAATGCTAGGAAATCTGGCGCCCCCTTCATAGAAATGTCCCTTACCCCAAAGAAACATCCTCCACGGAAAGATTCTCCAGAGTAAACCCTCCTCTAGCCCCCCCCCCCCTCCAGATAAAAATCCTTCCTGAAAAGTCTGTATACTTCCCAATAACCAATAAATAATGCTGGCAAGTCTGGTGCCCCCTTAGTGGCAATTTCCCTTCCCCCATGAAAACTTCCTTCATGGACAGATCCTCCAACATAAACCCCGACCCACCCCCAACCCCACTACCAGAAAAAAACCCTCCTGAAAAATTCTGTATACTTCCTAATAACCAATACTATATGTTAACATTGGGTAAAGTTAATAAATTTTAGCCCTTCCCCTGGGGACTTCGGGGGATTAAGTCATCCTAAAAGACATATTTATTATATTTTTGACCATGCTGAACAAAATCGCTATCTCAAAATTTTTATCGGGTGACTTTGGGAAAAAATAAGCGTGGGAGGGGGCCTAGTTGCCGTCCATTTGTTTTGGTCACTTAAAAAGGGCACTAGAACTTTCAATTTCCGTTCCAATGAGCCCTCCCACGATATTCTAGGACCACTGGGTCGATACAATCACCCCTGGGAAAAAAAAACAACAAAAAAACAAATAAACATGCATCCGTGATCTTTCTTCTGGCAAAAAATGCAAAATTCCACATTTTTGTGGATAGGAGCTTTAAACCTCTATAGTAGGGTTCTCTGATACACTGAATATGATGGTGTGATTTTCATTAAGGTTCTATAGCTTTTAGGGGGTCTTTCCCCCTTTTTTGAAAATCAGCCAAACTTTCTCAGGCGCGTAACTTTGGATGGGTAGCACTAAACTTGATGAAAGTTATATATTTGAAATCAGCACCGTTTTCTAGAGTTTCGGTTACCATTGAGCCGGGTCGCTCCTTACTTACAGTTCGTTACCACGAACTGTTTGATCTTTATTATAACTTTTAATAAATTGACTTTAAATATAACTGCACTAGCCTAAACTTTAGTTAACTGGGCTATAAAATTTAGCATAGGCAAGAGGTCATTCTTTATTATATTTTCATAAAGTGAAATTGTTACTCAAACATTTTAAATATTTTTGCAGTTTACAGAGTTTTGCACTTTTCTCTCATACCTTTTCACTGTCATAATATAAATACTTTAATCTTAACTATAGTGAAGTTGCCTATGCAAGTTAGTATAGGGAAGAGTTCAATCTTTATTATAAACTTCTCGATACGCCTGGTCGGTTGAATACCTTTGCTTTTCTCTTTTCAAGATACTATCTCTGTTGTCTGTGTAGTACTGTTTTTTTAACTTGCGTGCAGCTTGCTTTGATCTAACCATTATCTAATTAACGAATGAGACCATTTACATCTTTGTCGTTCTTAAGTAGTAATTATGACGTCACGGCGTATTGATTTTATTGACGTCATGGCGCAATGATATTATTTCATGACGTCATCAGAAACAACAATATAATTTCGTGTTTTTCTATTCACGTCATAGCTCTAATCTAATATAAAGCTATGACGACATTCATTATTTATCTAGTAGGGTTTCAGACAAGGTAATTTCAATGATGTACTTTCGTTTTGATCTTACTCTATTTTTTAGGAGTTTTGTTATATTTCTTAGCATGGGACTGATTGTCTCTTACTAGGTTGCTAGCTACTGCTGCAACCCAAATTCACATATATATTTATTTATGAGAGGCAGCCTGGCCGAGTGGTCCAAGACACTGGTGTTAGCCACCAGTCTCTTCGGAGGCGTGGGTTCAAATCTTACCGCTGGTGTAAGATTATGTTTGAAAGACTGCAGTGTGAAAAGACATCAAAAATGCAGTTTTTGGTGGAAAAATTTATTCTCTTTAGAAATAATTTATTTTAGTTACTGTAGATTTTTAACCCAATTAATTTCCTTTAAAATGAGCTATTGAACAACCCTCTACGATGTTCCAGTGCCAAGCTATCTGTGGAAAAGAAAAAAAAAAGAAAAAAGAAAAAAAATATCCCGTTTGGGGAGAATAACGTGGTTAAAGTCAATTTTCTTGATTTTCAAGCCAATATATTTCCCTTGCTGTTCAAGCCAAGGGACAGAAAGTTTCCTATACAGGGGTTTCGGACAAGGCGGTTCTAATGGTGTACTTTTTGTTTTGATCTGACTCCTTTGTTAGGAACTATGGGTTTTTATATTTCTTAACATTGGACGTGATCGTCTCTTACTAGGTTGCTAGCTACCGCTGCAACCCGGATAAACCATTGAAAAACTCTCTACGATGTTCCAGTGCCACGCTATCTGTTGAATTACTAACCTATACTATATTTAAGTGGTGTATAAAATTTAGTATAGGCAAAAGGTCGTTCTTTATTATAAATTTGTTATATTTCTTAGCATGGGACTGATCGTCTCTTACTAGGTTGCTAGCTACTGCTGCAACCCAAATTCATATATATATTTATTTATGAGAGGCAGCCTGGCCGAGTGGTCCAAGACACTGGTGTTAGCCACCAGTCTCTTTGAGGCGTGGGTTCAAATCTTACCGCTGGTATACGATTATGTTTGAAAGACTGCAGTGTGAAAAGACATCAAAAATGAAGTTTTTGGTGGAAAAATTTATTCTCTTTTAGGAATAATTTATTTTAGTTACTATAGATTTTTAACCCAATTAATTTCCTTTAGAATGAGCTATTGAACAACTCTCTACGATGTTCCAGTGCCAAGCTATCTGTGGAAAAGAAAAAAAAAGAAAAAAAGAAAAAAATATCCCGTTTGGGGAGAATAACGTGGTTAAAGTCAATTTTCTTGATTTTCAAGCCAATATATTTCCCTTGCTGTTCAAGCCAAGGGACAGAAAGTTTCCTATACAGGGGTTTCGGACAAGGCGGTTCTAATGGTGTACTTTTTGTTTTGATCTGATTCCTTTGTTAGGAACTATGGGTTTTTATATTTCTAACTTTGGACGTGATCGTCTCTTACTAGGTTGCTAGCTACCGCTGCAACCCGGATTTTAAAAATAATTTGTTTAAATTACAACAGGTTTTTAACCCCATTAATTTCCTTTAAAATGAGCCATTCAACAACTCTCTACAATGATCCAGTGCCAAGTTATCTGTGGAAAAGAAAAAAAAAGAAAAAAGAAAAAAAGATGCCGTTTAGGCAGAATGCCGTAGTAACTGCTACTTTTCGTGATTTTCAAGGCAATATATTTTCCTTGCTGTTCAAGCCAAGGACAGAAAGTTTCCTATACAGGTATTTCTGACAAGGCGGTTCTGATGGTGTACTTTTTGTTTTGATCTGACTCTTTTATTTAGGAGTTATGGGTTTTTACATTTCTTAAAATTGGACGTGATCGTCTCTTACTAGGTTGCTAGCTACCGCCGCAACCCGGATGAGGCATCAAACTAAGCCTAATTTGTGCCATGATTTGTTCTATATTAAGTTTCAGCTATGATACCGATGAAACCTACGTTGTCGCCATTTATAATGGCATTATAACGGTATATAGTTATCTGAGGAAGCGTGGTCGAGCGGTTTAAAGTACTGGTGTTAGCCACCGTCAATTCGGAGGCATGGGTTCGAATCCCACCACTGCAAATATTTTATAACAAAGCAAATTATAATCTTGTTTTAGTTAGTATGGGCTGAAGTTCATTCTTTACTACAACCTATAAAATTTAGTATAGGCAAGAGGTCGTTCTTTATTATATACTTTAAACCATATCGATCCTTTATGCATTACAAACAGGATTATTTCTGTTTGTAATTTTTCCAAGACTTTTCCAGGATAATAGACGATAATTCCAATGATCGTCTTTCAATGTAATAAGTTGCTAGAGTTCGTTCTTTACTATAACTACCGCTGCAACCCGATTAATGAATCTTTATTATAATTCTTTACTATAACAACCCGGATGACGTCAGTTACAACTTGGGTTTCTTTTTATGCTATATCATTACAAACAGGAAAAAGCCTACGGCTTTTTCTTCTTTGAAATCGTAAGAGACGATCCTCAAGCAATCAAGTAGCTATCTAAGTCCAATGTATACAGTGGTATGTTATTCCAATGATCGTATTTTAATGTAATTTTCTTAATTTTCAAGCCAATATATTTCCCTTGCTGTTCAAGCCAAGGGACTGAAAGTGTCCTATACAGGGATTTCGGACAAGGAGGTTCTAATGGTGTACTTTTTGTTTTGATCTGACTCCTTTTTTAGGAACTATGAGTTTTTATTTTTCGTAACATTGGACGTGATCGTCTCTTACTAGGTTGCTAGCTACCGCTGCAACCCAGACTAGGTTGCTAGCTACCGCTGCAACCCAGATAATTGACCACACCATTTATGATGAGCTATATTCGTCCTTTATGTAACTACAACCTGGAACCACCATATATCAGTTAGTATGGGAGATCGTTCTTTACTGTAAACTTAGCATTGGACTGATCGTCCCTTACTAGGTTGCTAGCTACTGCTGCAACCCAAATTCACATATATATTTATTTATGAGAGACAGCCTGGCCCAGTGGTCCAAGGCACTGGTGTTAGCCACCAGTCTCTTCGGAGGCGTGGGTTCAAATCTTACCGCTGCTATACGATTATGTTTGAAAGACTGCAGTGTGAAAAGACATCAAAAATGCAGTTTTTAGTGGAAAAATGTATTCTCTTTTAGAAATAATTTATTTTAGTTACTATAGATTTTTAACCCAATTAATTTCTTTTAAAATGAGCTATTGAACAACCCTCTACGATGTTCCAGTGCCAAGCTATCTCTGGATACAAAAAAAGAAAAAAAGAAAAAAATATCCCGTTTGTGGAGAATAACGTGCTTAAAGTCAATTTTCTTGATTTTCAAGCCAATATATTTCCCTTGCTGTTCAAGCCAAGGGACAGAAAGTTTTCTATACAGGGTTTCGGACAAGGCGGTTCTAATGGTGTACTTTTTGTTTTGATCTGACTCCTTTGTTAGGACTATGGGTTTTTATATTTCTTAACATTGGACGTGATCGTCTCTTACTAGGTTGCTAGCTACCGCTGCAACCCGGATTAGGAATAATGGGCTATTGTAGTTTTTACTATGGGCCATGATCGTCTTTTACGAGGTTGCTAGTGACTGCTGCAACCCAGATGGAATAATAAGACACGGACCAAAGGCAATCAGGCAGCAAAGTCAGTGAGATATGACACCATACCCAAGGGAAGCAACTTTTTAAAATAAATTTGTTTTATACTATCTTATCAAAAGATAAGTATGTGTTGCATCATCATCTATATAATGAGTCCTTTTAATACCTTAGTTACTATGGGCTACAGTTTGTTCTTTAATTTAACGCTGCAACCCGGATTACTATGGGCCGTGTTTCGTCTTGTACAAGATGGACGAGAAACATTTTTTTCAAAGTAAATTGCAAACAGGTAAAAGCCTATGGCTTTTGCTTATTTGGAATAGTAAGAGACGAACCTCAAAACGTCAGGCAGCTAACTTCCATTAAAAAGATTGTTTTATTATATTAAGTTTTAATTATTATGTTCCGTGGTTTGTTCTTTACTAGGTCTCATCTATATCCAACAAACTTACTTATTCTCCATTTATAATGAACTCTATTGATCTTTATGTATGCTAGCTATCGCTGCAATCCAGATACATAATGAATTAGTCTTTTTCAAGTTTATATTTAAAATTGCTACATGCTAGAGTTTGTTCTTTACTATAGCATTTACAAAGAATTATATCAATCCTTTATGTATACCGCTGCAACCCGGATTACAATAAGGAAAAAGCCTATGGCTTTTTCTTAATTGGAATAGTAAGAGACGACCTGGCTACAAACTATGATTATGGCATCATTGATCAATCTTTAACATGAAATGTTCTTTTACTGTAATGGTTTGTTCTTCACTAGGTTTCAGCCATCTCTAAAGCCATGAAACTGATGGAAATTACATAATCCCTATTTATGATTCAGTTAACATGGGCCAGGTGTCGGAATTTATTTTAGTTTGCTAGCTACCGCTGCAACCCGGATAATCGTCTTTTAATATAACTCTTACTAGGTGCTAGCTACAGCTGCAACCCAGATTCCAGTTACTATAGACTATAGTTCGCTCTTTAATGTAAATTTGTCACTATCAATTTTCGCATCTCGATACGCCTGGTTGGTTGAATACCTTTGCTTTTCTCTTTTCAAGATGCTATCTCTGTTTTTTTGGTAGTACTATTTTTTTAACTTGCGTGTAGCTTGCTTGATTGAAACCATTATGTAACCATTAGTTGAATGTTTATGTCACGTATCAAGTATCAAGAAAACTAATAAAAAATTAAACTAATTTTTTAATTTTCAGGTATTTTTCTAGTCTAAATTAAAAGATTAAAACTATTGTTCAGACACCATAAATATTTTTGCAGTTTATAACTTTAGCGATTCTGAACTAAAAACGAAAATAAAATAAAAATTAATTTTTTCAATTTTTACGTCACGTCGCTCATTAAGTCATATATGGTTATTAGTACACAATAGGTTTTAGATATTACGTCATGTCACTTATTACGTCATATATGGTTATTATTAGATAATCGGTTAAAATATTCGTTCTTTATTATAACGTCTCTTACTAGGTTGCTAGCTACCGCTGCAACCCGGAATAATAGAGTTCGTTGTTTATTATAATAAAAAATTAAGTTTTCCGTAAAAATAATTAATTTAAAAAAAAAACTAAGTAGAAATGGCACTAGATCTAGAGATTTCCTTTAAAATGAGCCATTGAACAACTCTCTACAATGTCCCAGTGCCAAGCTATCTGTGGAAAAGAAGAAGAAGAAGAAGAAAGAGAAAAATATCCCGTTTGTGGGATATTTTTCTTGGCCGAGTGGTCCAAGGCGCTGGTGTTAGTCACCAGTCTCTTCGGAGGTGTGGGTTCAAATCCTACCACTGGTATACGATTATGACGTCATTGATCAATCTTTAATATGAAATATGCAATTTTTCGTAAAAAACTGATTCCATTTTAAAAATATATTGTTTTAAGTACAAAAAGTTTTTAACGCCATTAATTTCCTTTAAAATGAGCCATTGAGCAACTCTCTACGATGTTCCGTGCCAAGCTATCTGTGGAAAAGAAGAAGAAAGAAAAAAATATCCCCTTTGTGGAGAATAACGTGGTTAAAGTCAATTTTCTTGATTTTCAAGCCAATATATTTCCCTTGCTGTTCAAGCCAAGGGACAGAAATTTTTCTATACAGGGGTTTCGGACAAGGCGGTTCTAATGGTGTACTTTTTGTTTTGATCTGACTCCTTTGTTAGGAACTATGGGTTTTTTATATTTCTTAACATTGGACGTGATCGTCTCTTACTAGTTGCTAGCTACCGCTGCAACCCGGATCATATACTGTTAAAATTCTTTTTATATGAACGTTTCTTGGTGTAGTGGTTAACACATATGACTTTGAATTCGGCGATAAAAGTTCGTTCCTTATTTGTAATTATATTTCATAGCATTCGACTGATCGTCTTACTAGGTTGCTAGCTACTGCTGCAACCCGGATTCACATGAGAGGCAGCGTGGCCGAGTGGTCAAGGTGCTGGTGTTAGCCACCAGTCTTTTCGGAGGCGCGGGTTCAAATCCCACCGCTGGCATATGATTACTAATACATTCTAAATATTTTTGCAGTTTACAGAGTTTTGCAATTTTTTCTCATACCCTTTGCAATGTCATAATATAAATACTGTAATCTTAACTATAGTAAAGTTGCCTATGCAAGTTAGTATTGGGAAGAGTTTGATCTTTATTATAAATCATAGCTCTAATATAAAACTATGACGACATACATTATTTATCTAGTAGGGTTTCAGACAAGGTAGTTCTAATGATATACTTTTGCTTTGATCTGACTCTATGTTTAGGAGTTTTGGGTTTTTATATTTCTTAGCATTGGACTGATCGTCTCTTACTAGGTTGCTAGCTACTGCTGCAACCCAAATTAAGAGATGTAGCCTGGCCGAGTGGTCCAAGGCACTGGTGTTAGCCACCAGTCTCTTCGGAGGCGTGGGTTCAAATCTTACCGCTGGTATACGATTATGTTTGAAAGACTGCAGTGTGAAAAGACATCAAAAATGCAGTTTTTGGTGGAAAAATTATTCTCTTTTAGAAATAATTTATTTTAGTTACTTTAGATTTTTAACCCAATTAATTTCCTTTAAAAGGAGCCATTGAACAACTATCTACGATGTTCCAGTGCCAAGCTATCTGTGAAAAGAAAGAAAATAAAAAAGAAATATCCCGTTTAGGCAGAATGTTGTAGTAGCTGCCACTTTTCTTGATTTTCAAGCCAGTATATTTCCCTTGCTGTTCAAGCCAAGGGACAGAAAGTTTACTATACAGGGGTTTCGGACAAGGCGGTTCTAATGTGTACTTTTTGTTTTGATCTGACTCCTTTTTTAGGAACTATGGGTTTTTATATTTCTTAACATTGGACGTGATCGTCTGTTACTAGGTTGCTAGCTACCGCTGCAACCCGGATTTTAAAAATAGAAATTGAGCCGTGGCTTGCAACCCGGATTCACATGTACAGTTATGAGAGGCAGCCTGGCCGAGTGGTCCAAGGCGGTGGTGTTAGTCACCATTCTCTTCGGAGGCGTGCATTCAAATCCTACCGCTGGTATCTGATTATGACGTCATTGATCAGTTTTTTAATATGAAATAAGCAGTTTTTTCTTGAAAAACTGATTATATTTTAAAAATAATTTTTTTTAATTACAAAAGGTTTTTAACGCCATTGATTCCTTTAAAATGAGCCATAGTTGTTAAATGTTAAGTGGCCTATAAAATTTAGTATAGGAAAGAGGTCGTTCTTTATTATATCTAATGGTGTACTTCTTGTTTTGATCTGACTCTTTTTTTAGGACTTAGGGGTTTTATATTTCTTAACATTGGACGTGATCGTCTCTTAATAGGTTGCTAGCTACCGCTACGACCCGGAGACCGCTGTCACCCGAATAGCGTATAAAATTTAATATAGGCAAGAGGTCGTTCTTTATTGTAAATCCTTATTGTAAAAAAATCAAATATCTTTGAAAAGACTGCAGTGTGAAAAGACATCAAAAAAGTTTTTGGTTGAAAAATTTATTCTCTTTTAAAAATAATCTATTTTAGTTACTATAGATTTTTAACCCAATTAATTTCCTTTAGTATGAGCTATTGAACAACTCTCTACGATGTTCCAGTGCCAAGCTATCTGTTGAAACGAAAGAAAATAAAAAAATAAAAAAATATTTCGTTTGGGGAGAATAACGTGGTAAAAGTCAATTTTCTTGATTTTCAAGCCAATATATTTCCCTTGCTGTTCAATCCAAGGGACAGAAAGTTTACTATACAGGGGTTTCGGACAAGGCGGTTCTAATGGTGTACTTTTTGTTTTGATCTGAATCCTTTGTTAGGAACTATGGGTTTTTATATTTCTTAACATTGGACGTGATCGTCTCTTACTAGGTTGCTAGCTACCGCTGCAACCTGGATATAATTTATAATGAACCACATCGATACTTAATGTAATATCCAATAATTGTCTTTTAATGTAATCTCTTTGGAGGCGTGGGTTCAAATCTTAGCGCTGGTATACGATTATGATTTATGTACAAAAATCAAATATCTTTGAAAAGACTGCAGTATGAAAAGACATCAAAAATGCAGTTTTTAGTGGAAAAATTTATTCTCTCTTAGAAATAATGTAATTTAGTTACAAAATATTTTTAAACCAATTAATTTCCTTTAAAATGATTCATTGAACAACCATCTACGATGTTCCAGTGCCAAGCTATCTGTGGAAAAGAAAAAGAAAGAAAAAAATATTCCGTTTGTGGAGAATAACGTGGTCAAAGTCAATTTTCTTGATTTTCAAGCCAGTATATTTCCCTTGCTGTTCAAGCCAAATGACAGAAAGTTTCCTATACAGGGTTTTCGGACAAGACGGTTCTAATGGTGTACTTTTTTTTTGATCTGACTCCTTTTTTAGGAGCTATGGGTTTGTATATTTCTTAACATTGGACGTGATCGTCTCTTACTAGGTTGCTAGCTACCGCTGCAACCCGGATTTACTAACCTATACTATAGTTAAGTGGGCCTATATAATTTAGTATAGGCAAGAGGTCGTTCTTTATTATAACTTTATGCAGTTACTTGCCCTAATCTGACGATCGTAAGACAAGGCATTACAAATCGAATCATTGCCATTTCAAAATTATTTAAACACTTTATGCATTCCGGTGTACAGTCGATATGAAGGTTATTTAATACTGATCGGACATTCTCCTGACTTTTCAACATTTTCCCAGCACAGTAATCACAGACAGAGAATAAACCTATGACGTCCTCTTTCCAAACTGTACAATGAGTTAGCTGTTCTCTGTCATCTTTGGGTATGTCCTGTTGGAGGTGTTCTAAAATCGTGGCCAACATTACATCAAAACCTTTTTTATTTGAAAGGGATCTTAGACTCTTCAATTGGTATTTTGTCTTTATCTGCTCGCAACTGTCACAATGCATTGTGGGGTATACATCCCTGATGTTAGCTACCTTATCAAGGCTCTCACCAAATAATTTTATTATTGTATTTTCATCCACAGAAACTCTAATATGGCTATCACCGTAGATGACGTCTTGACTATTACGACAGAGTCTACTTGACACTTCTTTTAAACTAATGACTTAATTCCTTGTACGAGCCCTCGACTTTTAGTAGATTAATATGTTGTATAATCTTAGATTTTGATACTGCCTTATATACGCTATTAATGAAACAGGTCAAGACAGGAAAATGTGGAGCTAGTGCCCTTAGACAACGCAAATAGCTCTGACATCCCTCATTTGGGCTACAGTATAACGAATGCCCATGCTTTCTTGTGTCCCTGTAATTGATTTAACAATAATCCAATTCGCCAAGGTAGAAACTAACCACTTTGTCAGTTGAAAATTTTAATGCTATATTATTTTCAAGGATATCAAAAAGAATTTGACATAATTCAATATCCGTCGGATAGAGTTTGCAGATATCAGGGTGACATTGCCAAGTAACCTGCTGCCCAATTTTTGGTTTTGAATGTTTACTCAGATTGTTATAGGTGACTTCAGCCATCATAATTTCCTTGTCAGATCTAGTTTTCAGAGCATTTTTGAATAGTTGTCTCGTACTTTTCAGGACAGTTTGTTCTACTACACAGAGAATTTTTTGCCAAATATTCAGTAGAACTAAAAGAACTGTTTAAAAACACACTTAGAAATACTTTTTTCTTGAGTCGGTGTTCTAGGAGTTTGTTCTAAATCATTAGTCTTACAAACACATATACTAATAACCCTAACAGGCTTGTTTTCGCCATAATTGAAAAACATTGCTTTTCCTTCGCTGCTGATAGGTATGCTTGTATATATATTTTTATTACTGCTACATAAACTGCAATTGCTCCTTCCAAAAATAATATACGAATTTTCTAAGAAGTACGCCTCTGTATTTCACTGTGTTGTCGAACATTTTCCATTGCATCTATAAACTGTTCCGCAGTTGCCAGTCCATACCTTGGAAGCTTTTCATTAAACTGACAACATTTCTTTTGGATATTACTATGAAGCTTTGCCAAAGCATTTCTAGCCGACTTTTCAACAGCATCCGCTCTTTCAAAGAGAATTTTAATCTGTAATTTTGAATACTTTTCGTGATCCCAATAAAACATGCGTAAAATGTTTCTCAATTTACAAAGATCAGCCTGCATTTTTGCCATCTTCTTGTATTTCTGAATGTAATTTTTCCCTTTGTCCTTATGCGTTCTTCGGTACAACCTCGCAGAGAATTTAATTTTTTCATTATAGCTTTTGTCACCCCAGTATCTACCCATTATTCTGGTAGCAACTTTTTCTTATGTTTGTTTCGGTAATCTTTATCATTATCATACCGTTCCTTGCTCTTTTGTCTAGCCTGCTCAATTGTTGCTTCTCTGTAATCTTCATCATTACCATACCGTTCCTTGATCTTTTGTTTGGCTGTCTCAATTTTTGCATGTCTATAAACTACATCATTGTGATAACACATCTTGCTGTTTTGTTTTGCTCTCTCAATTATTACTTCTCGATACGCCTGGTCGGTTGAATACCTTTATTTTGCTCTCTCAATTATTACTTCTCGATACGCCTGGTCGGTTGAATACCTTTGCTTTTTTCTTTTCAAGTTACTATCTCTGTTGTTTGTGTAGTACTGTTTTTTCAACTTGCGTATAGCTTGCTTTGATCTAACCATTATCTAATCAAGAATGAGAGAATTTACAGTTTTGACTTTTCTTATATACTAATTATGACGTCACGGCGTAATGATTTTATTTCATGACGTCATGGCGCAATGGCATTATTTCATGACGTCTTCAGAAACAACAATATAATTTCGTGTTTTTCTATTCACGTCATAGCTCTAATATATCCTTTTTTTTTTTTTTTTTTTTTTTTTTTTTTTTTTTTTTTTTTTTTTTTTTTTTTTTTTTTTTTCTTTTTTTTTTTTTTTTTTTTTTTTTTTTCTTTCTTTTTTTTTTTTTTTTTTTTTTTTTTCTTTTTTTTTTTTTTTTTTTTTTTTTTTTTTTTTTTTTTTTTTTTTTTTTTTTTTTTTTTTTTTTTTTTTTTTTTTTTTTTTTTTTTTTTTCTTTTTTTTTTTTTTTTTTTTTTTTTTTTTTTTTTTTTTTTTTTTTTTTTTTTTTTCCAAACTATGATGACATTCATTATTTATCTAGTAGGGTTTCAGACAAGGTAATTCTAATGATGTACTTTTGTTTTGATCTGACTCTATTTTTAGGAGTTTTGGGTTTTTATATTTCTTAGCATTGGACTGATCGTCTCTTACTAGGTTGCTAGCTACTGCTGCAACCCAAATTCACATATATATTTATTTATGAGAGGCAGCCGGGCCGAATGGTCCAAGGCACTGGTGTTAGCCACCAGTCTCTTCGGAGGCGTGGGTTCAAATCTTACCGCTGGTATACGATTATGTTTGAAAGACTGCAGTGTGAAAAGACATCAAAAATGCAGTTTTTGGTGGAAAAATTTATTCTCTTTTAGAAATAATTTATTTTAGTTACTATAGATTTTTAACCCAATTAATTTCCTTTAAAATGAGCTATTGAACAACCCTCTACGGTGTTCCAGTGCCAAGCTATCTCTGGATACAAAAAAAGAAAAAAAGAAAAAAATATCCCGTTTGTGGAGAATAAAGTGGTTAAAGTCAATTTTCTTGATTTTCAAGCCAATATATTTCCCTTGCTGTTCAAGCCAAGGGACAGAAAATTTCCTATACAGGGGTTTCAGACAAGGCGGTTCTAATGGTGTACTTTTTGTTTTGATCTGACTCTGTTGCGATGGAAAAATATTGGAGATAATATTTGTTATGGTTTGTGATAGAAAAATTAATCTTTGAATCAAACGTATTCTTATTAATCAAAAACAAAACCCGGCTTTCTCAATAAATCAGATATGAATGGCATAGGTTTATTTCCCTATTTCTTATTTCCTACATTTGAACCGGATGCCGTAATTCCTCTAATATACATATTATTCGAATTGTATTTTAATGCTGATATTGAATATCTTTGAATTATTTCATTTAATTTAATCCATTAAAAGTTACGAGGATTAAGAATTATTGAACTATAAATTTTGACATCTCAAAGCTTTGTTTCCACGGTGCAATTAGATCTTGCTTAAGAGATACGAATTCTTATAGGCTAGCAGGGGTTAGAAACTCTTTCTAAGCTGTGGCGATGACAACTTTTGATGCTTGTTGGAATGAAAAAGCGTGGCCTCTTCTTCTCGGGCTATCTGGAGATCAGATTCCTTTGGGAGCGTTTACCTTGGAGACCTGCGAACTAATTACCCACTATCGGACTAGACTCAGACATATAAGAGAAACAAACACATATAAAAAGACAATAGATTTATTGAACTTACATGCTTAGTCGCACAGGAACAAGTCACTTCTATGACAACAACGGTGACCAAAATACAATAAATTCGTCTGAATCTCTCTAGTTCTAAGGTACTAATCGCTTCAAATCTGGATAGAGATTCAAATTAAAAAGGCACATTTACCCAACTCCCAAACGCAGTTCTTTCGTCCTGCGCTATAGGGACTGCCTGCCATTGGCTTACGTGGCCCAAGGACGCGAACCCTCGTCCAATAATACGTCTTAAATATTTTTGATGATTTAGGCGTTCACACGGTTCTTATCGTTTAAACTTCCTTAAAAATATTGTGCGTAGCACTTTTCTTATTGCTCACTGTCTTAGCGAAATCCAAAGACTGCAGTTTCTTTTCTTTGCTGATTAAGGACTTTTTCATTTTTGAAACTAGATTTAGCTTAATTATAGGAGTCCGAATTAAAGAAGGAACTTTATTTTGGTATTTCAAATACATCGTGTTTTACTCCCGGTACATATCACCCTTCCCATCAATTAATGACGTCCCGTCATTAGTAACTGCTCGCCTTTGGGCATTTTTAAATGTTCGCCATTTATTAACTATTTTTTTTTTTACATAATTATTTTATATATATGTTATGACTTAATCAGGAGTGCTAAAAATTTTCTCTATTACTTTTCTTATTTTATTCTACATCCCTATCTAAAATTCATCTACCGGACTAAGATTATTCATGGTTCTAGGCTAGCTACTATACTAAAGATTTTTTTTTTTTTGATTTTGCTGTCTATATGGCATGCTACATTCTATCTACGCTACATTAAATGAATGACATGATAATACTACACCTAATTCTACTTGTGGTACATACATGAATGATTTATAACATACAATATTTGGTTCATCATATTCACTGATGACATTAAAACACTTTCACTATTGGGATTTTTGAATTGTCAAAGTTATTAGGAAGTACAACATGTAGCTTCACATCTATTCATCACCTTTCGTGTCCTTAGTGTACTACACCCTTTTGTTGTAAATTACTGTCCTTCACTCCTTCTGTCCTGGCGAAAATTTCGAAGCACTTACGTTATGGTTTCTTCATGGAACAGTTCGAGTCTAGTTGTCTTTACACGGTAAGTTTTCCCCAATAGTCAACTGGGAAATGACCGTTAAATATCATTCTAATAGTCAACTGAGAAATGATTTTTCCCACTGCAGGTGTTGGTGTTTTTCTTCTCAGCATATCATTTTTTAGGATTTTAGAGGCACATAGAGAATGTATTCTCGCGTAAAATTGTTCATTTGTGCCTTTTGAAACGGGTTGTCGTCCTACTATAGTGACTCTCTTAATATATTGTCTTTAAATTCAACTTCGAACCTCTTCAACTATCATTTAACTTCAAATATCGTTAAATATCGTTTATCTTGTACTGCTCGATGGTGTTCTCAGAGTTGAAGTTCAAATTGTCTTTAGTTTCTGCTTCAAATATCTTCAAATGTCTTTAAGTGTCATTTAACTTCAAATATCGTTTATCGTGTGCTGATCGAGAGTTCTCAGAATTAAACTTCAAATTGTCTTTAATTTCATCTTCAAATATCTTCAAATGTCTTTAAGTATTTTTCAACTTCAAATATCATTAAATATCGTCTATCTTTTTCTGATCGATGGGGTTCTCAGAATTAAACTTCAAATTGTCTCTAACTTCAGTTTCAAATATCTTCAAATGTCTTTGAGTATCTCTTAACTTCAAATATCGTTAAATAGCGTTTATCTTGTTCTGATTGATGGGGTTCTCAGCATTTATGTGATTATATAGTTCGTTAAAGCACTTTATACTGAGGTTCAAATATAGTGTTACCTGATACATAATATGGTTCATAGTCGAAGAAACGACGATCGAAGGTAACTGTTGTTGTCGTAGACGAAGCTGGGATGAAGTTGCCTGGAGTCATGGTGAGTACTCTTCGTTGGTTGAGATATGATGAAAATAGATGTTACTGGGTCGTATCTGTACTGGGCAGCTTATTGTAATACTCAATGACCAAAGGTTCCATTTACTTTCCTGTAATAAAAACAACGCGGCAGAATCACATGTTCTTTGAAGTAAATACACATACAATAATTCACGCATTAATTGGGTTATAATTTCTTAGCTAGGAGACAGAATTAAATAAATACACTAATATTAGTATTCTCAACAAAAATCTAAAAATTTAAAATAGAGATGTCTTCAAATTTGTTTTGAGAACGGAAATATCGATAAAGGGCTTATATACTTCTTCAATACTTATTAAATAAACGTTATTTACCCTACATTATTAAGTTTGAGGTGTAATTTTACGACTTATTTCATGCCTTCATTGTTCACGCAAGTCCGTGCTGTTTAAGAAACGCATCTGCAGCGTCATAACCGCACGGTTTTACGCAAACGATACTACAATGAGGGAACAAGACATAACAAGGACTAGTGGAGACCTCTATACCCACTAGTTTTCTGATGTCTTCCCTATTTCTTGGCTTAGACGTTCTCATGGGGCTCCGGGTTTAACGGCTGAAATGCCGAGGTTCTTAGTCTCAGGATTTTTCCGTAATTGCAAGTCAACATTGGTGCCTCGTATTCGCCTTTCGAATAAGGTCATTAGATGCAGGATTTCCAAGCTTGCCCGCGTAGATTGCAGTTGATGCTTGGCAAAGAATATAAGCGTAATGAAGAACTGACATCAATATTCTTTTAGAAGGCTATTGTTTAAGCAAATCCTTCAGCACTAAATAAATAAATATTATATTAAAGTCTTATTAGAATCCGTTAAGCGAGAAACACCTTCACATTAATAGGGAATTCCTTGTGGGTTTTACTTAGTCGCCATTGGACATACACAGGGTTTCAATCCATATATCTTAACTGATTAAATGGTTTTAAAATTTTACATATTATTATTGATATATAATTTCACATCCGCCGTGAAATTCTACATATAAACGTACCATAGGTTGTTTGGTTATAGTTACCAATAGTTGGCTATTGGTACATATATTACTCGAGTAAGAAACATTATATTTCTCGAGTAAGAAACACATGAATAAGCAAACTTGCGGCGCATAATTACACTGGTAGGCCTAAAATAATTATAATCTACACTAAGATAAAATATTTCATATAATTAGACGCTTCTGTACTGATAATTTCTTGTTTTTTTTTTGATAATATCCATCTTGGTTTGGACATGGGTCGATTTTTCATAGAAAATCTGAGGGGACCTGAGTCAGTATAGTTAAGATATAACGTGACTGACTTGCGAAAATATTTCACAAAAATAGAGCACAATATATGTCATAGATAAACCAATGACATTAAAGGACATTTTTGTCACAGAACTATAGAACAGTGATCTCTCTGTTATTGTATATGTCATAGATATAAACTAGTGGAATTAAATTTTTCGCCAAGGAGCTAAAGACATTAATGTCTCTTTTTCTCTTTGGAAGTAATGTTTAACACAGAGCCGTAGGACAGCATACGTCATTGATATAATATAATGAAATTAAAAAGCTTTTCTTTTTTTTTTTTTTGCCTCGGAGCTATAAGAAAGTAAACTCTCTGTTTCTCTTTCAAAGCATTCAGATCCAAAAACGAAAACTTAGCTCACTGAAGTTTCTATTCAACCTTTAAGTATTGCTTTGACTGGCCCTGATTGGCATAAGAATACTAATTTCTTACACTTGAAGGACTGAGAAATATTCCTTCCTACGATCGTTTACACAAAAAAAATTACAAAAAACAATCATGGGCCTTGAGTTCCTCCCCAGGCTTCCCACAAGACGTGGTCCAACACCACTTGTCGTTCTCAGTAGACCACGAGCTTCCTACTTTGGGTTATTTTCTCTAATCGCCGACGTTTTGACATCACTTGTATTATATATATATATTTTTTTTTATATTTACTTGGTTAACTTTATTGCACACTGTTACATTTGTTATGGTGTTAAATTTGTTATCTTTGAAATTTGTCTTTACATTAGTTAGGGATATTTCCATCTGTCAGGTTTTTTAACCGTTCTGCCTGACTGTGTCGTTACTTTCTCCTCTGTTTCTTGCGGTTTTTTCTTTTTCGGTTTGTCTAGCGAAATAAGGTCAAACTTTTTGTATTGTTTTTTCAAAAATTCTAGCCCTTTTAATTTCGTTTGTTTCCCGTGTGCGGCTGTTGAGGTCGGCCTTGATTTCCCTATTTGTTTAGCTACTATATGGTCTGATTCACCATCAGACTCTTCGGAACTAGTTTCCGACGAATCCGGATTAGAACTTTTAGAGGTGGCACTTTTTGTGGTATCACCTGCCATTCCTTCGTAAATTTCTACTCCCCTGGAAGTAGAAGGTTTATTCCCTAAGTCCTCGCCTTAAGTCCTCAACTCGGGGGATTTGAAAGATTCTTGAGAGCTTTGGGAGGAATCAATAGTTTTTGTTCCTCCATTGTTTGAAGGCCATGTCTTCAGGGGGATGGGGCACTCTTTGCAATAGGGATTCCCTCCGTGAAGTCCACGTCCAGTCGTGTTTAGGTTTGACCTTGGACACAGTTATATCATGATATTGACCTTGCTGGTCATCCTTTGGAGTTTTATTCCCGGGCAATGTACTTTGACTCGTTTTTATGGGAAAATTTATTAAATCCATAGCTTCTCGCAGGTTTGTTTTAGTTAAATCTTTGGGAGGAGTTTTCTTTACAGTAATACCGGGGGTTTCTACAGCTCTGTTTAATTCTTCCTGTAAAGACAGGGGCCTTTCTATTGGTGTTGTAGGGGAAACCATATCGTCTGGAAATCTTTTGGGGGGACATGGGGTCGAGATTCTATCGGGGAAGAATTGGGTTTTTGGAGATATTGTATAATCTAAATCTCCCGCGCTCGCCGATGAATAATTTTTTGGAGTTTTTGGCGTTCTTATTCTTACTGGTATTAGGGATTTTTTCTCTGGAACAACTAGATTTTCCATAGCCAAAAATTCTTCGAAGTTTTGTTCATCACTTTCATTTTCAAAATAATCTTGTTTAAAATTGAAAGGTTTTAGCTCTGCCAATCTTGACCTAGGGGGCTCATTTTCCGAATCTGACGAATCAGTAGAGGAGGGCTGTGATACCCATCTCTCTGGAAATTTGGCTCTTTTTATTCGGCTAACATGCGCCTTGTAAGTTCTTCCACTATCGGGGTTTTCCATTTTAAAGGTATATTCATTATCGTACTTTTTGACTATTCTGTACGGCCCAGAATATTTATTTGAAAGTTTTTTTCCTTCCGTTTTCGCCTCGTTCTTTAGGTAAACGAAGTCTCCTACTTTGAAATCTATATTCCCCTTAACTTTGGGTTGGTTTCTTAGTTCTTGGTTTATTTTGCAATTTTCCAGCTCTTGCCTAACTATTTTATAAGTTTTCCTCATTCTATTTATGAATTCTTGTTTATAATCCTCCGAGTCGTTATAACGCTGCAGAGACTCAATAATCTCATCATATGGGACTCTAAAATCACGACCAAAAAGTAAATAAAATGGATTGTCTCTGGTTGTTTCGGAATAAGCAGTGTTGATTACGTTAGTTAAGTAAGGTAAGAATTTATCCCAGTCGCTCCTATTGTCTTTTGTATAAATACTTAGAACGTTCGAAAATATTTTATGTCTGTTTTCTATTTTGCCATTAGCTTGTGGATGGTACGGCGCTGTCACCATTTTCTCTATATTAAGGAAACTCATTAAATCTTTTGTTACTTTTGCAACAAAATTGCTCCCGTTGTCGCTCAAAATTTTATTAGGAATGCCAAATTGTAAAAATAATTTTGCTAATGCCTTACTTGTGGCATAAGCACCTTGATTTTTTAATGCTTTTGCAAAAGTAAATCCGGAAAAATGATCTACAACCGAAAGAATACAAGTATGGCCTCTGCTAGAAACAGGTAAGCCTCCACTTGTCCCGTATAGGTCAAATGAGATAATACCGAAGGGGTACTTTGCTACTGGGACCCTTCCCATTGGTGGATTTGGATAAGCTGGGGGTATTTTTCTCAAATTACATGCTTTGCATGTACTTACAAATTCTTTAAGTTTTGTCAGTGCCGATTGTACGTAAAAGTATTGTTTTAGCTTATGGAACGTTTTCATAACTCCTAAATGTCCACCTGTGTCCGAATGAAAATATTCAAATGCAGGCCCTATCAAGTTTTGTGGTAACACAGGTATTATCGAGGTTTGGTTTCTATTTGTCTCAGCAGTCACAATCCTACACAGTATTTCTTCATCAAGGTCGTAGTAAAAATTATCTATCTCTTTTCTAAGAGTTTTGAATTTATCCGGTAACGCCTCATCATTCACAAAATAATTAATTAGTGCTACACACATTTCGTCCTTTTTTTGCTTTCTTTTTATATTTTCCAAAGATAAGGGACAATAGTTAATCTTATTTTCTTTTACTGCGTCTTTGACTTTGTTTTTCTTATATCCATGTTTGCTTTTAGCATTAATAGCATTAACTTCATTTTCTTCAGTTTCCGACGGACTATTTTCTGGATATCTACTCAAAAAGTCGCAAGCTGCGTTTTGTTTTCCCTTTAAATGTTCAAATTCATAATCTAGGTCTTGGATTTTCATAATCCATCTAGCTAGAATGCCCGTGGGGTTTTTAAATGTGCGCAGATACTGCAAGCTTTTATGGTCTGATCGTAGTATAAATTTTCTACCAATTAAATAATGTCTAAACTTGTCCAAGTGGTAGATAATAGATAGTAATTCTAAGTTTGTGGCGGAATAACTACTTTCGCCTTTTGATAAAGTTTTACTTGAATAGCATATAACTTTTTCTATTTGTTTAGGTGTTCCCTGTAGAGGGTTAGGGTTTTCTACTGGGATTGTTTGCGAAAGGATAGCGCCTATGCCCTTTGAGCTAGCATCAGTGGTAACGATGAATTTTCCGTTTTCGAAATCAGGGAGTGATAAAATTGGTTCAGAAGTGAGCACCTTTTTGAGTTGGTCTAGGGAAGTTTGAGCTTCCTGGGACCAGGTAACATTATGGGAGTTTCCTTTGGTTAATTCCGTGAGGGGTTTCGCAATTTGGGCATAATTGCGTACAAATTTTCTAAAGTAGCCAGTAAGTCCTAAAATTCCCCTTAATTCTTTCATAGTTCTGGGGGGCTTGAGGTTTTCAACACATCTTATTTTATCAGGGTCTGGGGATATCTCTCCCTGGGTCACTACTACTCCTAAAAATTTAATTTTGGATTGAAATAAATTTACTTTCTCAGGCCGGCATTTTAAATTGCCTTGCCTGAACTTCTCGAACACCTTAGCTAAAGTTGCCAAGTGTTGCTCAGTGTTTTCCCCCACGCATATAATATCATCAACAAAATGAATTATATTCCTTAATCCTCTTAACAGGTGCAATAGGGGTCTACATAACGCGCTTGAACTTGTTTTAAGCCCAAATGGTACCCTTAAGTATTCATAAGATCCATATTCGGATACTGAAAATGCAGTTTTATGGACATCCTTTTCGGCTATTTTCACTTGGTGGTAGCCTTGGGTAAGGTCCAAAGAAGTAAAAATTTTGTTTTTGCTTGAAATTGAGTCAAGAATTTCGTCTATTCTTGGTAGAGGAAATTTATCGCTAACTACTTGTTTGTTGAGAGCCCTATAATCTACTACGAGTCTAAGATCTCCATTCTTTTTTGGTACTAAGATCACTGGTGCACTATACGGACTTATACTTGGGCGTATAATTTCGTTTCTTTCTAATTCATGGATTTTATTTTTTAACCACTCTTTGTGCTTATATGGCACACGATATGGCTGTTTTGCTACGGGATTACCAGTCGTTAAAATTGAATGCTGATAAAATGGAATCAGCCCGATATCATCTTCAGATGCAGAAAATACATCCTTAAATTTCCATAATAATTCGCATAATTTTTTCTTAAGTTCCATATCCGTAATATGATCCATTTTAAATTTGTTTAAAAATTGCGATTTAGTCAAAGGATATTCGTTATTTGAAGTTTTAATACCGTTAACTTGGTTTCTTTTAGAATTTTCCCATTTATTTAAATCATTTTCCGTTAAAACCTCGATTTGGACTAAACACGTCCCCTTTTTAATTGTAATTGTATCGTTTTCATGGTTATTGGCTACCCAAATAAAACCTTCCCCTTTGTCATAAGATATAATCTGTTCCTCGCATAACAGATTTTCAGGTATTTCAGACGGTGTCGCAAACCATATTTCTGATTTGCTAATTATTGGCTCGATCATTTGTGATATTTGGATTTTTCGCATCGTTTTGGGAGGGATTTTTGTTTTCCTTATCGCAAATCCGTAATATTTCTCTTCATTTTCATTGTTTATTAGATTCATAGTGGCGCTATGCTGCGCCATTGCGGCATCTTGCGGCGTCACGTTGGGTTTTATTATGTTTTTCCACAATTCCACTATTTTCTTAATTTCATTTGATCTGTACTGTCGCATATCTCCTATTTTTATTTCCGCGGCTTCAATACTGTTATTATTTAAATATACTTCATTTCTGCAATATCTCTTAGGGTAATTGAATAAATTTCCAATTATGCCATGTCTTTGCGAGACATGAGGTTCAAAATACTTCGCCATTATACCGCTAGGACTTTTGTTTACTGTTATGTTATCTTCGTAACCTCTGTTACGATTTCTTAAGGTAGAAATTTCTTCCCCTACCTTAGCTGGGTATACAAGCTTCTCGTTGGCTACGTCTAATAGTATCCTATTAGACCTTAGAAAATTTGCCCCTATAATAGCTTCATATGGGAGATTGTCACATATAATAAAATTTGTCATGAAGGTTCTATTGTCTCTTTTTACGTTTAGGCAAATTGACCCTTTTGCATTTAATTTATGACCTGTAACGCTTGTTAAATTGGGATTATTAGGGTTCTTTTGTCGCCTAATGTGCAGAGACAACATATTAAATACGCAAGAGTTTATGATATTTACAGTAGCTCCACTGTCAACTAAGGCCGTAAAGTAAACGTTTTCTACACAAAAATCATTAAATATAGGTAACTTGTTAATAATATCACTACAAGAAGGCACTAGTATTGTTTTGGACCTATTAAATATCCCTGGCACCCTCTGGGTCCAACTTATGTTTCTGAGGGGCCTGAAGCGTTTCCCTGAGAATTTATTTCATTTGTCGGTGCCTGTAATAGATATTCAGACGTATTAGGTTCCGTAGGCATATTTAAATGATTTACGTCTGCCTGTCTTTGCCATGTATTATTATGGTAACGTGGATGTCTCGTGTCAGTGCCATTTGCTGGCACTGCCTGCCAGTGCCGTTGGCTTGTAAAATTTTCATTTCTCATCGGCAAATTTTCATGATTTTTATATTGCATTCTCGCATTATATTGGCCTTGGCGAGTATTTGGGTTTTCAAACCGGTAATTAATTTGCCTGTTGGGGAAAGGGCTATACAGGTTTGGTTGGTACGCATTATAAGGTACTGATTGGCGCAATCCCCCTGGCTATAGCCTATTGCACGACCGGTGCTAAAATTTGTTCTTCTGAACAAATGGTTACCGTAATTTTGCGTATTACCGACAGCATTTCTTGGTATGGGATTGGTGACGTAGTGGCACTCTCTTGCTATGTGGCCAACACGATTGCAGTTATAGCACCTTATTATTGTAGGGTTAATGGGCTGAAAACGTACTGTTTTCTGCCTAGCGGGTTCTGGCGTTTTGTTTCTTTGTGCTACTGGGGAGTTACCCTTGAAAAGAAATTGGGGGATGCTTGATCGCCCTTGAAAATTGGGTTCGCGTTTGAGTCGCCTAAGCTATTTATTTTTGCATTACTATGATTAGCAACCATTTTATCAACTTCGATTAATCGTTCTACCTCTTGGACTGCAAGATCCAACGTCTGAATATTCTTGGATATTACTACTCTATATAGTTTTGGGGGTAGCCCTTGCAAAAAGGTATTTAGTATGACTTTTTCATACAGTTGCCCAGAACCACTTCCGTATTTTGCTTCTACAGAAATGCGTATATTATCCAGATATTCCCTTATATTTTGTGAAAAATCAAAGTTCACTACTCCATGTTTTAATTTATTTATTGAACTGGTTTCTATAAATCTCTCTTTGAATGCTTTTAACAAGTCATCAACCGTATTTATTGGCAAGTTGGCGTTATTTCCTATGGTATGTTCGACCTGTTTTAGAAAGGTTAAGGCCTGGCCTCTTAATCGTAGAAGCAGCATGTCTTTTAATGCTCCAACGTCTGTTTTTGTTAATTGTACAAACTGGGTCAATTGGATATTAAATTCGTCAATATCTGATTGACCATTGTATTCCGGGATAGATTTTGCAATCTCTATATTTTTTGCGATTAACTTTTGCACTATTAGTAATTCATTTAGATCGTCCATGTTTTTTTTTTGCGTTTATATCAATTTAAAATTTTACTTAACCTATTTTGGGGTAGGCTATTATCTCCTATGAGATATAAGGGGTTTCCTATCGTAGCCTAGCGGTTATAGGCCTAATCAATCTTCTTATATGTCTGTATCTTTCCAAAAATTAAATTTGAATTACAAAGTTTAAACAGCCCAACTAGTTCGCAGTTTTCCTCCAGTTTCCGACACGCGCCATTTGTTGCGATGGAAAAATATTGGAGATAATATTTGTTATGGTTTGTGATAGAAAAATTAATCTTTGAATCAAACGTATTCTTATTAATCAAAAACAAAACCCGGCTTTCTCAATAAATCAGATATGAATGGCATAGGTTTATTTCCCTATTTCTTATTTCCTACATTTGAACCGGATGCCGTAATTCCTCTAATATACATATTAATCGAATTGTATTTTAATGCTGATATTGAATATCTTTGAATTATTTCATTTAATTTAATCCATTAAAAGTTACGAGGAATTAAGAATTATTGAACTATAAATTTTGACATCTCAAAGCTTTGTTTCCACGGTGCAATTAGATCTTGCTTAAGAGATACGAATTCTTATAGGCTAGCAGGGGTTAGAAACTCTTTCTAAGCTGAGGCGATGACAACTTTTGATGCTTGTTGGAATGAAAAAGCGTGGCCTCTTCTTCTCGGGCTATCTGGAGATCAGATTCCTTTGGGAGCGTTTACCTTGGAGACCTGCGAACTAATTACCCACTATCGGACTAGACTCAGACATATAAGAGAAACAAACACATATAAAAAGACAATAGATTTATTGAACTTACATGCTTAGTCGCACAGGAACTAGTCACTTCTATGACAACAACGGTGACCAAAATACAATAAATTCGTCTGAATCTCTCTAGTTCTAAGGTACTAATCGCTTCAAATCTGGATAGAGATTCAAATTAAAAAGGCACATTTACCCCACTCCCAGACGCAGTTCTTTCGTCCTGCGCTATAGGGACTGCCTGCCATTGGCTTACGTGGCCCAAGGACGCGAACCCTCGTCCAATAATACGTCTTAAATATTTTTGATGATTTAGGCGTTCACACGGTTCTTATCATTTAAACTTCCTTAAAAATATTGTGCGTAGCACTTTTCTTATTGCTCACTGTCTTAGCGAAATCCAAAGACTGCAGTTTCTTTTCTTTGCTGATTAAGGACTTTTTCATTTTTGAAACTAGATTTAGCTTAATTATAGGAGTCCGAATTAAAGAAGGAACTTTATTTTGGTATTTCAAATACATCGTGTTTTACTCCCGGTACAACTCCTTAGTTAGGAACTATGGGTTTTTATATTTCTTAACATTGGACGTGATCGTCTCTTACTAGGTTGCTAGCTACCGCTGCAACCCGGAAATGCACTCCAAATAACATGTAAGGGTTGGGGTGTTTTCATCTCTACTATTTCTCTTTTCAAGATGTTGTCTCTGTTTTTTGTACTAACTCGCTTCTTATGACTCGTCATAATACTTCATATTGTGAAGTCATAACACTTCTTATGAGTCCTATCAAGTATCCATAACCTAACAAAAAGTAAAACTAATTTTTAAGTTTTCAGGTATTTTGTTAGTTTGAATGAAAAGATTAAAATTATTGCTCAGATATCATAAATATTTTTGCAGTTTACATAATAACTTTAGCGATTCTAAACTGAAAAATAAAATATATTAAAAAATGGAATTTTTTGGTCTGAAACTACACAGTCAATCCCACATCGGGTAGTTAGAACCTAACCAAAAATAAAACTAATTTTAACATTTTAAGGTATTTTTCTAGCTTGTGTTGAAATATTCAAACTATTGCTCGGATACCATGGATATTTTTGCAGTTTACACAAGCTGCAAAGAACTTACAAGCTGATCTTTGTAAATTGAGAAAAATTTTACGAATGTTTTACCGGGATTACGAAATTTACTGTAAATTTGTTATTTCAGTGATCGTCTTTTAATGTACTTACTGTAACGTCAATATAATGAATAGTAAATTGTTCATTTTTGGCTTTGAAGACTCTTCGAGTAATGCGATATAATTCTTCAATCGTGTCGCATTCTATGACACATGCTTTTCCATTTTCATTTTGCAATGGTGCTCCTCTGGGTCCGCATGAGTGAGAATCTGTAAAATAGTATTTTTCATCATAATGCATAAGACCCAGTGATTTAGAGTATGCAACTATTATTCCAGCATTATGTTCTCTAAATAACTTTTTTAAAGCAGCCAATAATGTAATTTCTAATTCTCCATTATTTATAGAATCCATTAAGCTTCCGCTGCACAACCAATTATCGTCATAATTTAGGGACAATACTGCATCATACATTAGAAAATCGTCCTTGATGACATCTAAATTTTTCAATCCCTGATAGCCACTAGGAGTAATCGGAAAAACTCTTGGATTTCTATTATTATTATTTTCACGTATGAGAGCATAAATAGTATCCCCTTCAATCATGTTTCTGTTGAGAATATTTTTATTCCATTGCCTTGGAGGTATAATAGCAGCTCGGACAATATTTGCGAGTACCATGGCAAAGCATTGGCTGCCTGCGTATCCAGATAGAAATATATTAGCTTCTGCTTGATTCCAGTCAGCATGTATAATTCTTGATACCCTTCTATTACTATCAAGAGTAACATATGCACTTGCTGGTGCATTTGCATTATTATCATTTTTGTGTTGTTTTTGACGATCTTGGGCCGGTGGAATGACACGAAATATATCATTGTGATCAAGTCTCGCATTAATATTAATGTTTTTCTCTTTTGTTGACACCACCGGTCCGACACTAGTTATCCTTTTCTTATTTTTGGGATGAATTTCTATTAATAATGGTTCTTTAACTGAAGGGCTTCTCATTCTTTTTCTAGGACCTCTAACAATGAATTTTTTTTTCCTTGAGTCTGTTGTCCTTTAGAATTTACTTCATTTGTTATACATAATTTTTTATGTATAACGTTAAAACCAGCCTCTTTTTCTGCATCTTCTATTTTTACTTTTCTTTTTTTCTCTTTTTCTATGACTGCATGCACAACAGTACTCTCCCTTTTCTTTCCTGTTGGAGAAATTTCAGTTAATAAGGGTACTTCATCTGGTGTACCTCTGAGTTGCCTTTCTGGGAACTCAAACAATAGAAGATCTGTTCTATAAATTTTTCTCAAACGGTTGTACTCAATTAAAGCATCAACATCGCAATAAATCTTTGTTTTGTCAAATTCTACTAGATGTAAACCTGCACTAGTGGTCACACGGGAAAGAGCAACGTACATCATACCTGGACCAAAGCAACGATTACCTGCGTCAACAATTGCACACTGTAAACTTAGTCCTTGGGACTTGTGTATTGTAATGGCAAAGGCCAGTTGAAGAGGAAACTGTCTTCGCGTGTAAAAGACTTGCTTCAAAACTTCAAAGCACACGGTTTCTCTGCCAATTTCAACCGGAAATTCCAGTCCGTCAAATTTTACAAGAACTCCAATTATTTCTCCGTTTGGTAGCAACTTGAAGCTTGTTACTGTACCCATTGATCCATTTACTAGCCCCTTAGCAACACAAATATTTCTTTGGAGCATTACACGTGCACCTACTGCAAGTAACAAGCTCATGAAAGAACCGGCTGTTCTTTTTCTGTCGTTGCCAAAGTTTAAAAAAGTGTTTGCTGCTTTCTGTTCGATTCGTTTGTCGTCAACAACTGAAGAGAGTCGATCAACTGCAGAAAGTTTAACGTAGTCTGAGCAGCTTTTTGTAAGAAGCAACTCGTTAACTACCATACAATTTTCATTGGTGGGCATAAGAATGACAGGTCTATTTCCCTCTTCATACAATTTTGAGTAAAGATCTATAATTTCGTCATTTGAAGCTCTGTAGGAGTTCTCAATTTTTCTCTTGTAAAGACTATTCAAATTTTCACCAGTGCAAAACCCCTGTCTAATTTCAGCAAGTCCACTAGCATAACTCTTATCCATCTTTTGTCTCACATTTAAGCTTAGTTCCTCATACTCAAATAGCTGCCAGAGGTTGAAAGTACCAACTGATCCGATCCTATTTTTTACTTCTAGTCGTGTGAGAGGTATATAAGGAGGATTACCACTTACTGGTCTTAAGTGAAGAAAATCTCCCAAAAATACGCAGTTAGCATTACCCATTGGCAAATCAACTGCCATTATTTCTGATAGTCTTAAATGAATGTAGGTTAAAAGAAGAGACGAAACCATACTAGTTTCATCAATAATAAAAAGTCTTGTCTCCTTAAGTGTCTTTCTCAAAGTAAGAAGTTTTTCAGTGGAGAGAGGTGTGTATTTTGTGGTGTTTTCCTGATCAATAGCTAAACTTAAACAACTATGTATTGTTAAACCATTTATGCTATGTGCAGCAATACCAGTAGGTGAAAGTTTACCTTTCTGTGCTGTATGATATACGGTTTAAAAAGCCTTTTTCTGAGGTAGAAGGACCCGTCAGTTAACATCATATTATCGTCAGTACCATTATGCTCCCGTTCATACCAAGACAATGACTGAAAAAGACTGATATTTTCCATATGTTCCGGTCTTTTAGGGTAGATATCAATAACCCAGTGGGCAATGTACAAATCACTACTCTGTGGATCGTTTTTAGCAAGCTTTTCAAGCTCCTCATACCTTCTCAGTTTCCTCTTCACCTCGCTCTTTTTCTCAAGGTCAATATATCTAAATTGCCTAGAAATACTATACAATTTAGTACCAAGAAGCCTATCAGCAGCTTGAACTGCTCCAACTTGACGGGTTTTTATGGACTTCAACAAGTAGGACATAGTTCGTTGACCAAGACTTTTGCATGTATTATTTACTTCCTCCCACATTGCTTCTATTTCGACACTCTCTGCTTTCGTCATGTAATCGGTAATGTAATACGGTAATTTAGAGCCTAAATGGCCAATTTATTGAACATCAATGTTTGCTTGATTAGCAATAAGTAACGCAGGAGAATAGTCATTTATATAACGCTCGTCATCTCTTCGAAGCAGATGATATATTCTTTTTCTTGGCTTTTTACGGTTTGTACCATGAGCCAAGCAGTCAAGGATGTCAAATAATTCTGCTCGTTCCTTTGTAGGACGAGGAAAGCCAAACTTACAATACGTAACCCATCTTCCTCTTTTTCTCTTATATTTTCTTTGACACTATTTATTACAGTGGTGCACTTGATGGTCTTTGACCAGTTTGTGAAGAGTTGGACTAGTCAATCTATTTGGTATTTCACAAGTTATAATACTATTGATATACTGAATCACTTCAGACGCTGTTGATTTCCCAATAATAGGAGCATCTTCAATCCACAATACACAATGTACATGAGGCGCACCTCGTTTCTGATACTCGATACGCCAGAAATGATCCTTAATTTTACCAAACAAAGGATTTGTCTTTGAACAAATTAGCTCATTAAATATAGGTGTCCATTTTTGTCAAAGTGCATGGAAACTGCAACTGGATCTAGACACGTCAACTCTGCTGGGTCATTTTTGCTACACCAGGTAAGTTCTTATGGACAGTCCGTAAATAGTCAATAAATTCAGGAGAGTACCACTCAGCACATGAAACTGTCAGAAACAAAGTCGGTGGACCCAATTGCTCAATCATTGACTTTACTTTATAGGAAAGAGATTGAAAATACTGCTGAGATCCTCTGATTTTTGACTGAACAGAAAACAAAGTCACTTCCATCTCTCCATCACGGGAATGAAGCCTGTCTATAAATTGACGAGCATTTTGATTTGGTTTCACAGTCCGCAACATATGACCGACACTATTACACATGTAAGAGAATTCTTGCAATTGGAAGCTGTGAAAAAGAAACTGTTTGTCAAGACGAAACTTAGTATGTCTGCTAAGAAGCCTTGATTTAAAATATTCTGCATTCCTAATCCGAAAAGGTCTTGCTTTGTCACGCAAGCCATATTTGCCTTTCGGGAAAAGGTTTGGAAACACTCTTAGATCAAGTTCTTCCTGAAATAAGTCTTTGCTCTCACCTTTTAGTTTCTTGATTTGAAATTGGTCAGTACCAAGATCTTTCATCTGCTTAAAATCTTCTATGAAGTCTTTTGGAACCGCTGAATTGAGAGGCTGGACAGAAAAATGTTCAACCAATGTAGATTTTGCGCTTTCTGTCAGTTTCTGAAGGATTGCAGCTTCCGGTATTTCAGGTAAATTATCAACACCAACCGCTTTTTCAGCAAGACGCGCTTCAAGTATTTTATTTAAATCTTCTAGGGTGTATGCACGTATTGTTTTATAGAGACTGTTGTTCTCTCTTAACCACAAAAGTGCTTCAGGGACTTTTCTCAGATCTATTAGTGCAGTCCAAACATTCTTGTTGTAAGTAGGCTGACCATTGACAATGACTACAAAACTATCAATGTTAAGAAGTTTTTCAGGCTGAATATCGGCATTTGCTTGCACATCAACAGGTAGATATACTATTCTACCCTTAAGAGCGTCAACAAGTTCTGTTCTAGGTCTCTTCAATGCAGTTACTTGCCCTAATCTGACGATCGTAAGACAAGGCATTACAAATCGAATCATTGCCATTTCAAAATTATTTAAACACTTTATGCATTCCTGTGTACAGTCAATATGAAGGTTATTTAATACTGATCGGACATTCTCCTGACTTTTCAACATTTTCCCAGCACAGTAATCACAGACAGAGAATGAATCTATGACATCCTCTTTCCAACCTATACAATGAGTTAGCTGTTCTCTGTCATCTTTGGGTATGTCCTGTTGGAGGTGTTCTAAAATCGTGGCCAACATTACATCAAAACCTTTTTATTTGAAAGGGATCTTAGACTCTTCAATTGGTATTTTGTCTTTATCTGCTCGCAACTGTCACAATGCCTTGTGGGGTATACATCCCTGATGTTAGCTACCTTATCAAGGCTCTCACCAAACAATTTTATTATTGTATTTTCATCCACAGAAACTCTAATATTGCTATCACCGTAGATGACGTCTTGACTATTACGACAGAGTCTACTTGACACTTCTTCTAAATAATGACTTAATTCCTTGTACGAGCCCTCGACTTTTAGTAGATTAATATGTTGTATAATCTTAGATTTTGATACTGCCTTATATACGCTATTAATGAAACAGGTCAAGACAGGAAAATGTGGAGCTAGTGCCCTTAGACAACGCAAATAGCTCTGACATCCCTCATTTGGGCTACAGTATAACGAATGCCCATGCTTTCTTGTGTCCCTGTAATTGATTTCACAATAATCCAATTCGCCAAGGTAGAAATTAACCACTTTGTCAGTTGAAAATTTTAATGCTATATTATTTTCAAGGATATCAAAAAGAATTTGACATAATTCAATATCCGTCAGATAGAGCTTGCAGATATCAGGGTGACATTGCCAAGTAATCTGCTGCCCAATTTTTGGTTTTGAATGTTTACTCAGATTGTTATAGGTGACTCCAGCCATCATGATTTCCTTGTCAGATCTAGTTTCAGAGCATTTTTCCATAGTTGTCTCGTACTTTCCAGGACAGTTTGTTCTACTACACAGAGACTTTTTTGCCAAGTATTCAGTAGAACTAAAAGAACTGTTTAAAACACAGTTAGAAATACTTTTTTCTTGAGGCGGTGTTCCAGGAATTTGTTCTAAATCATTAGTCTTACAAACACATATACTAATAGCCCTAACAGGCTTGTTTTCGCCACAACTGAAAAACATTGCTTTTCCTTCGCTGTTGATAGGTATGCTTGTATATATATATATTTTTATTGCTGCTACATAAACTGCAATTGCTCCTTCCAAAATTAATATACGAATTTTCTAAGAAGTACGCCTCCGTATATTCACTGTGTTGTCGAACATTTTCCATTGCATCTATAAACTGTTTTGCAGTTGCCAATCCATACCTTGGAAGCTTTTCATTAAACTGACAACATTTCTTTTGGATATTACTATGAAGCTTTGCCAAAGCATTTCTAGCCGACTTTTCAACAGCATCCGCTCTTTCAAAGAGAATTTTAATCAGTAATTTTGAATACTTTTCGTGATCCTGGTAAAACATGCGTAAAATGTTACTCAATTTACGAAGATCAGGCTGCATTTTTGCCATCTTCTTGTATTTCTGAATGTAATTTTTCCCTTTGTCCTTATGCGTTCTTCGGTACAACCTCGCAGAGAATTTAATTTTTTCATTATAGCTTTTGTCACCCCAGTAATGCACCTTGATGTTTTGTTTGGCTGTCTCAATTATTACTTCTCGATACACCTGGTCGGTTAAATACCTTTGCTTTTCTTTTTTCTTATATTTGATTCGGTAATCTTTATCATTGTGATAACGCTCCTTGATCTTTTGTTTGGCTGTCTCAATTTTCGCATGTCTATAATCTTCATCATTGTGATAACACATCTTGCTGTTTTGTTTTACTTCTCGATACGCCTGGTCGGTTGAATACCTTTGCTTTTTTCTTTTCGAGATACTATCTCTGTTTTTTTTGTAGTACTGTTTTTTTAACTTGCGTGTAGCTTGCTTTGATCTAACCATTATGTATTCATGAATGAGACCATTTACAGTTTTGACGTTTCTTATATAGTAATTATGAAGTCACGGCGTAATGATTTTATTTCATGACGTCATGGCGCAATGGTATTATTTCATGACGTCTTCAGAAACAACAATATAATTTCGTGTTTTTCTATTCACGTCATAGCTCTATTATAAAACTATGATGACATTCATTATTTATCTAGTAGGGTTTCAGACAAGGTAGTTCTAATGATGTAATTTTGTTTTGATTTGACTCTATTTTTAGGAGTTTTGTTATATTTCTTAGCATTGGACTGATCGTCTCTAACTAGGTTGCTAGTTACTGCTGCAACCCAAATTCACATATATATTTATGAGAGGCAGCCTGGCCGAGTGGTGCAAGGCACCGGTGTTAGCCACCAGTCTCTTCGGAAGCGTGGGTTCAAATCTTACCGCTGGTATACGATTATGTTTGAAAGACTGCAGTGTGAAAAGACATCAAAAATGCAGTTTTTGGTAGAAAAATTTATTCTCTTTTAGAAATAATTTATTTTAGTTACTATAGATTTTTAACCCAATTAATTTCCTTTAAAATGAGCTATTGAACAACTCTCTACGATGTTCCAGTGCCAAGCTATCTCTGGAAACAAAGAAAAAAGAAAAAAATATCCCGTTTAGGCAGAATGTTGTAGTAGCTGCCACTTTTCTTGATTTTCAAGCCAATATATTTCCCTTGCTGTTCAAGCCAAGGGACAGAAATTTTACTATACAGGGGTTTTGGATAAGGCGGTTCTAGTGGTGTACTTTTTGTTTTGATCTGAATCCTTTTTTAGGAGCTATGGGTTTTTATATTTCTTAACATTGGACGTGATCTTCTCTTACTAGGCTGCTAGCTACCGCTGCAACCCGGATAAAAATATTAAACTTTTCAGTTAGTAAAGCCTGAAGCTCATTCTTTATTATAAAATAAATTACAAACAGGAAAAAGCCTACGGCTTTTTCTTCTTTGGAATAGTAAGAGACGATCCTCAAATAATCAGGCAGCTAACTAGGTTTATAATTTGTTCTTTAACATAAAATTCATTAATCGGATATTTTAATATATCCTATATGGTCTAGAGGTTGGGATAGCTCTCACCCAGGTTGCTTGAGATTAATTTCAGTATGGGAAACTTTTACTTATGTTGATTTCTTAAGGAACAGAATTAAAATTTCTTAATGTTATAAAAATAATTTGTTTAAATTACAAAAGGTTTATGACCCATTAATTTCATTTAAAATGAGCCGTTGAACAACTCTCTACGATGTTCCAGTGCCATGCTATCTGTAGAATTACTAACCTATACTATAATTAACATTGGACGTGATCGTCTCTTACTAGGTTGCTAGCTACCGCTGCAACCCGGATTAAGTGGCGTATAAAATTTAGTATAGGCAAGAGGTCGTAATTTATTATAAAAATCTTACCGCCGGTATACGATTATGATTTATGTAAAAAAAATCAAATATCTTTGAAAAGACTGTAGTATGAAAAGACATCAAAAATGCAGTTTTTAGTAGAAAAAATTATTTTCTTTTAGAAATAATTTATTTTAGTTACAAAAGATTTTTAATCTTTTGTAACCCAATTAATTTCGTTTAAAATGAGCCATTGAACAACTCTCTACGATGTTCCAGTGCCAAGCTATCTGTGGAAAAGAAAAAAGAAAAAAAAAAAGAAAAAACAGTATCCGGTTTAGGCAGAATGTTGTAGTAGCTGCCACTTTTCTTGATTTTCAAGCCAATATATTTCCCTTGCTGTTCCAGCCAAGGGACAGAAAATTTCCTATACAGGGCTTTTGGACAAGGCGGTTCTAATGGTGTGTATTTTGTTTTGATCTGACTCCTTTTTTTAGGAGTTACGGGTTTTTTATATTTCTTAACATTGGACGTGATCGTCTCTTACTAGGTTGCTAGCTACCGCTGCAACCCGGATTGCTAGCTACCGCTGCAACCCGGAAATAATCAAATATCTTTGAAAAGATATAGTATGAAAAGACATTAAATTGCGTAAAGAGCAAAAATTGGTAATTGCACAAATATTTGTATATATTTTGATAAGCAATTACAACAATTCAAAAACCTTAAGAAAAACAAAAGTTTGAAGTTTAATTGCCTTTAGGTCAGGCAATTTAAATTACCTCTCTATGTTTGAAAATTTTCAATTTTTCCTCATAAGTGTGACAAGTTTGACAACGTCATTACAATACTGAGTTATATAAAAATGATATCACTCACATAAATATTTTTATCCTGAAAAAAGGCTCTTAACGAATTTTCTCAATGTTCTGACCTATCTAAATCGTTTTTTTACGCCAGAATATGCCAGGATGACAATTTTTCCCAAAACAACTATTTCTACTAAACTTCAAACTTTTTTTTTAAGGTTTTTGAATTGTTGTAATTCCTTATCAAAATATATACAAATATTTGTGCAATTACCAATTTTTGCTCTTTACGCAATTTAATGTCTTTTCATACTATAACTTTTCAAAGATATTTCATTATTTTACATTAAAAGACGATCATTGAAATTTGTATCCTGGAAAGACACCCTTTTTGTCTTAACCCATAAAGTACGTATTTCTATATTGTTGTTCTATATTACCAAATAAAAAAATCAATTTATTTTTATTTTAGTTTTCAGTTCAGAATCGCTAAGGTTATTATTTAAACTGCAAAAACATTTATGTTTTCTAACCAATAATACTAATGTTTTAATTTAAACTAGAAAAATACCTGAGAATTTTAAAATTAATTTTGTTTTTGTTTCCTGGAACCAAAGTTTTTTTTGGCTTAGCCCATAAAGTACGTATCTTTGTAGCGTTTTCCTATATTTCCAAAGAAAAAAAAATGAATTTTTATATTTTAGTTTTCAGTTCAGATGCTTGACACTGACTTACTTGACATAAAGCTCTTGCTCGGCAACGTCGTCATTGTAGAAGGAACCAGACGTCAGCACCGTTAGTCGTCTTCAGAGTAGCCTGTTTGGGGTGAGGGTCTCGTACATTCAGGTTTGCTAAAGTTATTTTTTAAACTGTAAAAAATATTTAAGGTGTCTATTCAATAATACTAATTGTTAATTCAAACCAGAAAAATACCTGAAAATTTAAAAATTAGTTTTGTTTTTTGTCTCCTAGAACAAAACTTTTTTTGGCTTAACGCACAAAGTACATATCTCTATAATGTTGTTCTATATTTCCAAAGAAAAAAATTCTATTTTTTTATTACTTTAGTTTTCAGTTCAAAATCGCTAAAGTTATTATGCAAACTGCAAAAATATTTATGGTGTCTAACCAAGAATATATTGCTGTAATTCCTTGTCAAAATATATAAAATATTTTTGCAATTACCAGTTTTTTGCTCTTCAGGCAATTTAAATTACCTCTCTATATTTAAAAATTTTCAACTTTTCCTCATAAGTGTGACAAGTTTGACAACGTCATTACAATACTGAGTTATATAAAAATGATGTTACTCACATAAATATTTTTATCCTGAAAAAAGGCTCTTAATGAATTTTCTCAAAGTTCTGACCTATCTAAATCGTTTTTTTTGGGCCAGAATATGCCAGGATGACAATTTTTCCCAAAAAAACTATTTCTACTAAACTTCAAACTTTTATTTTTTTAAGGTTCTTGAAGTGTTGTAATTCCTTATCAAAACATATACAAATATTTGTGCAATTGCCAATTTTGCTCTTTACGCAATTTAATGCCCTTTCATACTATATCTTTTCAAAGATATTTGGGTTCCTGTTTGTAATTTCACATCTATCCGGGTTGCAGCTGTAGCTAGCAACCTAGTAAGAGACGATCACTTCCAATGTTTATTACCATAAAGAATTACAGTAAAGAATTTTACATTAAAAGACGATCATTGAAATTTGTATCCTGGAACCAAACCCTTTTTGTCTTAACCCATAAAGTACGTATTTCTATATTGTTGTTCTATATTACCAAATAAAAAAAATCAATTTCTTTTTATTTTAGTTTTCAGTTCAGAATCGCTAAGGTCACTGCAAACTGCAAAAACATTTATGGTTTCTAACCAATAATACTAATGTTTTAATTCAAACTAGAAAAATACCTGAGAATTTTAAAATTAATTTTGTTTTTGTTTCCTGTAACCAAAGTTTTTTTGGTTTAGCCAATAAAGTACGTATCTTTGTAGCGTTTTCCTATATTTCCAAAGAAAAAAATCTATTTTTTATATTTTAGTTTTCAGTTCAGATTCTTGACTTTGACCTTACTTGACATAAAGCTCTTGCTCGGCAGCGTTGTCAGCGTAGAAGGAACCAGACGTCAGCGCCGTTAGTCGTCTTCAGAGTAGCTTCTTTGGGTTGAGAGTCTCGTACATTCAGATTCGCTAAAGTTCAAACCAGAAAAATACCTGAAAATTTAAAAATTAGTTTTGTTTTTTGTCTCTTGGAGCAAAACGTTTTTTGGCTTAACGCATAAAGTACATATCTCTATAGTTTTTTTGGCTTAGCCCATAAATTACGTATCTTTGTAGCGTTTTCCTATATTTCCAAAGAAAAAAAATCTATTTTTTATATTTTAGTTTTCAGTTCAAATTCTTGACTTTGACTTACTTGACATGGTAATAGTGAGGGTCTTAGCAAGAAGCTTCCTTATATACGTACTTTATGGGTTAAGACAAAAAGGGTTTGGTTCCAGGTATATATTTATATATATATATATATATATATATATATATATATATATATATATATATATATATATATATATATATATATATATATATATATATATATATATATATATATATATATATATATATATATATATATATATATATATATATATATATATATATATATATATATATATATATATATATATATATATATATATATCAAATTTCAATGATCGTCTTTTAATGTAAAATAATCAAATATCTTTGAAAAGATATAGTATGAAAAGACATTAAATTGAGTAAAGAGCAAAAATTGGTAATTGCACAAATACTTGTATATATTTTGATAAGGAATTACAACAATTCATAAACCTTAAAAAAAACAAAAGTTTGTAGTTTAGTAGAAATAGTTGTTTTTGGAAAAATTATCATCCTGGCATATTCTGGCCTAAAAAAACGATTTAGATAGGTTAGAACTTTAAGAAAATTCGTTAAGAGCCTTTTTTCATGATAAAAATATTTATGTGAGTGACATCATTTTTACATAACTCAGTATTGTAATGATGTTGTCAAACTTGTCACACTTATGAGGAAAAATTGAAAATTTTCAAACATAAAGACGTAATTTAAATTGCCTGAAGAGCAAAAAACTGGTAATTGCAAAAATATTTTATATAATATTTAAAATATTTAACATTTTAAGTGGCGTGCCACTTGACCTAGTGCAATTTAACCTAAAAAAGTCAAAGAAACTTCATAAAATTACATCTTCAGATTCAGCATGTTGAAATTGTTGTAATTCCTTGTCAAATATATAAAAATATTTTAGCGTTTAGCGTTTAGGGTCTTCTCCTCTGTGCGGGTTTTCACGCTATTCATCAACTTAGCTGAACGACAAAATCCTCGCTCCACGTCTCTGCTTCCATATCAGAGCAAAAGAGCTGCTCTGACTACTCGACCCAAGGTCTTATATTTAACATCACCACCTGGTGTCTTCAGTTCTAGGATCGTTTGCCAATAACTATAAATTCGTTCCCTGTTCGTGGGTGTGGTGACAAAGGGTCCGACTGTACTAATAACCATTCTCCCTGGACTTTCTCTATTTTCGTCTCAAAAGGAAACTCTCTTGCGACGTAGAGATCATCACTGCAACAAATCGACTGGGAATCTGGCTTGGGAAGGCTGAAGCAGCTAAGGCTTCGGAAAAACTCATTGTTCGCAGGGCATTTTGCCAATAAATACTTTATAGCAGCTTCGACATGCTTCCTAACTCCTAAGAAAAATATTTTCTATCTTTCTGAATTGCATTTGAAGAAGCAAGAGCTGCCAGGATCTGCTTATTACACAAAGGTTGCTCGAGATATGCTTCTGCAGCACTGTCTACACTTTCAAAGCCCACGGCGAGGTGATGGTTGACATTATTGGTAAGTACGATCTGTCCGAGAGAACTGTGTATAAGCAACGCAACTCAAAATTCAACCCATGAATCAACGGCTCTTGTCGTAGAAACACTACAGTGAAGACAGTGAAATTATTTGCAGAACTCACCACAAACTCGATTTCAGCTTTCACGGTTGGCTTTCTTAAGCAACTGATAATTTTCAGTTGCTTCAGATTTGAAACAGAATGCTTTGAGCTCTTTTTCTTTGGCAGGAATTCCAGAAAATATTCAATCAGAGTAGGTCATTGCTCGATCAAGTGGTTTGCAGCTTCTCCTATGGTAAGCCACCTAGTGGGGACGTGCTTTTGCACTACGTGGATGTTGTAGGTACCGATATTTAAAAGACCTTTTGACTATCGCTTTTCCTTCTCCAAGTGAACAATTAAACAAATTACTTACAGCTGGCCCATCGTTCGCAAGCATCAACAGTCTCTCAACTGGAAGTCCTTCATCTTCCATACACCAGAGAAGCTTCTTGCTCAGACCCTCACTATTACCATGTCCCAAATAATATTTTCTGAGATACCGAGTAATAACTAGATTTTGCTCCTTCGACCAGTACCGGACCCTTATTTCGAGCTCATGATCCTCAAGACCCATATTATTTCTGCCTTTGAATCCGCATTTCTTTTTCTGAATATTTCAAGCTTCTTCTCTGGTAGAGCATTATGAATCATTTTTGAGCCGTCAGTTTCAAAAGTTCAAACCTCGTTCAGTGTTCCATTTGGAGCACTGTATGCACCCATAAATAAACATAAAAACTGATGCTCCAAGTAAGCCAAATAGAAACAGCATTTGGGTTATTATTATTGTATTCTTGTTACTCTCCAATGCGAGTCTTAATTGTTCACCACATGGAAACTTGTAGGCCTTTTGCCCGATTTGACAGCCATCGGGATTTTTATCATAAAGATAATCTCTTTCACTGTCATCTTCAGCCTCAACTTTATTTTCTTGTTTAATTTTTTCCTTTCTTTTTCTTTCCTCATTGTTTTCTTTTGACAAGATGGTTGTCTTAAAACAACAGGAATTCGGTATATCTTTTGGTTTATAGTTAGGATTTAAAATTTAGAAGTTGAGACGTGCTGTAACTTGATGAGAATTCATACCATAGCATCCTATTGTGGTATGCAGGTCGTCAACCACCGAACTGTCTTTTTTTTCAATATTTTTTCTATAGCTTTGTAAAATTGTGTCTTCCAATACTGATGTGCCAAATAAAAGATTTGTATTCCACACAATAAATGCCAGATATACAACGCTCATTATTATACACAAATATTTTACATTGGATTCCTTAGCAAAATAAATCGCAGGTATCATGATAATAGAAGAAAAACAGAAAAACAAACTGCTGTCCTCCTTTGAAGTTCTACATGGTGCTAACAGATAGCCCAGCTTTCCATTGAAGAACTGGTGCAATAATTGCTGCCGAAACCAACAATATCAGTGCGATATTTAACATAAAATATGCAACCTTTTCAATATTAATCTTTTCATTAGATTTCATTTTAAATAATTAACTAGACCAATCTTTTATATAATGAAATCCCGTGTCGAGTAGCAAAAATCTAGAAAAAAACAAATCTAATTTTTAAATTTTCAGGTGTTTCTCTAGTTTGAATTAAAAAAAGAGTAATATTGGTTTGACACCATAAATATTTTTGCAGTTTACATAATAACTTTAGCGATTTTGAACTGAAAACTAAAGTAATAAAAAAAAATTGAATTTTTTTCTTTGGAAATATAGAACAACATTATAGAGATATGTACTTTATGCGTTAAGCCAAAAAAAGTTTTGTTCCAGGAGACAAAAAACAAAACTAATTTTTAAATTTTCAGGTATTTTTCTGGTTTGAATAAAAAATTAGTATTATTGAATAGAGACCATAAATATTTTTGCAGTTTACATAATAACTTTAGTGAATCTGAATGTACTAGACCCTCACCCCAAACAGGCTACTCTCAAGATGACTAACGGCGCTGACGTCTGGTTCCTTCTACGCTGACGACGCTGCCGAGCAGGAGCTTTATGTCAAGTAAGTCAAAGTTAAGAATCTGAACTGAAAACTAAAATATAAAAATTGATTTTTTTTCTTTGGAAATATAGGAAAACGCTACAAAGATACGTACTTTATGGGCTAAGCCAAAAAAAACTTTGGTTCCAAGAAGCAAAAACAAAATTAATTTTAAAATTCTCAGGTATTTTTCTAGTTTAAATTAAAACATTAGTATTATTGGTTAGAAACCATAAATGTTTTTGCAGTTTACATAACAACCTTAGCGATTCTGAACTGAAAACTAAAATAAAAATAAATTGATTTTTTTATCTGGTAATATAGAACAACAATATAGAAATACGTACTTTATGGGTTAAGACAAAAAGGGTTTGGTTCCAGGATACAAATTTCAATGATCGTCTTTTAATGTAAAATAATCAAATATCTTTGAAAAGATATAGTACGAAAAGACATTAAATTGCGTAAAGAGCAAAAATTGGTAATTGCACAAATATTTGTATATATTTTGATAAGGAATTACAACAATTCAAAAACCTTAAAAAAAAAGTTTGAAGTTTAGTAGAAATAGTTGTTTTTAGAAAAATTGTCATCCTGGTATATTTTGGCCTAAAAAAATGATTTAGATAGGTCAGAACTTTGAAAAAATTCGTTAAGAGCCTTTTTTCAGGATAAAAATATTTATGTGAGTAACATCATTTTTGTATAACTATCTAAGTATTTGTCTTTGTTGGTTTGAATGTCTAAAGTGCCTGTTTTTCTCTGTTTGTATGCCTGATTCTATTTGTTTGCATGTCAGGGTTGGTGTTTGCAAGTCCAAATATTTGTCTTTGTTGGTTTGAATGTCTAAAGTGTCTGTCTTTCTCTGTTTTTGTGTCTGATTCTATTTGTTTACATGTCTGGGTTGCTGTTTGCAAGTCCAAGAATTTGTCTTTATTGGTTTGAATGTCTAAAGTGTCTGTCTTTCTCTGATGTGTGCATGATTCTATTTGTTTGCATGTCTGGGTTGGTGTTTGCAAGTCCAAGAATTTATCTTTGTTGGTTTGAATGTCTAAAGTGTCTGTCTTTCTCTGTTTGTGTGTTTGATTCTATTTGTTTCCATGTTTGGGTTGGTGTTTGCAAGTCCAAGAATTTGTCTTTGTTGGTTTGAATATCTAACGTGTCTGTCTTTCTCTGTTTGTGTGTCTGATTCTATTTGTTGGCATGTCTGGGTTGGTGTTTGCAAGTCCAAAAATTTGTCTTTGTTAGTTTGAATGTCTAAAAAGTGTCTGTCTTTCTCTGTTTGTGTGTCTGATTCTATTTGTTTACATGTCTGGGTTGCTGTTTGCAATTCCAAGTATTTGTCTTTGTTGGTTTGAATGTCTAAAGTGTCTGTCTTTCTCTGTTTGTATGTCTGATTTTATTTGTTTACATGTCTGGATTGGTGTTTTGCAAGTCCAAGAATTTGTCTTTGTTCGTTTGAATGCCTAAAGTGTCTGTCTTTCTCTGTTTGTGTGTCTGATTCTATTTGTTTGCATGTCTAGGCTGGTGTTTACAAGTCCAACTATTTGTCTTTGTTGGTTTGAATACCTAAAGTGTCTGTGTTTCTCTGTTTGTGTGTCTGATTCTATTTGTTTTCATGTCTGGGTTGCTGTTTTGCAAGTCCAAGAATTTGTCTTTGTTGGTTTGAATGTCTAAAGTGTCTGTCTTTCTCTGTTTTTTGGCCTGATTCTATTTGTTTGCATGTCTGGGTTGGTGTTTGCAAGTCCAAGAATTTGTCTTTGTTGGTTTGAATGTCTAAAGTGTCTGTCTTTCTCTGTTTGTGTGTTTGATTCTATTTGTTTACATGTCTTGGTTGGTGTTTTGCAAGTCCAAGAATTTGTCTTTGTTGGTTTGAATGTCTAAAAAGTATCTGTCTTTCTCCGTTTGTGTGTCTGATTCTATTTGTTCACATGTCTGGGTTGCTGTTTGCAATTCCAAGTATTTGTCTTTGTTGGTTTGAAAGTCTAAAGTGTCTGTCTTTCTCTGTTTGTATGTCTGATTTTATTTGTTTACATGTCTTGGTTGGTGTTTTGCAAGTCCAAGAATTTGTCTTTGTTGGTTTGAATGTCTAAAGTGTCTGTCTCTCTCTGTTTGTGTGTCTGATTCTCTTTGTTTGCATGTCTGGGCTGGTGTTTACAAGTCCAACTATTTGTCTTTGTTGGTTTGAATACCTAAAGTATCTGTCTTTCTCTGTTTGTATGTCTGATTCTATTTGTTTGCATGTCTGGGTTGATGTTTGCAAGTCCAAGAATTTGTCTTTGTTGGTTTGAATGTCTAAAGTGTCTGTCTTTCTCTGTTTGTGTGTTTGATTCTATTTGTTTGCATGTCTGGGTTGGTGTTTGCATGTCCAAGTATTTGTCTTTGTTGGTTTGAATGTTTAAAGTGTCTGTCTTTCTCTGTTTGTGTGTCTGATTCTATTTGTTTGCATGTCTGGGTTGGTGTTTGCAAGTCCAAGTATTTGTTTTTGTTGGTTTGAATGTCTAAAGTGTCTGTCTTTCTCTGTTTGGGTGTCTGATTCTATTTGTTTGCAAGTTTGGGTTGGTGTTTGCAAGTCCAAGAATTTGTCTTTGTTGGTTTGAATGTCTAAAGTGATGGTCTTTCTCTGTTTGTGTGTCTGATTCTATTTGTTTGCATATCTTTTTGTATTTGTCTTTGTTGGTTTGAATTTCTAAAGTTTTTTCTGTTTGTCTATCTGATTCTATTTGTTTGCATGTCTGGGTTGGTGTCTACAAGTCCAAGGATTTATCTTTGTTGGTTTGAATGTCTAAATTGTCTGTCTTTCTCTGTTTGTGTGTCTTATTCTATTTGTTTGCATGTCTCGGTTGGTGTTTGCATGTCTAAGTATTCGTCTTTGTTGGTTTGAATGTCTAAAGTGCCTGTCTTTCTCTGTTTGTATGTCTGATTTTATTTGTTTGTATGTCTGGGTTGGTGTTTGCAAGTCCAAGTATTTGTCTTTGTTGGTTTGAATGTCTAAAGGGTCTGTCTTTCTCTGTTTGTGTGTCTGATTCTATTTGTTTTCATGTCTGGGTTGCTGTTTGCAAGTCCAAGTATTTGTCTTTATTGGTTTGAATGTCAAAAGTGTCTGTCTTTCTCTGTTTGTGTGTCTGATTCTATTTGTTTGCATGTCTGGGTTGGTGTTTGCAAGTCCAAGAATTTATCTTTGTTGGTTTGAATGACTAAAGTGTCTGTCTTTCTCTGTTTGTGTGTTTGATTCTATTTGTTTACATGTTTGGGTTTGTGTTTGCAAGTCCAAGAATTTGTCTTTGTTGGTTTGAATATCTAAAGTGTCTGTCTTTCTCTGTTTGTGTGTCTGATTCTATTTGTTTGCATGTCTGGGTTGGTGTTTGCAAGTCCAAGAATTTGTCTTTGTTAGTTTGAATGTCCAAAAAGTGTCTGTCTTTCTCTGTTTGTGTGTCTGATTCTATTTGTTTACATGTCTGGGTTGCTGTTTGCAATTCCAAGTATTTGTCTTTGTTGGTTTGAATGTCTAAAGTGTCTGTCTTTCTCTGTTTGTATGTCTGATTTTATTTTTTTACATGTCTGGGTTGGTGTTTTGCAAGTCCAAGAATTTGTCTTTGTTGGTTTGAATGTCTAAAAAGTATCTGTCTTTCTCTGTTTGTGTGTCTGATTCTATTTGTTTACATTTCTGGGTTGCTGTTTTAAATTCCAAGTATTTGTCTTTGTTGGTTTGAATGTCTAGAGTGTCTGTCTTTCTCTGTTTGTATGTCTGATTTTATTTGTTTACATGTCTGGGTTGGTGTTTTGCAAGTCCAAGAATTTGTCTTTGTTAGTTTTAATGTCTAAAGTGTCTGTCTTTCTCTGTTTGTGTGTCTGATTCTATTTGTTTGCATGCCTGGGTTGGTGTTTGCAAGTCCAAGAATTTGTCTTTGTTGGTTTGAATGTCTAAAGTGTCTGTCTTTCTCTGTTTGTGTGTCTGATTCTATTTGTTTGCATGTCTGGGTTGGTGTTTGCAAGTCCAAGAATTTGTCTTTGTTGGTTTGAATGTCTAAAGTGCCTGTCTTTCTCTGTTTGTATGTCTGATTCTATTTGTTTGCATGTCTAGGTTAGTGTTTGCAAGTCCAAGTATTTGTCTTTGTTGGTTTGAATGTCTAAAGTGTCTGTCTTTCTCTATTTGTGTGTCTGATTCTATTTGTTTTCATGTCTGGGTTGCTGTTTGCAAGTCCAAGTATTTGTCTTTATTGGTTTGAATGTATAAAATGTCTGTCTTTCTCTGTTTGTGTGCCTGATTCTATTTATTTGCATGTCTGGGTTGGTGTTTGCAAGTCCAAGAATTTATCTTTGTTGGTTTGAATGTCTAAAGTGTCTGTCATTCTCTGTTTGTGTGTTTGATTCTCTTTGTTTACATGTTTGGGTTGGTGTTTGCAAGTCCAAGAATTTGTCTTTGTTGGTTTGAATATCTAAAGTGTCTGTCTTTCTCTGTTTGTGTGTCTGATTCTATTTGTTTGCATGTCTGGGTTGGTGTTTGCAAGTCCAAGAATTTGTCTTTGTTAGTTTGAATGTCTAAAAAGTGTCTGTCTTTCTCTGTTTGTGTGTCTGATTCTATTTGTTTGCATGTCTGGGCTGGTGTTTACAAGTCCAACTATTTGTCTTTGTTGGTTTGAATACCTAAAGTGTCTGTATTTCTCCGTTTGTGTGTCTGATTCTATTTGTTTGCATGTCTGGGTTGATGTTTGCAAGTCCAAGAATTTTTCTTTGTTGATTTGAATGTCTAAAGTGTCTGTCTTTCTCTGTTTGTGTGTTTGATTCTATTTGTTTGCATGTCTGGGTTGGTGTTTGCATGTCCAAGTATTTGTCTTTGTTGGTTTGAATGTCTAAAGTGTCTGTCTTTCTCTGTTTGTGTGTCTGATTCTATTTGTTTGCATGTCTGGGTTGGTGTTTGCAAGTCCAAGTATTTGTCTTTGTTGGTTTGAATGTCTAAAGTGTCTGTCTTTCTCTGTTTGGGTATCTGATTCTATTTGTTTGCATGTCTGGGTTGGTGTTTGCAAGTCCAAGTATTTGTTTTGTTGGTTTGAATGTCTAAAGTATCTGTCTTTCTCTGTTTGGGTGTCTGATTCTATTTGTTTGCAAGTTTGGGTTGGTGTTTGCAAGTCCAAGAATTTGTCTTTGTTGGTTTGAATGTCTAAAGTGACTGTCTTTCTCTGTTTGTGTGTCTGATTCTATTTGTTTGCATGTCTTTTTGTATTTGTCTTTGTTGGTTTGAATTTCTAAAGTTTTCTCTGTTTGTGTATCTGATTCTATTTGTTTGCATGTCTGGGTTGGTGTCTACAAGTCCAAGGATTTATCTTTGTTGGTTTGAATGTCTAAAGTGTCTGTCTTTCTCTGTTTGTGTGTCTTATTCTATTTGTTTGCATGTCTGGGTTGGTGTTTGCATATCTAAGTATTTGTCTTTGTTGGTTTGAATGTCTAAAGTGCCTGTCTTTCTCTGTTTGTATGTCTGATTCTATTTGTTTGCATGTCTGGGTTGGTGTTTGCAAGTCCAAGAATTTGTCTTTGTTGGTTTGAATGTCTAAAGTGTCTGTCTTTCTCTGTTTGTGTGTCTGATTCTATTTGTTTTCATGTCTGGGTTGCTGCTTGCATGTCCAAGTATTTGTCTTTATTGGTTTGAATGTCTAAAGTGTCTGTCTTTCTCTGTTTGTGTGCCTGATTCTATTTGTTTGCATGTCTGGGTTGGTGTTTGCAAGTCCAAGAATTTGTCTTTGTGGGTTTGAATGTCTAAAGTGTCTGTCTTTCTCTGTTTGTGTGTTTGATTCTATTTGTTTACATGTTTGGGTTGGTGTTTGCAAGTCCAAGAATTTGTCTTTGTTGGTTTGAATGTCTAAAGTGTCTGTCTTTCTCTGTTTGTGTGTCTGATTCTATTTGTTTGCGTGTCTGGGTTGGTGTTTGCAAGTCCAAGAATTTGTCTTTGTTAGTTTGAATGTCTAAAAAGTGTCTGTCTTTCTCTGTTTGTGTGTCTGATTCTATTTGTTTACATGTCTGGGTTGCTGTTTGCAATTCCAAGCATTTGTCTTTGTTGGTTTGAATGTCTAAAGTGTCTGTCTTTCTCTGTTTGTATGTCTGATTTTATTTGTTTACATGTCTGGGTTGGTGTTTTGCAAGTCCAAGAATTTGTCTTTGTTGGTTTGAATGTCTAAAAAGTATCTGTCTTTCTCTGTTTGTGTGTCTGATTCTATTTGTTTACATTTCTGGGTTGCTGTTTTAAATTCCAAGTATTTGTCTTTGTTGGTTTGAATGTCTAGAGTGTCTGTCTTTCTCTGTTTGTATGTCTGATTTTATTTGTTTACATGTCTGGGTTGGTGTTTTGCAAGTCCAAGAATTTGTCTTTGTTAGTTTTAATGTCTAAAGTGTCTGTCTTTCTCTGTTTGTGTGTCTGATTCTATTTGTTTGCATGCCTGGGTTGATGTTTGAAAGTCCAAGAATTTGTCTTTGTTGGTTTGAATGTCTAAAGTGTCTGTCTTTCTCTGTTTGTGTGTCTGATTCTATTTGTTTGCATGTCTGGATTGGTGTTTGCAAGTCCAAGAATTTGTCTTTGTTGGTTTGAATGTCTAAAGTGCCTGTCTTTCTCTGTTTGTATGTCTGATTCTATTTGTTTGCATGTCTAGGTTAGTGTTTGCAAGTCCAAGTATTTGTCTTTGTTGGTTTGAATGTCTAAAGTGTCTGTCTTTCTCTGTTTGTGTGTCTGATTCTATTTGTTTTCATGTCTGGGTTGCTGTTTGCAAGTCCAAGTATTTGTCTTTATTGGTTTGAATGTATAAAATATCTGTCTTTCTCTGTTTGTGTGCCTGATTCTATTTATTTGCATGTCTGGGTTGGTGTTTGCAAGTCCAAGAATTTATCTTTGTTGGTTTGAATGTCTAAAGTGTCTGTCATTCTCTGTTTGTGTGTTTGATTCTATTTGTTTACATGTTTGGGTTGGTGTTTGCAAGTCCAAGAATTTGTCTTTGTTGGTTTGAATATCTAAAGTGTCTGTCTTTCTCTGTTTGTGTGTCTGATTCTATTTGTTTGCATGTCTGGGTTGGTGTTTGCAAGTCCAAGAATTTGTCTTTGTTAGTTTGAATGTCTAAAAAGTGTCTGTCTTTCTCTGTTTGTGTGTCTGATTCTATTTGTTTGCATGTCTGGGCTGGTGTTTACAAGTCCAACTATTTGTCTTTGTTGGTTTGAATACCTAAAGTGTCTGTATTTCTCCGTTTGTGTGTCTGATTCTATTTGTTTGCATGTCTGGGTTGATGTTTGCAAGTCCAAGAATTTTTCTTTGTTGATTTGAATGTCTAAAGTGTCTGTCTTTCTCTGTTTGTGTGTTTGATTCTATTTGTTTGCATGTCTGGTTGGTGTTTGCATGTCCAAGTATTTGTCTTTGTTGGTTTGAATGTCTAAAGTGTCTGTCTTTCTCTGTTTGTGTGTCTGATTCTATTTGTTTGCATGTCTGGGTTGGTGTTTGCAAGTCCAAGTATTTGTCTTTGTTGGTTTGAATGTCTAAAGTGTCTGTCTTTCTCTGTTTGGGTATCTGATTCTATTTGTTTGCATGTCTGGGTTGGTGTTTGCAAGTCCAAGTATTTGTCTTTGTTGGTTTGAATGTCTAAAGTATCTGTCTTTCTCTGTTTGGGTGTCTGATTCTATTTGTTTGCAAGTTTGGGTTGGTGTTTGCAAGTCCAAGAATTTGTCTTTGTTGGTTTGAATGTCTAAAGTGACTGTCTTCTCTGTTTGTGTGTCTGATTCTATTGTTTGCATGTCTTTTGTATTTGTCTTGTTGGTTTGAATTTCTAAGTTTTCTCTGTTGTGTATCTGATTCTATTTGTTTGCATGTCTGGGTTGGTGTCTACAAGTCCAAGGATTTATCTTTGTTGGTTTGAATGTCTAAAGTGTCTGTCTTTCTCTGTTTGTGTGTCTTATTCTATTTGTTTGCATGTCTGGGTTGGTGTTTGCATATCTAAGTATTTGTCTTTGTTGGTTTGAATGTCTAAAGTGCCTGTCTTTCTCTGTTTGTATGTCTGATTCTATTTGTTTGCATGTCAGGGTTGGTGTTTGCAAGTCCAAATATTTGTCTTTGTTGGTTTGAATGTCTAAAGTGTCTGTCTTTCTCTGTTTGTGTGTCTGATTCTATTTGTTTTCATGTCTGGGTTGCTGCTTGCATGTCCAAGTATTTGTCTTTATTGGTTTGAATGTCTAAAGTGTCTGTCTTTCTCTGTTTGTGTGCCTGATTCTATTTGTTTGCATGTCTGGGTTGGTGTTTGCAAGTCCAAGAATTTGTCTTTGTGGGTTTGAATGTCTAAAGTGTCTGTCTTTCTCTGTTTGTGTGTTTGATTCTATTTGTTTACATGTTTGGGTTGGTGTTTGCAAGTCCAAGAATTTGTCTTTGTTGGTTTGAATGTCTAAAGTGTCTGTCTTTCTCTGTTTGTGTGTCTGATTCTATTTGTTTGCGTGTCTGGGTTGGTGTTTGCAAGTCCAAGAATTTGTCTTTGTTAGTTTGAATGTCTAAAAAGTGTCTGTCTTTCTCTGTTTGTGTGTCTGATTCTATTTGTTTACATGTCTGGGTTGCTGTTTGCAATTCCAAGCATTTGTCTTTGTTGGTTTGAATGTCTAAAGTGTCTGTCTTTCTCTGTTTGTATGTCTGATTTTATTTGTTTACATTTCTGGGTTGGTATTTTGCAAGTCCAAGAATTTGTCTTTGTTGATTTGAATGTCTAAAGTGTCTGTCTTTCTCTGTTTGTGTGTCTGATTCTATTTGTTTGCATGTCTAGGCTGGTGTTTACAAGTCCAACTATTTGTCTTTGTTGGTTTGAATACCTAAAGTGTCTGTGTTTCTCTGTTTGTGTGTCTGATTCTATTTGTTTGCATGTCTGGGTTGATGTTTGCAAGTCCAAGAATTTGTCTTTGTTGGTTTGAATGTCTAAAGTGTCTGTCTTTCTCTGTTTTTGTGTTTGATTCTATTTGTTTGCATGTCTGGGTTGGTGTTTGCATGTCCAAGTATTTGTCTTTGTTGGTTTGAATGTCTAAAGTGTCTGTCTTTCTCTGTTTGTGTGTCTGATTCTATTTTTTTGTATGTCTGGGTTGGTGTTTGCAAGTCTAAGTATTAGTCCTTGTTGGTTTGAATGTCTAAAGGGTCTGTCTTTCTCTGTTTGGGTGTCTGATTCTATTTGTTTGCATGTCTGGGTTGGTGTTTGCAAGTCCAAGTATTTGTCATTGTTGGTTTGAATGTCTAAAGTATCTGTCTTTCTCTGTTTGGGTGTCTTATTTTATTTGTTTACATGTCTGGGTTGGTATTTTGCAAGTCCAAGAATTTGTCTTTGTTGGTTTGAATGTCTAAAGTGTCTGTCTTTCTCTGTTTGTGTGTCTGATTCTATTTGTTTGCATGTCTAGGCTGGTGTTTACAAGTCCAACTATTTGTCTTTGTTGGTTTGAATACCTAAAGTGTCTGTGTTTCTCTGTTTGTGTGTCTGATTCTATTTGTTTGCATGTCTGGGTTGATGTTTGCAAGTCCAAGAATTTGTCTTTGTTGGTTTGAATGTCTAAAGTGTCTGTCTTTCTCTGTTTTTGTGTTTGATTCTATTTGTTTGCATGTCTGGGTTGGTGTTTGCATGTCCAAGTATTTGTCTTTGTTGGTTTGAATGTCTAAAGTGTCTGTCTTTCTCTGTTTGTGTGTCTGATTCTATTTTTTGTATGTCTGGGTTGGTGTTTGCAAGTCCAAGTATTAGTCCTTGTTGGTTTGAATGTCTAAAGGGTCTGTCTTTCTCTGTTTGGGTGTCTGATTCTATTTGTTTGCATGTCTGGGTTGGTGTTTGCAAGTCCAAGTATTTGTCATTGTTGGTTTGAATGTCTAAAGTATCTGTCTTTCTCTGTTTGGGTGTCTGATTCTATTTGTTTGCAAGTTTGGGTTGGTGTTTGCAAGTCCAAGAATTTGTCTTTGTTGGTTTGAATGTCTAAAGTGTCTGTCTTTCTCTGTTTGTGTGTCTGATTTTATTTGTTTGCATGTCTTTTTGTATTTGTCTTTGTTGGTTTGAATTTCTAAAGTTTTCTCTGTTTGTGTATCTGATTCTATTTGTTTGTATGTCTGGGTTGGTGTTTGCATGTCTAAGTATTTGTCTTTGTTGGTTTGAATGTCTAAAGTGTCTGTTTTTCTCTGTTTGTGTGTCTGATTCTATTTTTTTGCATGTCTAGGTTGGTGTTTGCAAGTCCAAGAATTTGTCTTTGTTGGTTTGAATGTCTAAAGTGTCAGTCTTTCTCTGTTTTTGTGTCTGATTCTATTTGTTTGCATGTCTGGGTTAGTGTTTGCAAGTCCAAGTATTTGTCTTTGTTGGTTTGAATGTCTAAAGTGTCTGACTTTCTCTGTTTGTGTGTCTCATTCTATTTGTTTGCATGTCTGGGTTGGTGTTTGGAAGTCCAAGAATTTGTCTTTGTTGGTTTGAATGTCTAAAGTATCTGTCTTTCTCTGTTTGTGTGTCTGATTCTATTTGTTTGCATGTCTGGGTTGGTGTTTGCAAGTCCAAGAATTTGTCTTTGTTGGTTTGAATGTCTAAAGTGTCTGTCTTTCTCTGTTTGTGTGTCTGATTCTATTTGTTTGCATGTCTGGGTTGGTGTTTGCAAGTCCAAGTATTTGTCTTTGTTGGTTTGAATGTCTAAAGTGTCTGTCTTTCTCTGTTTGGGTGTCAGATTCTATTTGTTTGCATGTCTGGGTTGGTGTTTAGCAAGTCCAAGTATTTGTCTTTGTTGGTTTGAATGTCTAAATTATCTGTCTTTCTCTGTTTGGGTGTCTGATTCTATTTGTTTGCAAGTTTGGGTTGGTGTTTGCAAGTCCAAGAATTTGTCTTTGTTGGTTTGAATGTCTAAAGAGTCTGTCTTTCTCTGTTTGTGTGTCTGATTCTATTTGTTTGCATGTCTGGGTTGTTGTTTTTTAAGTCCAAGTATTTGTCTTTGTTGGTTTGAATGTCTAAAGTATCTGTCTTTCTCTGTTTGGGTGTCTATTTCTATTTGTTTGCATGTTTTGGTTGGTGTTTGCAAGTCCAAGAATCTGTCTTTGTTGGTTTGAATGTCTAAAGTGTCTGTCTTTCTCTGTTTGTGTGTATTATTCTATTTGTTTGCATCTCTGGGTTGGTGTTTGCAGGTCCAAGTATTTGTCTTTGTTGGTTTGAATGTCTAAAGTGTCTGTCTTTCTCTGTTTGTGTGTCCTATTCTATTTGTTTGCATGTCTTGGTTGATGTTTGCAATTCCAAGTATTTGTCTTTGTCGGTTTGAATGTCTAAAGTGTCTTACGTGCGCGCACACACGGAAACATCAAAAACATGGGTTTCTCCGACATGCTGAATCTGAAATTGTAATTTTCAAGGAGATTCTTTAGCCTTTTAGAGTTAACTTACCCTTTTAGGGTTGACCTTTTAGAGTTCTCCGACATCCTGAACCTGAAAGTGTGTTCTCCGAAATGCTGACTCTGAAAGTGTAATTTTCATGGAGATTATTTGACCTTTTGGGGTTAATTTACACTAGTTTACGTGCATTGGTTCATTTGTTTTTACTAAAGCAAGTGCTACCATCTATTTCAATTAAGGTATAGATGGCAGCACAACTGATTTTTCCTTCACCCGGAAACCTGCAGCCAACCTAAAATACCACCCTTTTTTTCAAGTAACTGCGTTCATGTTAGGTTCATTTAGGTTCACTTAGCGTGCCGCGCCACACCAAGTGAACCTAAATGAACCTAACGTGAATGCAGTTGAAAGACAGACACTTTAGACATTCAAACTAACAAAGACAAATACTTGGACTTGCAAACACCAGCCCAGACATGCAAACAAATAAAATCAGACACACAAACAGAGAAAGACAGACACTTTAGACATTCAAACCAACAAAGACAGATACTTGGACTTGCAAACACCAACCCAGACATTCAAAAAAATAGAATCAGACACACAAATAGAGAAAGACAGACACTTTAGACATTCAAACCAACAAAGACAAATTCTTGGGCTTGCAAACACCAACCCAGACATGCAAACAAATAGAATCAGACACACAAACAGAGAAAGAGAGACACTTTAGACATTGAAACCAACAAAGACTAATACTTGAACTTGCAAACACCAACCCAGACATGCAAACAAATAGAATCAAACACACAAACAGAGAAAGGCAGACACTTTAGACATTCAAACCACCAAAGATAAATTCTTGGACTTGCAAACACCAACCCAGACATGCAAACAAATAGAATCAGACACATAAACAGAGAAATACAGACACTTTAGTCATTCAAATCAACCAAGACAAATACTTGGACTTGCAAACACCAACCCAGACATGCAAACAAATAGAATCAGATACACAAACAGAGAAAGACAGACACTTTAGACATTCAAAAAAACAATGAAAAATTCTTGGACTTGCAAACACCAACCCAGACATGCATACAAATAGAATCAGACACACAAACAGAAAAAAGACAGACACTTTAGACATTCAAACTAACAAAGACAAATACTTGGACATGCAAACACTAACCCAGACATGCATACAAATAGAATCAGACACACAAACAGAGAAAGATACACACTTTAGACATACAAACCATTAAAGACAAATTCTTGGACTTGCAAACACCAACCCAGACTTGCAAACAAATAGAATCAGACACACAAACAGAGAAAGACAGACACTTTAGACATTCAAACCAACAAAGACAAATACTTGGACTTGCAAACATCAACCCAGACACGTAAATAAATAGAATCAGACACACAAACAGAGAAAGACAGATACTTGGACTTGCAAACACCAACCTAGACATGCAAACAACTAGAATCAGACACACAAACAGGGAAAGACAGACACTTTAGACATTCAAACCAACAAAGACAGATACTTGGACTTGCAAACACCAAACCAGACGTGCAAACAAATAGAATCAGCCACACAAACAGAGAAAGACAGACACTTTAGACATTCAAACCAACAAAGACAGATACTTGGACTTGCAAACACTAAACTAGACATGCAAACAAATAGAATCAGACACACAAACAGAGAAAGACAGACACTTTAGACATTCAAACCAACAAAGACAAATTCTTGGACTTGCAAACACCAACCCAGACATGCAAACAAATAGAATCAGACACACAAACAGAGAAAGACAGAATCTTTAGACATTCAAACAACAAAGACAAATACTTGGACATGCAAACACCAACCCAGACATGCATACAAATAGAATCAGACAAACAAAAAGAGAAAGACAGACACTTTAGACATTCAAACAAACAAAGACAAATACTTGGACATGCAAACATCAACCCAGACATGCAAACAAATAGAATCAGACACTCAAACAGAGAAAGATAGACACTTTAGACATTCAAACCAACAAAGACAAATTCTTGGACTTGCAAACACCAACCCAGACATGCAAACAAATAGAATCAGACATGTAAACAGAGAAAGACAGACACTCTAGACATTCAAACCAACAAAGACAAATTCTTGGACTTGCAAACACCAACCCAGACATGCAAACAAATAGAATCAGACACACAAACAGAGAAAGATAGACACTTTAGACATTCAACCTAACAAAGACAAATTCTTGGACTTGTAAACACCAACCCAGACATGCGAACAAATAGAATCAGACACACAAACAGAGAAAGACACACACTTTAGACATTCAAACCAACAAAGAAAAAAACTTGGACTTGCAAACACCATCCCAGACATGGAAACAAATAGAATAAGACACACAAAGAGAGAAAGACAGACACTTTAGACATTCAAACCAACAAAGACAAATTCTTGGGCTTGCAAACACCAACCCAGACCTGTAAACAAATAAATTTCAGACACACAAACAGAGAAAGACAGACACTTTAGACATTCAAACCAACAAAGACAAATACTTGGACTTGCAAACACCAACCCAGACATGCAAACAAATAGAATCAGACACACAAACAGAGAAAGACAGACACTTTAGACATTCAAATCATCAAAGACAAATTCTTGGACTTGCAAACACCAACCCAGACATGCAAACAAATAGAATCAGACACACAAACAGAGAAAGACAGACACTTTAGACATTCAAACCAACAAAGACTAATACTTGGACTTGCAAACACCAACCCAGACATGCAAACAAATAGAATCAGACACACAAACAGAGAAAGACAGACACTTTAGACATTTAAAACACCAAAGATAAATTCTTGGACTTGCAAACACCAACCCAGACATGCAAAGAAATAGAATCAGACGCATAAACACAGAAAGACAGACACTTTAGTCATTCAGATCAACAAAGACAAATACTTGGACTTGCAAACACCAACCCAGACATGCAAACAAATAGAATCAGATACACAAACAGAGAAAGAAAGACACTTTAAACATTCAAAAAAACAATGAAATATTCTTGGACTTGCAAACACCAACCCAGACATGCATACAAATAGAATCAGACACACAAACAGAGAAAGACAGACAGTTTAGACATTCAAACCAACATAGACAAATACTTGGACTTGCAAACATCAACCCAGACACGTAAACAAATGGAATCAGACACACACACAGAGAAAGACAGACACTTTAGACATTCAAACCAACAAAGACAAATTCTTGGACTTGCAAACACCAACCCAGACATGCAAACAAATAGAATCAGACACACAAACAGAGAAAGACAGACACATTAGACATTCAAACCAAAAGAGACAGATACTTGGACTTGCAAACACCAAACCAGACATGCAAACAAATAGAATCAGCCACACAAACAGAGAAAGACAGACACTTTAGACATTCAAACCAACAAAGACAGATACTTGGACTTGCAAACACCAACCTAGACATGCAAACAAATAGAATCAGACACACAAACAGAGAAAGACAGACACTTTAGACATTCAAACCAACAAAGACAAATACTTGGACTTGCAAACACCAACCCAGACATGCAAACAAATAGAATCAGACACACAAACAGAGAAAGACAGAAACTTTAGACATTCAAACCAACAAAGACAAATACTTGGACATGCAAACACCAACCCAGACATGCATACAAATAGAATCAGACACACAAACAGAGAAAGACAGACAATTTAGACATTCAAACAAACAAAGACAATTTCTTGGACTTGCAAACATCAACCCAGACATGCAAACAAATAGAATCAGACACTCAAACAGAGAAAGACAGACACTTTAGACATTCAAACCAACAAAGACAAATTCTTGGACTTGCAAACACCAACCCAGACATGCAAACAAATAGAATCAGACATGTAAACAGAGAAAGACAGACACTCTAGACATTCAAACCAACAAAGACAAATTCTTGGACTTGCAAACACCAACCCAGACATGCAAACAAATAGAATCAGACACACAAACAGAGAAAGATAGACACTTTAGACATTCAACCTAACAAAGACAAATTCTTGGACTTGTAAACACCAACCCAGACATGCAAACAAATAGAATCAGACACACAAACAGAGAAAGACAGACAATTTAGACATTCAAACCAACAAAGATAAATACTTGGACTTGCAAACAACATCCCAGACATGCAAACAAATAGAATCAGACACACAAACAGAGAAAGACAGACACTTTAGACATTCAAACCACCAAAGATAAGTTCTTGGACTTGCAAACACCAACCCAGACATGCAAACAAATAGAATCAGACACATGAACAGAGAAAGACAGACACTTTAGTCATTCAAATCAACAAAGACAAATACTTGGACTTGCAAACATCAACCCAGACATGCAAAAAAATAGAATCAGACACACAAACAGAGAAAGAAAGAAACTTTAGACATTCAAACCAACAATGACAAATTCTTGGACTTGCAAACAGCAACCCAGACATGCATACAAATAGAATCAGACACACAAACAGAAAAAGACAGACACTTTAGACATTCAAACCAACAAAGACGAATACTTGGACATGCAAAAACTAACCCAGACATGCATACAAATAGAATCAAACACACAAACAGAGAAAGATAGACACTTTAGACATACAAACCAACAAAGACAAATTCTTGGACTTGCAAACACCAACCCAGACATGCAAACAAATAGAATCAGACACACAAAATGAGAAAGACAGACACTTTTGACATTCAAACCAACAAAGACAAATACTTGGACTTGCAAACACCAACCCAGACAAGCAAACAAATAGAATCAGACACACAAACAGAGAAAGACAGACACTTTAGACATTCAAACCAACAATGAAAAATTCTTGGACTTGCAAACACCAACCCAGACATACATACAAATAGAATCAGACACACCAACAGAAAAAGACAGACACTTTAGACATTCAAACCAACAAAGACAAATACTTGGACATGCAAACACTAACCCAGACATGCATACAAATAGAATCAGACACACAAACAGAGAAAGATAGACACTTTAGACATTCAAAAAAACAATGAGAAATTCTTGGACTTGCTAACACCAACCCAGACATGCATACAAATAGAATCAGACACACAAACAGAGAAAGACAGACACTTTAGACATTCAAACCAACAAAGACAAATTCTTGGGCTTGCAAACACCAACCCAGACATGCAAACAAATAGAATCAGACACACAGAGAAAGACAGACACTTTAGACATTGAAACCAACAAAGACTAACACTTGGACTTGCAAACACCAACCCAGACATGCAAACAAATAGAATCAGACACACAAACAGAGAAAGACAGACACTTTAGACATTCAAACCACCAAAGATAAATTCTTGGACTTGCAAACACCAACCCAGACATGCAAACAAATAGAATCAGACACACAAACAGAGAAAGACAGACACTTTAGACATTCAAACCACCAAAGATAAATTCTTGGACTTGCAAACACCAGCCCAGACATGCAAACAAATAGAATCAGACACACAAACAGAGAAAGACAGACACTTTAGACATTCAAACCACCAAAGATAAATTCTTGGACTTGCAAACACCAACCCAGACATGCAAACAAATAGAATCAGACACATAAACAGACAAATACAGACACTTTAGTCATTCAAATCAACCAAGACAAATACTTGGACTTGCAAACACCAACCCAGACATGCAAACAAATAGAATCAGATACACAAACAGAGAAAGACAGACACTTTAGACATTCAAAAAAACAATGAAAAATTCTTGGACTTGCAAACACCAACCCAGACATGCATACAAATAGAATCAGACACACAAACAGAAAAAGACAGACACTTTAGACATTCAAACCAACAAAGACAAATACTTGGACATGCAAACACTAACCCAGACATGCATACAAATAGAATCAGACACACGAACAGAGAAAGATACACACTTTAGACATACAAACCAACAAAGACAAATTCTTGGACTTGCAAACACCAACCCAGACTTGCAAACAAATAGAATCAGACACACAAACAGAGAAAGACAGACACTTTAGACATTCAAACCAACAAAGACAAATTCTTGGACTTGCAAACACCAACCCAGACATGCAAACAAATAGAATCAGACATGTAAACAGAGAAAGACAGACACTCTAGACATTCAAACCAACAAAGACAAATTCTTGGACTTGCAAACACCAACCCAGACATGCAAACAAATAGAATCAGACACACAAACAGAGAAAGATAGACACTTTAGACATTCAACCTAACAAAGACAAATTCTTGGACTTGTAAACACCAACCCAGACATGCGAACAAATAGAATCAGACACACAAACAGAGAAAGACAGACACTTTAGACATTCAAACCAACAAAGACAAAGACTTGGACTTGCAAACACCATCCCAGACATGCAAACAAATAGAATCAGACACACAAACAGAGAAAGACTGAAACTTTAGACATTCAAACCACCAAAGATAAGTTCTTGGACTTGCAAATACCAACTCAGACATGCAAACAAATAGAATCACACACATAAACAGAGAAAGACAGACACTTTAGTCATTCAAATCAACAAAGACAAATACTTGGACTTGCAAACACCAACCCAGACATGCAAACAAATAGAATCAGACACACAAACAGAGAAATACAGACACTTTAGACATTCAAACCAACAAAGACAAATACTTGGACTTGCAAACACCAACCCAGACATGCAAACAAATAGAATAAGACACACAAACAGAGAAAGACAGACACTTTAGACATTCAAACCAACAAAGACAAATTCTTGGGCTTGCAAACACCAACCCAGACATGTAAACAAATAAAATCAGACACACAAACAGAGAAAGACAGACACTTTAGACATTCAAACCAACAAAGAAAAATACTTGGACTTGCAAACACCAACCCAGACATGCAAACAAATAGAATCAGACACACAAACAGAGAAAGACAGACACTTTAGACATTCAAACCAACAAAGACAAATTCTTGGACTTGCAAACACCAACCCATACATGCAAACAAATAGAATCAGACACACAAACAGAGAAAGACAGACACTTTAGACATTGAAACCAACAAAGACTAATACTTGGACTTGCAAACACCAGCCCAGGCATGCAAACAAATAGAATCAGACACACAAACAGAGAAAGACAGACACTTTAGACATTCAAAACACCAAAGATAAATTCTTGGACTTGCAAACACCAACCCAGACATGCAAACAAGTAGAATCAGACACATAAACAGAGAAAGACAGACACTTTAGTCATTCAAATCAACAAAGACAAATACTTGGACTTGCAAACACCAACCCAGACATGCAAACAAATAGAATCAGATACACAAACAGAGAAAGACAGACACTTTAGACATTCAAAAAAACAATAAAAATTCTTGGACTTGCAAGCACCAACCCAGACATGCATACAAATAGAATCAGACACACAAACAGAGAAAGACAGACACTTTAGACATTCAAACCAACATAGACACATACTTGGACTTGCAAACATCAACCCAGACACGTAAACAAATAGAATCAGACACACAAACAGAGAAAGACAGACACTTTAGACATTCAAACCAACAAAGACAAATTCTTGGACTTGCTAACACCAACCCAGACATGCAAACAAATAAAATCAGACACACAAACAGAGAAAGACAGACACTTTAGACATTCAAACCAACAAAGACAGATACTTGGACTTGCAAACACCAACCCAGACATTCAAAAAAATAGAATCAGACACACAAATAGAGAAAGACAGACACTTTAGACATTCAAACCAACAAAGACAAATTCTTGGGCTTGCAAACACCAACCCAGACATGCAAACAAATAGAATCAGACACACAAACAGAGAAAGAGAGACACTTTAGACATTGAAACCAACAAAGACTAATACTTGAACTTGCAAACACCAACCCAGACATGCAAACAAATAGAATCAAACACACAAACAGAGAAAGACAGACACTTTAGACATTCAAACCACCAAAGATAAATTCTTGGACTTGCAAACACCAACCCAGACATGCAAACAAATAGAATCAGACACATAAACAGAGAAATACAGACACTTTAGTCATTCAAATCAACCAAGACAAATACTTGGACTTGCAAACACCAACCCAGACATGCAAACAAATAGAATCAGATACACAAACAGAGAAAGACAGACACTTTAGACATTCAAAAAAACAATGAAAAATTCTTGGACTTGCAAACACCAACCCAGACATGCATACAAATAGAATCAGACACACAAACAGAAAAAAGACAGACACTTTAGACATTGAAACTAACAAAGACAAATACTTGGACATGCAAACACTAACCCAGACATGCATACAAATAGAATCAGACACACAAACAGAGAAAGATACACACTTTAGACATACAAACCATTAAAGACAAATTCTTGGACTTGCAAACACCAACCCAGACATGCAAACAAATAGAATCAGACACACAAACAGAGAAAGACAGACACTTTAGACATTCAAACCAACAAAGACAAATACTTGGACTTGCAAACATCAACCCAGACACGTAAATAAATAGAATCAGACACACAAACAGAGAAAGACAGATACTTGGACTTGCAAACACCAACCTAGACATGCAAACAAATAGAATCAGACACACAAACAGAGAAAGACAGACACTTTAGACATTCAAACCAACAAAGACAGATACTTGGACTTGCAAACACCAAACCAGACGTGCAAACAAATAGAATCAGCCACACAAACAGAGAAAGACAGACACTTTAGACATTCAAACCAACAAAGACAGATACTTGGACTTGCAAACACTAAACTAGACATGCAAACAAATAGAATCAGACACACAAACAGAGAAAGACAGACACTTTAGACATTCAAACCAACAAAGACAAATTCTTGAACTTGCAAACATCAACCCAGACAAGCAAACAAATAGAATCAGACACACAAACAGAGAAAGACAGAATCTTTAGACATTCAAACAACAAAGACAAATACTTGGACATGCAAACACCAACCCAGACATGCATACAAATAGAATCAGACAAACAAAAAGAGAAAGACAGACACTTTAGACATTCAAACAAACAAAGACAAATACTTGGACATGCAAACATCAACCCAGACATGCAAACAAATAGAATCAGACACTCAAACAGAGAAAGACAGACACTTTAGACATTCAAACCAACAAAGACAAATTCTTGGACTTGCAAACACCAACCCAGACATGCAAACAAATAGAATCAGACATGTAAACAGAGAAAGACAGACACTCTAGACATTCAAACCAACAAAGACAAATTCTTGGACTTGCAAACACCAACCCAGACATGCAAACAAATAGAATCAGACACACAAACAGAGAAAGATAGACACTTTAGACATTCAACCTAACAAAGACAAATTCTTGGACTTGTAAACACCAACCCAGACATGCGAACAAATAGAATCAGACACACAAACAGAGAAAGACACACACTTTAGACATTCAAACCAACAAAGAAAAATACTTGGACTTGCAAACACCATCCCAGACATGGAAACAAATAGAATAAGACACACAAAGAGAGAAAGACAGACACTTTAGACATTCAAACCAACAAAGACAAATTCTTGGGCTTGCAAACACCAACCCAGACCTGTAAACAAATAAATTTCAGACACACAAACAGAGAAAGACAGACACTTTAGACATTCAAACCAACAAAGACAAATACTTGGACTTGCAAACACCAACCCAGACATGCAAACAAATAGAATCAGACACACAAACAGAGAAAGACAGACACTTTAGACATTCAAATCATCAAAGACAAATTCTTGGACTTGCAAACACCAACCCAGACATGCAAACAAATAGAATCAGACACACAAACAGAGAAAGACAGACACTTTAGACATTGAAACCAACAAAGACTAATACTTGGACTTGCAAACACCAACCCAGACATGCAAACAAATAGAATCAGACACACAAACAGAGAAAGACAGACACTTTAGACATTTAAAACACCAAAGATAAATTCTTGGACTTGCAAACACCAACCCATACATGCAAAGAAATAGAATCAGACGCATAAACAGAGAAAGACAGACACTTTAGTCATTCAGATCAACAAAGACAAATACTTGGACTTGCAAACACCAACCCAGACATGCAAACAAATAGAATCAGATACACAAACAGAGAAAGAAAGACACTTTAAACATTCAAAAAAACAATGAAAAATTCTTGGACTTGCAAACACCAACCCAGACATGCATACAAATAGAATCAGACACACAAACAGAGAAAGACAGACAGTTTAGACATTCAAACCAACATAGACAAATACTTGGACTTGCAAACATCAACCCAGACACGTAAACAAATGGAATCAGACACACACACAGAGAAAGACAGACACTTAAGACATTCAAACCAACAAAGACAAATTCTTGGACTTGCTAACACCAACCCAGACATGCAAACAAATAGAATCAGACACACAAACAGAGAAAGACAGACACATTAGACATTCAAACCAAAAGAGACAGATACTTGGACTTGCAAACACCAAACCAGACATGCAAACAAATAGAATCAGCCACACAAACAGAGAAAGACAGACACTTTAGACATTCAAACCAACAAAGACAGATACTTGGACTTGCAAACACCAACCTAGACATGCAAACAAATAGAATCAGACACAAAAACAGAGAAAGACAGACACTTTAGACATTCAAACCAACAAAGACAAATTATTGGACTTGCAAACATCAACCCAGACATGCAAACAAATAGAATCAGACACACAAACAGAGAAAGACAGAAACTTTAGACATTCAAACCAACAAAGACAAATACTTGGACATGCAAACACCAACCCAGACATGCATACAAATAGAATCAGACACACAAACAGAGAAAGACAGACACTTTAGACATTCAAACAAACAAAGACAATTTCTTGGACTTGCAAACATCAACCCAGACATGCAAACAAATAGAATCAGACACTCAAACAGAGAAAGACAGACACTTTAGACATTCAAACCAACAAAGACAAATTCTTGGACTTGCAAACACCAACCCAGACATGCAAACAAATAGAATCAGACATGTAAACAGAGAAAGACAGACACTCTAGACATTCAAACCAACAAAGACAAATTCTTGGACTTGCAAACACCAACCCAGACATGCAAACAAATAGAATTAGACACACAAACAGAGAAAGATAGACACTTTAGACATTCAACCTAACAAAGACAAATTCTTGGACTTGTAAACACCAACCCAGACATGCAAACAAATAGAATCAGACACACAAACAGAGAAAGACAGACAATTTAGACATTCAAACCAACAAAGATAAATACTTGGACTTGCAAACAACATCCCAGACATGCAAACAAATAGAATCAGACACACAAACAGAGAAAGACAGACACTTTAGACATTCAAACCACCAAAGATAAGTTCTTGGACTTGCAAACACCAACCCAGACATGCAAACAAATAGAATCAGACACACAAACAGAGAAAGAAAGAAACTTTAGACATTCAAACCAACAATGACAAATTCTTGGACTTGCAAACAGCAACCCAGACATGCATACAAATAGAATCAGACACACAAACAGAAAAAGACAGACACTTTAGACATTCAAACCAACAAAGACGAATACTTGGACATGCAAAAACTAACCCAGACATGCATACAAATAGAATCAAACACACAAACAGAGAAAGATAGACACTTTAGACATACAAACCAACAAAGACAAATTCTTGGACTTGCAAACACCAACCCAGACATGCAAACAAATAGAATCAGACACACAAAATGAGAAAGACAGACACTTTTGACATTCAAACCAACAAAGACAAATACTTGGACTTGCAAACACCAACCCAGACAAGCAAACAAATAGAATCAGACACACAAACAGAGAAAGACAGACACTTTAGACATTCAAACCAACAATGAAAAATTCTTGGACTTGCAAACACCAACCCAGACATTCATACAAATAGAATCAGACACACCAACAGAAAAAGACAGACACTTTAGACATTCAAACCAACAAAGACAAATACTTGGACATGCAAACACTAACCCAGACATGCATACAAATAGAATCAGACACACAAACAGAGAAAGATAGACACTTTAGACATTCAAAAAAACAATGAGAAATTCTTGGACTTGCTAACACCAACCCAGACATGCATACAAATAGAATCAGACACACAAACAGAGAAAGACAGACACTTTAGACATTCAAACCAACAAAGACAAATTCTTGGACTTGCAAACACCAACCCAGACATGCAAACAAATAGAATCAGACACACAGAGAAAGACAGACACTTTAGACATTGAAACCAACAAAGACTAACACTTGGACTTGCAAACACCAACCCAGACATGCAAACAAATAGAATCAGACACACAAACAGAGAAAGACAGACACTTTAGACATTCAAACCACCAAAGATAAATTCTTGGACTTGCAAACACCAACCCAGACATGCAAACAAATAGAATCAGACACACAAACAGAGAAAGACAGACACTTTAGACATTCAAACCACCAAAGATAAATTCTTGGACTTGCAAACACCAGCCCAGACATGCAAACAAATAGAATCAGACACACAAACAGAGAAAGACAGACACTTTAGACATTCAAACCACCAAAGATAAATTCTTGGACTTGCAAACACCAACCCAGACATGCAAACAAATAGAATCAGACACATAAACAGACAAATACAGACACTTTAGTCATTCAAATCAACCAAGACAAATACTTGGACTTGCAAACACCAACCCAGACATGCAAACAAATAGAATCAGATACACAAACAGAGAAAGACAGACACTTTAGACATTCAAAAAAACAATGAAAAATTCTTGGACTTGCAAACACCAACCCAGACATGCATACAAATAGAATCAGACACACAAACAGAAAAAGACAGGCACTTTAGACATTCAAACCAACAAAGACAAATACTTGGACATGCAAACACTAACCCAGACATGCATACAAATAGAATCAGACACACAAACAGAGAAAGACAGACACTTTAGACATTCAAACCAACATAGACACATACTTGGACTTGCAAACATCAACCCAGACACGTAAACAAATAGAATCAGACACACAAACAGAGAAAGACAGACACTTTAGACATTCAAACCAACAAAGACAAATTCTTGGACTTGCTAACACCAACCCAGACATGCAAACAAATAGAATCAGACACACAAACAGAGAAAGACAGACACTTTAGACATTCAAACCAACAAAGACAGATACTTGGACTTGCAAACACTAAACTAGACATGCAAACAAATAGAATCAGCCACACAAACAGAGAAAGACAGACACTTTAGACATTCAAACCAACAAAGACAGGTACTTGGACTTGCAAACACCAACCTAGACATGCAAACAAATAGAATCAGACACAAAAACAGAGAAAGACAGACACTTTAGACATTCAAACCAACAAAGACAAATTCTTGGACTTGCAAACACCAACCCAGACATGTATAAAAATAGAATCAGACACACAAACAGAGAAAGACAGACACTTTAGACATTCAAACAAACAAAGACAAATTCTTGGACTTGCAAACATCAACCCAGAATTGCAAACAAATAGAATCAGACACTCAAACAGAGAAAGACAGACACTTTAGATATTCAAACCAACAAAGACAAATTCTTGGACTTGCAAACACCAACCCAGATAGGCAAACAAATAGAATCAGACATGTAAACAGAGAAAGACAGACACTCTAGACATTCAAACAAACAAAGACAAATTCTTGGACTTGCAAACACCAACCCAGACATGCAAACAAATAGAATTAGACACACAAACAGAGAAAGATAGACACTTTAGACATTCAACCTAACAAAGACAAATTCTTGGACTTGTAAACACCAACCCAGACATGCAAACAAATAGAATCAGGCACACAAACAGAGAAAGACAGACACTTTAGACATTCAAACCAACAAAGACAAATACTTGGACTTGCAAACACCATCCCAGACATGCAAACAAATAGAATCAGACACACAAACAGAGAAAGACAGACACTTTAGACATTCAAACCACCAAAGATAAGTTCTTGGACTTGCAAACACCAACCCAGACATGCATACAAATAGAATCAGACACACAAACAGAAAAAGACAGACACTTTAGACATTCAAAAAAACAATGAAAAATTCTTGGACTTGCAAACACCAACCCAGACATGCATACAAATAGAATCAGACACACAAACAGAAAAAGACAGACACTTTAGACATTCAAACCAACAAAGACAAATACTTGGACATGCAAAAACTAACCCAGACATGCATACAAATAGAATCCAACACACAAACAGAGAAAGATAGACACTTTAGACATACAAACCAACAAAGACCAATTCTTGGACTTGCAAACACCAACCCAGATATGCAAACAAATAGAATCAGACACACAAACTGAGAAAGAGAGACACTTTAGACATTCAAACCAACAAAGACAAATTCTTGGGCTTGCAAACACCGACCCAGACATGTAAACAAATAGAATTAGACACACAAACAGAGAAAGATAGACACTTTAGACATTCAACCTAACAAAGACAAATTCTTGGACTTGTAAACACCAACCCAGACATGCAAACAAATAGAATCAGACACACAAACAGAGAAAGACAGACACTTTAGACATTCAAACCAACAAAGATAAATACTTGGACTTGCAAACAACATCCCAGACATGCAAACAAATAGAATCAGACACACAAACAGAGAAAGACAGACACTTTAGACATTCAAACCACCAAAGATAAGTTCTTGGACTTGCAAACACCAACCCAGACATGCAAACAAATAGAATCAGACACATAAACAGAGAAAGACAGACACTTTAGTCATTCAAATCAACAAAGACAAATACTTGGACTTGCAAACACCAACCCAGACATGCAAAAAAATAGAATCAGACACACAAACAGAGAAAGAAAGAAACTTTAGACATTCAAACCAACAATGAAAAATTCTTGGACTTGCAAACACCAACCCAGACATGCATACAAATAGAATCAGACACACAAACAGAAAAAGACAGACACTTTAGACATTCAAACCAACAAAGACGAATACTTGGACATGCAAAAACTAACCCAGACATGCATACAAATAGAATCAAACACACAAACAGAGAAAGATAGACACTTTAGACATACAAACCAACAAAGACAAATTCTTGGACTTGCAAACACCAACCCAGACATGCAAACAAATAGAATCAGACACACAAACTGAGAAAGACAGACACTTTAGACATTAAAACCAATAAAGACAAATACTTGGACTTGCAAACACCAACCCAGACATGCAAACAAATAGAATCAGACACACAAACAGAGAAAGACAGACACTTTAGACATTCAAACCAACAATGAAAAATTCTTGGACTTGCAAACACCAACCCAGACATACATACAAATAGAATCAGGCACACCAACAGAAAAAGACAGACACTTTAGACATTCAAACCAACAAAGACAAATACTTGGACATGCAAACACTAACCCAGACATGCATACAAATAGAATCAGACACACAAACAGAGAAAGATAGACACCTTAGACATTCAAAAAAACAATGAGAAATTCTTGGACTTGCAAACACCAACCCAGACATGCATACAAATAGAATCAGACACACAAACAGAGAAAGACAGACACTTTAGACATTGAAACCAACAAAGACAAATTCTTGGGCTTGCACACACCAACCCAGACATGCAAACAAATAGAATCAGACACACAGAGAAAGACAGACACTTTAGACATTGAAACCAACAAAGACTAACACTTGGAATTGCAAACACCAACCCAGACATGCAAACAAATAGAATCAGACACACAAACAGAGAAAGACAGACACTTTAGACATTCAAACCACCAAAGATAAATTCTTGGACTTGCAAACACCAACCCAGACATGCAAACAAATAGAATCAGACACACAAACAGAGAAAGACAGACACTTTAGACATTCAAACCACCAAAGATAAATTCTTGGACTTGCAAACACCAACCCAGACATGCAAACAAATAGAATCAGACACACAAACAGAGAAAGACAGACACTTTAGACATTCAAACCACCAAAGATAAATTCTTGGACTTGCAAACACCAACCCAGACATGCAAACAAATAGAATCAGACACATAAACAGAGAAATACAGACACTTTGGTCATTCAAATCAACCAAGACAAATACTTTGACTTGCAAACACCAACCCAGACATGCAAACAAATAGAATCAGATACATAAAAAGAGAAAGACAGACACTTTAGACATTCAAAAAAACAATGAAAAATTCTTGGACTTGCAAACACCAACCCAGACATGCATACAAATAGAATCAGACACACAAACAGAAAAAGACAGACACTTTAGACATTCAAACCAACAAAGACAAATACTTGGACATGCAAACACTAACCCAGACATGCATACAAATAGAATCAGACACACAAACAGAGAAAGATACACAGTTTAGACATACAAACCAACAAAGACAAATTCTTGGACTTGCAAACACCAACACATACTTGCAAACAAATAGAATCAGACACTCAAACAGAGAAAGACTTTAGACATTCAAACCAACAAAGACAAATTCAACCAACAGAGAAAGACTTTAGACATTCAAACCAACAAAGACAAATTCTTGGACTTGTAAACACCAACCCAGACATGCAAACAAATAGAATCAGACATGTAAACAGAGAAAGACAGACACTCTAGACATTCAAACCAACAAAGACAAATTCTTGGACTTGCAAACACCAACCCAGACATGCAAACAAATAGAATCAGACACACAAACAGAGAAAGATAGACACTTTAGACATTCAACCTAACAAAGACAAATTCTTGGACTTGTAAACACCAACCCAGACATGCGAACAAATAGAATCAGACACACAAACAGAGAAAGACAGACACTTTAGACATTCAAACCAACAAAGACAAATACTTGGACTTGCAAACACCATCCCAGACATGCAAACAAATAGAATCAGACACACAAACAGAGAAAGACAGAAACTTTAGACATTCAAACCACCAAAGATAAGTTCTTGGACTTGCAAACACCAACTCAGACATGCAAACAAATAGAATCACACACATAAACAGAGAAAGACAGACACTTTATTCATTCAAATCAACAAAGACAAATACTTGGACTTGCAAACACCAACCCAGACATGCAAACAAATAGAATCAGACACACAAACAGAGAAAGACAGACACTTTAGACATTCAAACCAACAAAGACAAATACTTGGACTTGCAAACACCAACCCAGACATGCAAACAAATAGAATAAGACACACAAACAGAGAAAGACAGACACTTTAGACATTCAAACCAACAAAGACAAATTCTTGGGCTTGCAAACACCAACCCAGACATGTAAACAAATAAAATCAGACACAAAAACAGAGAAAGACAGACACTTTAGACATTCAAACCAACAAAGACAAATAATTGGACTTGCAAACACCAACCCAGACATGCAAACAAATAGAATCAGACACACAAACAGATAAAGACAGACACTTTAGACATTCAAACCAACAAAGACAAATTCTTGGACTTGCAAACACCAACCCAGACATGCAAACAAATAGAATCAGACACACAAACAGAGAAAGACAGACACTTTAGACATTGAAACCAACAAAGACTAATACTCGGACTTGCAAACACCAGCCCAGGCATGCAAACAAATAGAATCAGACACACAAACAGAGAAAGACAGACACTTTAGACATTCAAAACACCAAAGATAAATTCTTGGACTTGCTAACACCAACCCAGACATGCAAACAAATAGAATCAGACACACAAACAGAGAAAGACAGACACTTTAGACATTCAAATCAACAAAGACAAATACTTGGACTTGCAAACACCAACCCAGACATGCAAACAAATAGAATCAGATACACAAACAGAGAAAGACAGACACTTTAGACATTCAAAAAAACAATGAAAAATTCTTGGACTTGCAAGCACCAACCCAGAAATGCATACAAATAGAATCAGACACACAAACAGAGAAAGACAGACACTTTAGACATTCAAACCAACATTGACACATACTTGGACTTGCAAACATCAACCCAGACACGTAAACAAATAGAATCAGACACACAAACAGAGAAAGACAGACACTTTAGACATTCAAACCAACAAAGACAAATTCTTGGACTTGCAAACACCAACCCAGACATGCAAACAAATAGAATCAGACACACAAACAGAGAAAGACAGACACTTTAGACATTCAAACCAACAAAGACAGATACTTGGACTTGCAAACACCAACCTAGACATGCAAACAAATAGAATCAGCCACACAAACAGAGAAAGACAGACACTTTAGACATTCAAACCAACAAAGACAGATACTTGGACTTGCAAACACCAACCTAGACATGCAAACAAATAGAATCAGACACAAAAACAGAGAAAGACAGACACTTTAGACATTCAAACCAACAAAGACAAATTCTTGGACTTGCAAACATCAACCCAGACATGCAAACAAATAGAATCAGACACACAAACAGAGAAAGACAGAAACTTTAGACATTCAAACCAACAAAGACAAATACTTGGACATGCAAACACCAACCCAGAGATGCATACAAATAGAATCAGACACACAAACAGAGAAAGACAGACACTTTAGACATTCAAACAAACAAAGACAAATTCTTGGACTTGCAAACATCAACCCAGACATGCAAACAAATAGAATCAGACATGTAAACAGAGAAAGACAGACACTCTAGACATTCAAACCAACAAAGACAAATTCTTGGACTTGCAAACACCAACCCAGACATGCAAAAAAATAGAATTAGACACACAAACAGAGAAAGATAGACACTTTAGACATTAAACCTAACAAAGACAAATTCTTGGACTTGTAAACACCAACCCAGACATGCAAACAAATAGAATCAGGCACACAAACAGAGAAAGACAGACACTTTAGACATTCAAACCAACAAAGATAAATACTTGGACTTGCAAACACCATCCCAGACATGCAAACAAATAGAATCAGACACACAAACAGAGAAAGACAGACACTTTAGACATTCAAACCACCAAAGATAAGTTCTTGGACTTGCAAACACCAACCCAGACATGCATACAAATAGAATCAGACACACAAACAGAAAAAGACAGACACTTTAGACATTCAAACCAACAATGACAAATTCTTGGACTTGCAAACACCAACCCAGACATGCATACAAATAGAATCAGACACACAAACAGAAAAAGACAGACACTTTAGACATTCAAACCAACAAAGACAAATACTTGTACATGAAAAACTAACCCAGACATGCATACAAATAGAATCAAACACACAAACAGAGAAAGATAGACACTTTAGACACACAAAACAACAAAGACAAATTCTTGGACTTGCAAACACCAACCCAGACATGCAAACAAATAGAATCAGACACACAAACTGAGAAAGACAGACACTTTAGACATTCAAACCAACAAAGACAAATACTTGGACTTGCAAACACCAACCCAGACATGCAAACAAATAGAATCAGACACACAAACAGAGAAAGACAGACACTTTAGACATTCAAACCAACAAGCAAAAATTCTTGGACTTGCAAACACCAACCCAGACATGCATACAAATAGAATCAGACACACCAACAGAAAAAGACAGACACTTTAGACATTCAAACCAACAAAGACAAATACTTGGACATGCAAACACTAACCCAGACATGCATACAAATAGAATCAGACACACAAACAGAGAAAGATAGACACTTTAGACATTCAAAAAAACAATGAGAAATTCTTGGACTTGCAAACACCAACCCAGACATGCATACAAATAGAATCAGACACACAAACAGAGAAAGACAGACACTTTAGACATTCAAACCAACAAAGACAAATTCTTGGGCTTGCAAACACCAACTCAGACATGCAAACAAATAGAATCAGACACACAGAGAAAGACAGACACTTTAGACATTGAAACCAACAAAGACTAACACTTGGACTTGCAAACACCAACCCAGACATGCAAACAAATAGAATCAGACACACAAACAGAAAAATACAGACACTTTAGACATTCAAACCACCAAAGATAAATTCTTGGACTTGCAAACACCAACCCAGACATGCAAACAAATAGAGTCAGACACATAAACAGAGAAATACAGACACTTTAGTCATTCAAATCAACAAAGACAAATACTTGGACTTGCAAACACCAACCCAGACATGCAAACAAATAGAATCAGATACACAAACAGAGAAAGACAGACCTTTAGACATTCAAAAAAACAATGACAAATTCTTGGACTTGCAAACACCAACCCAGACATGCATACAAATAGAATCAGACACACAAACAGAAAAAGACAGACACTTTAGACATTCAAACCAACAAAGACAAATACTTGGACATGCAAACACTAACCCAGACATGCATACAAATAGAATCAGACACACAAACAGAGAAAGATACACAGTTTAGACATACAAACCAACAAAGACAAATTCTTGGACTTGCAAACACCAACACATACTTGCAAACAAATAGAATCAGACACTCAAACAGAGAAAGACTTTAGACATTCAAACCAACAAAGACAAATTCAACCAACAGAGAAATACTTTAGACATTCAAACCAACAAAGACAAATTCTTGGACTTGTAAACACCAACCCAGACATGCATACAAATAGAATCAGACACACAAACAGAAAAAGACAGACACTTTAGACATTCAAACCAACAATGACAAATTCTTGGACTTGCAAACACCAACCCAGACATGCATACAAATAGAATCAGACACACAAACAGAAAAAGACAGACACTTTAGACATTCAAACCAACAAAGACAAATACTTGTACATGAAAAACTAACCCAGACATGCATACAAATAGAATCAAACACACAAACAGAGAAAGATAGACACTTTAGACACACAAACCAACAAAGACAAATTCTTGGACTTGCAAACACCAACCCAGACATGCAAACAAATAGAATCAGACACACAAACTGAGAAAGACAGACACTTTAGACATTCAAACCAACAAAGACAAATACTTGGACTTGCAAACACCAACCCAGACATGCAAACAAATAGAATCAGACACACAAACAGAGAAAGACAGACACTTTAGACATTCAAACCAACAAGCAAAAATTCTTGGACTTGCAAACACCAACCCAGACATGCATACAAATAGAATCAGACACACCAACAGAAAAAGACAGACACTTTAGACATTCAAACCAACAAAGACAAATACTTGGACATGCAAACACTAACCCAGACATGCATACAAATAGAATCAGACACACAAACAGAGAAAGATAGACACTTTAGACATTCAAAAAAATAATGAGAAATTCTTGGACTTGCAAACACCAACCCAGACATGCATACAAATAGAATCAGACACACAAACAGAGAAAGACAGACACTTTAGACATTCAAACCAACAAAGACAAATTCTTGGGCTTGCAAACACCAACCCAGACATGCAAACAAATAGAATCAGACACACAGAGAAAGACAGACACTTTAGACATTGAAACCAACAAAGACTAACACTTGGACTTGCAAACACCAACCCAGACATGCAAACAAATAGAATCAGACACACAAACAGAGAAAAACAGACACTTTAGACATTCAAACCACCAAAGATAAATTCTTGGACTTGCAAACACCAACCCAGACATGCAAACAAATAGAGTCAGACACATAAACAGAGAAATACAGACACTTTAGTCATTCAAATCAACAAAGACAAATACTTGGACTTGCAAACACCAACCCAGACATGCAAACAAATAGAATCAGATACACAAACAGAGAAAGACAGACACTTTAGACATTCAAAAAAACAATGACAAATTCTTGGACTTGCAAACACCAACCCAGACATGCAAACAAATAGAATCAGACACACAAACAGAGAAAGACAGACACTTTAGACATTCAAACCACCAAAGACAAATACTTGGATATGCAAACACTAACCCAGACATGCATACAAATAGAATCAGACACAAAAACAGAGAAAGATAGACTCTTTAGACATACAAACCAACAAAGACAAATTCTTGGACTTGCAAACACAAACCCAGACTTGCAAACAAATAGAATCAGACACACAAACAGAGAAAGACAGACACTGCAGACATTCAAACCAACAAAGACAAATACCTGGACTAGCAAACAGCAACCCAGACACGTAAACAAATAGAATCAGACACACAAACAGAGAAAGACAGACACTTTAGTCATTCAAATCAACAAAGACAAATACTTGGACTTGCAAACACCAACCCAGACATGCAAACAAATAGAATCAGACACACAAACAGAGAAAGACAGACACTTTAGACATTCAAACTATAAAAGACCAATTCTTGGACTTGCAAACATCAACCCAGACATGCAAACAAATAGAATCAGACACACAAACAGAGAAAGACAGAAACTTTAGACATTCAAACCAACAAAGACAAATACTTGGACATGCAAACACCAACCCAGACATGCATACAAATAGAATCAGACTCACAAACAGAGAAATACAGACACTTTAGACATTCAAACCAACAAAAAAAATTCTTGGACTTGCAAACACCAACCCAGACATGTATACAAATAGAATCAGACACACAAACAGAGAAATACAGACAATTTAGAAATTCAAACCAACAAAGACAGATACTTGGACTTGCAAACACCAAC
>JAPEVW010000056.1:0-319890 GCA_027921565.1 Artemia sinica
ATTTCTAGTTTAGTTTTGTTTTAGTTTAAGAGTTTGGGTGTTTTACCTCGAGTCTTAGATTAGAGTTTTTGTTATAGTTATAGTTTTTACAGTTTAGTTTTTATGTGTTAGAGTTTAGTGTTTTAGCATAAGTTTTTAGCATAGAGTTTTTTGTTAGAGTTCCTAGTTTAGTTTAGTTTTTAGTTAAAAGTTTTTAGAGTTTTTTAGTTAGCAGTCTTAGCTTGAGTGTTTTGTTGAAGTTCTCGTTAGTTTAGTATTAGTTAAGAGTTTAGAGTTTACCTTAGAGTCTTAGCTTAAGTTTTTGTAGGAGGTGGAAGTTTATGTTAGTTATAGTTAAAGAGTTTAGAGTTTTAGCTTAGAGTCTTAGCCTAGAGTTTTTGTTAGAGTTCTAGTTTAGTTTAGTTCTAGTTAGAGTTTGGAGTTTTACCTTAGGGACTTAGCTTAGAGTTTAGGTTTAGTTTAGTTTTAGTTAAGAGTTTTGGAGTTTTAGCGTAGAGTTTTAGTTTAGGTTTTTGTTAGAGTTCTAGTTTGTTTAGTTTATAGTTAGAGTTTGAGTTTTTAGCTTAGATTCTTAGCTTAGATTTGTGTTAGAGTTCTAGTTTAGTTTAGTTTTTAGTGAAGAGTTTAGGTTTTACCTAAGTCTCAGCATAGAGTTAGTTAGAGTTCTAGTTTAGTTTTGTGAAGAGTTTAGAGTTTTAGATGAAAGTCTTAGCTTGAGCTGTTAGTTAAGTTTTTAGTTTAGGTTTAAATAAGAGTTTTAGAGTTTTTTAGCTTAGAGTCTTAGCTTTTAGAGTTTTTGTAAAGTTCTAGTTTAGTTTAGTTATAGTTAAGAGTTTGAGAATTTTAGCTAGAGTCTTAGCTAGGAGTTTTTGTTCTAGTTTTAGTTTAGTTTAGTTTTGTTTAAAAGAGTTTAGAGTTTTTGCTTAGGTCGTAGCTTAGAGTTTTTTGTTAGAGTTCTAGTTTAGTTTCGTTTTTAGTTAAGAGTTTAGCAGGCTTTAGCTAGAGTCTTGGCTTAGAGTTTTTTGTTAAGTTCTAGTTTGTTTATTAATAGTTAAGAAGTTAGCATAGAGTCTCAGCTTAGAGTTTTTGTTAGAGTTGAAGTTTATTTATTAATAAGTTTTAAGAGTTCTACCAGAGATCTTAGCTTAGAGTTTTTGTTAGAGTGTTGAGTTTAGTTTAGTTATATTAAAGAATTTAGATGTTTTTAGCTTGAGTTTCTTAGTTTAGTTTTAGTTATGTTAAGAGTTTAGAGGTTTAGCTTAGACTTAGAGTTTTGATTAGAGTGTTTTAGTTTAGGTTTAGTTTAGTTTGAGTTAAGATCTAGAGTTTTTAGCTTGAGTCTTAGCTTAGAAGTTTTTGTTAGAGTTCGAGTTTAGTTTAGTGTTAGTTAAGAGTTTAGAGAGCTTAGCTTAGAGTCTTAGCTTGAGAGTTTTTGTTGAAGTTCTAGTTTTGTTTAGTTTTACGTTAAGAGTTTAGATTTTAGCTTAGAGTCTTAGCTTAAGTTTTTGTTAGAGTTCTAGTTTAGTTTTAGTTTTAGTTAAGAGTTTAGAGTTTTAGCTTAGAGTCTTAGGTTAAGTCTTGTTTAGAGTTGAAGTTTGTTTAGTAATTAGTTAAGATTTAGAGTTTTAGCTTAGAGTCTTAGCTTAGAGTTTTTTGTAGAGTTCTAGTTTTAGTTTAGTTTTAGTAAAGAGTTTAGAGTTTTACCTTAGAGACTTAGCGTTAGATGTTGAGTTTAGTTTAGTTTTAGTTAAGAGTTTGGAGTTTTTAGCTTAAGTCTTAGCTTAGAGTTTTTGTTGGAATTCTAGTTTTAGGTTTTAGTTTTAAGTTAGAGTTTAGGAGCCTTACTTATAGTCCCTTAGCTTAGTTTTTGTAGGAGTTGAGTTTATTTATTATAGTTAAGAGTTTTAGAGTTTTTAGCTTAGATTCTTAGCCTTAGATGTTTTTTGTTAGAGTTCTAGTTGATTTAGTTTTAGTGAAGCTTTAGAGTTTTACCTAGAGTCTCAGCAGTAGAGTTTAGTTAGAGTTCTAGTTTAAGGTTTTAGTTAAGAGTTTGAGTTTTAGGATGAAGTTTTAGGCTTAGAGCTTTTATTTTAGAGTTTTAGTTTAGTTAGTTTTAGTTAAGAGTTTTAGAGTTTTTTTTAGCTTAAAGGTCTTAGCTTAGATGTTTTTTAAAGTTCCTTAGTTTGGTTTAGTTAAGAGTTTAAAATTTAGCTTAGAGTCTTGCGTAGGGTTTTGTTCGAGTTTTTAGTTTAGTTTTAGTTTTAGTTTAAGATTTGGAGTTTTTTAGCTTAGAGTCTTAGCTTTAGATTTTTGTTAGAGTTCTAGTTTAGTTTTAGTTTTAGTTAGATTAGAGGAGCTTTAGCTTGAGAGTCTTACTTAGATTTTTTGTTAGAGTTCTAGTTTAGTGTTTAGTAATATTAAGATTTTTAGCCTTAGAGTCGTAGTTAGAGTTTTTGTTAGAGTTGCAGTTTAGTTAAGAGTTAAGAGTTTTAACAATAGAGTCCTTAGCTTAGAGGTTTTTGTTAGCAGTTGAGTTTAGTTTTAAGTCAGAGTACAGACTTAGAGTTTTTAGCTTAGAGTCTCACCTAGAGTTTCTGGTTAGAGTTCTAGTTTTAGTTTAGTTATAGTTAAGATTTTAGAGGTTTAGCTTGACTTAGAGTTTTAATTAGAGTTTTATTTTTAGTTTTTATTTTAGTTAAGAGTCTAGAGTTTTTAGCTTTAGAGTCCTTAGCTTAGAGTTTTTGTTAGAGTTCTAGTTTTAGTTATTTAGGTTTTTTAGTTAAGAGTTTCGACTTTTAGCTTAGATCCTTAGCTTAGAGTTTTTGTTATAGTTTCTAGTTTTTAGTTTAGTTTTTTTTAGTTAAGGTTTGAGTTTTACCATTGAGTCTTAGCATTAGAGTTTTTGTTAGGGTTGAAGTTTAGTTTGTTATGTTAAGAAATGTCGAGTTTTTAGCTTAGAGTGTTAGCTAGAATTTTTGTTCGTGTTCTTTTAGTTTAGTTTTTAGTAAGAGTTATAGTTTTAGCTTAGAGTCTTTAGCATAGAGCTTTAGTTAGAGTTTTAGCTTAGTTTAGTTTTAGTTAACGTTTAGGAGTTTTCTTAGCTTAGAGTCTTAGGTTAGAGTTTTTAGTTAGAGTTGAAGTTTTAGTTAGTCATAGTTGAAGAGATGTAGAGTTGTTTAGCTTAGAGTTTCTAATTTTAGTTTAGTTTTATAGTTAAATGGTTTTAGGGTTTAGCTTAGACTTAGAGTTTTGATTAGAGTTTTTAGTTTAGTTTTAGTTAGAGTCTAGAGTTTTTTCGCTTGAGCGTCTTAGCTTAGAGTTTTTGTTAAGAGTTCTAGTTTAGTTTTGTGTTAGTTAATAGTTTAGAACGTTATATAAGCGTTAGAGATCTTAGCTTAGAGTTTTTTGTTGAAGTTCTAGTTTTGTTTAGTTTTAGTTAAGAGTTTAGAGTTTTAGCTTAGAGTCTTAGCTTAGAGTTTTTGTTAGAGTTCTAGTTATTTAGTTTTAAGTTAAGGTTTTAGCGTTTTAGCTTAGAGTCCTTAGGTTAAGTCTTAGTTAGATTTGAAGTTTAGTTTAGTAATAGTTAAGAGTTTTAGAGTTTTTAAGCTTAGAGTCCTTAGCTTAGATGTGTTTTGTTAGAGTTTCTTAGTTTAGTTTGTTTAGTAAAGAGTTTAGAGTTTTCCCTTAGAGACTTAGCTTAGAGGTTTTTGTTTTTATTTAGTTTTTTTAGTTAAGCAGTTTGGAGTTTTTCAGCTTAAGTCCTTAGCTTAGAGTTTTTGTTAAATTCCAGTTTTAGTTTTAGTTTTCGTTAAGAGTTTAGCGCCTTAGCTTAGAGTCTTAGCTTTTAGGTTTTTTGTAGGAGTTAATGTTTAGTTTATTATAGTTAAAGAGTTTAGAGTTTTTAGCTTATATTCTTAGCTTAGAGTTTTTGTTAGAGTTCTAGTTGAGTTTTAGTTTAGTAGTGAAGAAGTTTAGAGTTTTACCTTAGAGTCCTCAGCATAGAGTTTAGTTAGAGTTCTATTTTAGTTTTTTTAGTTAAGAGTTTTAAGAGTTTTAGATGAGAGTTTTAGTCTTAGAGCTTAGTTAGAGGTTTTAGTGTTAGTTTGAGTTTTAGTTTAAGAGTTTTAGAGTTTTTTTTAGCTTAAAGTACTTAGCTTAGGTTTTTGTTATGTTCTATTTTAGTTTATTTTAAGAGTTTGGAATTTTAGCTTAGAGTCTTAGCTTAGAGTTTTTGTTCGAGTTTTATGTGTTAGTTTAGTTTTAGTTAAGAGTTTGGAGGTTTTAGCTTAGAGTCTTAGCTAGATTTTTTGTTAGAGTTCGAGTGTTTAGTTTTAGTTTTAGTTTTAAGAGTTTAGATCTTTAGCTTAGAGTCTTAGCTTAGAGTTTTTGTTAGAGTTCTTTTTTAGTTTTAGTAATAGTTTAAGATTTTTAGCCTAGGTCTTAGCTTAGAAGTTTTTGTTAGAGTTGACGATTAGTTACAGAGTTAAGCACGTTTTAACATAGAGTCTTAGCTTATCGTTTTTGTTAGAGTTGAAGTTTTAGTTTAGTCAGATAACGAACTTTAGAGTTGTTTAGCTTAGAGTCTCACCTTAGAGTTTCTGTTAGAGTTTCTAGTTTTTAGTTTAGTTTTATAGTTAAGAAAGTTTGTATTAGAGGTTTTAGCTTAGACTTAGAGTTTTATTAGAGTTTTAGTTTAGTTTAGTTTTAGTTTAAGAGGTCTAAGTTTTTAGCTTAGAGTCTTAGCTTAGAGTTTTTGTTAGATTTCTAGTTTAGTTTAGTTTTAGTTAAGAGTTTTAGTAGCTTTAGCTTTAAGTCTTAGCTTAGAGTTTTTGTTTAATGTTTTCTAGTTTATTTGTTTTAGTTAAGAGTTTCGAGTTTTTAACCATTGAGTCTTGGCTTAGAGTTTTTTTGTTAGAGTTGAAGTTTAGTTAGGAATAGTTAAGGGTTGGAGTTTTAGCCTTAGAGTCCTAGCTTAGAGTTTTTTTTTTTTTGTTAGCGTTCGAGTGTAGTTTAGTTTTAGTTAAGAGTTTAGATTTTTCGCTTAGAGTCCTTAGCTTAGAGTTTTTGTTTGAAGAGTTCTAGTTTAGTTTAGTTTTAGTTTAAGAGCTTTAGAGTTTTAGCTTAAGATCTTAGCTTAGAGTTTTAGTTAGAGTTCTAGTTTAGTTTAGTTTAGTTAAGAGTTTAGAGTATTTAGCTTAGAGTCTTAATCTTAGAGTTTTAGTTAGAGTTTGAAGTTTAGTTTTAGTAATAGTTTAAGAGTTTAGAGTTTTAGCTTAGAGTCTAGCTTCAGAATCAGAGCTTAGAGTTCTCGTGTATCTTATAGTGATCCAGTTAAGAGTTTAAGAGTTTATAGCATTAGAGTCTTAGCTTAGAGTTTTAGTTTAGAGTTCTAGTTTAGTATCTTTAAGAGTTTGGAGTTTTACCTTAGAGTCCTAGCTTAGATTCTAGTTAGAGTTGAAGTTTAGTTAGTTAATAGTTAAGAATTTTAGCAGTAAGTTTAGATTAGAGGTACTTGGCTCAGAGTTTTTTGTTTGAAGTTCTAGATTACGTTTAGTTTTAGTTAGTAGTTAGAGTGTCTAGCCTTAGAGTCCTAGCTTAGAGTTTTTAGATAGGGTTGAAGTTTAGATGTAGTCTCTAATTTAAGACGTTTAGAGTTTTACCTTAGAGTCTTAGTACCATTCAGAGTTTTAGTTAGAGTTCTAGTTTATTTTAGTTATAGTTAAAGAGTTTTAGAGTTCTTACCTAGAGTTATTAGCCTACAGCTTTAGTTAGAGTTCTAGTGTTAGTTACAGTTTTAGTTAAGACTTCAGAGTTTTATCCTAGAGCTTACGCTTAGAGTCTTATAGCTTAGAGTTGTTGTTGAGAGTTCTAGTGTAGTTTAGTTTTTAGTTAAGAGTTTAGCAGTTTTTACATTAGAGGTCTTAGCATAGAGTTTTTAGTTAGAGTTCTAGTTTAGGTTTAGTTTATAGTTTAAGAGTTTAGAGTTTTACAGTGTAAAGTCTTAGCTTAGACGTTTTTGTTAGGGTGCAGTTCTAGTTTACTTTTAGTTATAGTTTAAGAGTTCTGGAGTTTTAACCCACTTAGAGTCCTAGCTTAGAGTTTCTTGTTAGAGTTAGAAGTTTTACTTTAGTTTTAGTTAAGAGTTTAGAGTTTTAGCCCCTTAGAGTCTTAGGCGTTTGAGTATTCTAGTTTGTTAGCAGTTCTAGTTTAGTTATAGTTTAATTAAGAGTTTAGAGTTCATTAAGCGTAGAGTCTTAGCTTAGAGTTTTAGTTAGAGTTCTAGTTAGGTTCAGTTTAGTTTGAGTTTTAGACTTTAGAGTCTTAGCTTAGAGTCGTTAGCTTAGAGTTTTTAGTTAGAGTTTTGAAGTTTCGTTTAGTAATAGTTAATGAGTTTAGAGTTTTAGCTTAGAGTCTTGCTTAGAGTTTTAGGTAGAGTTAGTTAGTTTAGTTTATCGTTAAGAAGTTAGACCATTTTAGTGGAGTCTTTAGCTTAGAGTTTAGTAAAGTTAGAGTTCAATTTTAAGTAGTTATAGTTAAGAGTTTAGATTTTTTACCTTAGAGTCTTAGCTTAGAGTTTTTGTGAAGCTTTTAGTTAGCGTTAGTTTTAGTTAAGAGTTTAGAGTTTTATCCTTAGAGTCTTAGCTTAGAGTTTTTAGGTTGTGAAGTTGACAGTTTAGTTAATAGTTAAGAGTTTAGTTAGAGTTTCTAGACCCAGAGTCCTTAGCTTAGAGTTTTACGTTAGACGAGTTGACAGTTTAGTTTAGTTTTAGTGTATAAGAGTTTAGCCCACGTTTTAGCTGAGAGTCCTTAGCTTAGAGTTTTGTTAGAGTTCTAGTTTAGTTAGTAGTTAAGAGTTTTTAGAGTTTTACCTTAGAGTCTTAGCTTAGAGTTTTTGTTAGAGTTCTTAGTTTTTTAGTTTAGTTTTAGTTAAGAGTTTAGAGCTTTTCGCTTATGAGTCTTAGCTTAGAGTGTTTTAGTTAGAGTTCTAGTTAGTTGAGTAATAGTTAGAGTTTTAGCTTAGAGTCTTGAGCTTAAAGTTTTTAGTTTGAGTTAAGTTTTAGTTTAGTAATAGTTTAAGAGTTTTCCCATAGAGTCTTAGCTTAGAGACATTTAGTTTAGAGTTGAAGTCTTTAGTTTCGTTTTAGTTCAGAAAGTTTAGAGTTTTTTAGCTTCAGAGTTTGCTAGAGGTTTACTTAGTTAGTTGGTTAGTTTAGTAAGAGTTAGAGTTTTCCTTTAGAGGTTTAGCTTAGAGCTTAGAGTTTAATTAGAGTTTAGTTTAGTTTAGTTTTAGTTAAGAGTTTAGCGTTTTTAGCTTAGAAGTCTTAGCTTAGAGTTTTTTGTTAGAGTTCTAGTTTAGTTTAAGAGTTTACGAGTTTAGCTTAGTAGTCTTGTACCTTAGAGTTTTTGTTGAGTTCCTAGTTTAGTTTAGTTTTTAGTTAAAGAGTTTAGAGTTTTACCTTAGAGTCCTTAGTCCTTAGCACGTTTTACGTTAGAGTTCTAGTTTATTTTAGGTTTTAGTTAAGAGTTTACACACTTTGAGCTTAGAGTCTTAGCTTAGCACGTTTTTGTTAGAGTTTCGTTTAGTTTATGTTAGAGTTACCCGCAGTTTCGATAGTTTTTAAGCTTATGAGTCTTAGCACACCAGAGTTTTAAGTTAGAGTTCTAGTTTAGTTTAGTTTAGTCTACCAAGACTTTAGAGTTTTAGCTTAGAGTCACACGGAGTTCTTAGCGTTTTTGTTAGCCGTTTGAAGTTTAGTTTAGTTTAGTTTATATGTTACAGAGTTTAGAGTTTTAGTCTTTAGAGTCTTAGCTTAGAGTTTTAGTTAGAGTTGAAGTTTAGTTGCTAGTTCAGAGTTTATAGTTTAGAGTTTTTAGCTTAGGAGTCTTAGCTTAGAGTTTTTTTGTTTACAGTTCTAGTGTTTTTTAGTTTAGTTTTAGTTAGAGTCTTTCTTAGAGTTTAATTAGAGTTCTTAGCACTTCGAGTTTAGTTTTAGTTAAGTTTAGTTTTAGCTAGTTTTTAGCTTAGAGTTCTAGTTTAGTTTATTTTTAAGTTAAGAGTTTAGAGTTTTAGTTAGAGTTCTGATGTTTTAGCTTAGTTTTAGTTAGAGATTCTAGTTTTTAGTTTTAGTTTTAGTTGAAGAGTTTAGAGTTTTAACCCTTAGAGTCATAGCTTAGAGTTTTTGTTAGAGTTCTAGTTTAGTTTAGTTTTAGTTAAGAGTTTAGCCTTTTTAGCTTAGAGTCTTAGCTTAGAGTTTTTTAGTTAAGTTTAGTTTAGTAATAGTTTAAGTTAAGAGTTTAGAGTTTTAGCTTAGAGTCTTAGCTTAGAGTTTTTGTTAGAGTTCTAGTGTTTTAGTTTAGTTTTAGTTAAGAGTTTAGGAGTTTTTTACCTTAGAGTCTTAGCTTAGAGTTTTAGTTAGAGTTGAAGTTTAGTTTAGTTATAGTTAAGAATTTAGAGTTTTAGCTTAGAGTCGTAGCTTAGAGTTTTTGTTGAAAGTTCTAGTTTAGTTTTACTTATACGTTAAGAGTTTAGAGTTTTTAGCTTAGAGTCATAGCTTAGAGTTTTTGTTAGAGTTGAAAAAAGTTTAGTTTAGTTTTAGTTAAGACTTTTAGAGTTTTTAGCTTAGAGTCTTAGCTTAGTTTTTGTTAGAGTTGCTAGTTTAGTTTAGTTTTAGTTAAGAGTTTAGAGTTTTAGCTTAGAGTCTTAGCTTAGAGTTTTTGTTAGAGTTCTAGTTTAGGTTTAGTTTTAGTTAAGAGTTTAGAGTTTTTTAGCTTAGGAGTCTTAGCTTAGAGTTTTTGTTTGAAGTTCTAGTTTAGTTTAGTTATTAGTTAAGAGTTTAGAGTTTTAGCTTAGAGTCTTAGCTTAGAGTTTTTGTAGGAGTTGAAGTTTAGTTTAGTTATAGTTAAGAGTTTAGAGTTTTAGCTTAGAGTCTTAGCTTAGAGTTTTTGTTAGAGTTCTAGTTTAGTTTAGTTTTTTAGTTAAGATTTTGGAGTTTTAACCTTAGAGTTCCCTAGCTTAGAGTTTTAGTTTTAGTTTAGTTTTAGTTAAGAGTTTTGGAGTTTTAGCTTAGAGTTTTAGCTTAGAGTTTTTGTTAGAGTTCTAGTTTAGTTATAGTTATAGTTATGAGTTTAGAGTTTTTAGCTTAGATTCTTAGCTTAGAGTTTTGTTTAGAGTTCTAGTTTAGTTTAGTTTTAGTAAGAGTTTAGAGGTTTTAGCTTAGAGTCTTAGCTTAGAGTCTTTAGTTAGAGTTTCTAGTAGTTTAGTTTTTTAGTTAAGCGTTTAGAGTTTTAGATTAGAGTCTTAGCTTAGAGCTTTAGTTAGAGTTTTAGTTTAGTTAGTTAAATAAGAGTTTAGAGTTTTTAGCTTAGAGTCTTAGCTTAGAGTTTTTTGTTAAGTTCTAGTTTAGTTTAGTTTTAGTTAAGAGTTTAGAAGTTTTAGCTTAGAGTCTTAGCTTAGAGTTTTTTGTTAGAGTTTTAGTTTAGTTTAGTTTTAGTTAAGAGTTTTAGAGTTTTTTAGCTTAGAGTCCTTAGCTTAGAGTTTTTTGTTAGAGTTCTAGTTTAGTTTAGTTTTAGTTAAGAGTTTTAGAGCCTTTAGCTTAGAGTCTTAGCTTAGAGTTTTGTTAGAGTTCTAGTTTAGTTAGTTAATAGATTTAAGAGTTTTAGCATAGAGTCTTAGCTTAGAGTTTTTGTTAGAGTTGAAGGTTTAGTTTAGTTTTAGTTAAGAGTTTAGTTTTATAGAGTCTTAGCTTAGAGTTTTTGTTAGAGTTGAAGTTTAGTTTAGTTATAGTAAGAGTTTAGAGTTTTTAGCTTAGAGTCTTAGCTAGTAGAGTTTTTAGTTATAGAGTTAAGAGTTTAGAGGTTTAGTTAAAGATCCTTAGAGTTTTAGCATTAGAGTTTTAGCTTTAGTTTTAGTTAGAGTTGAAGTTTAGTTTTGAGTTAAGAGTCTAGAGTTTTTAGCTTTGAGTCTTAGCTTAGAGTTTTTGTTAGAGTTCTAGTTTAGAGTTTAGTTTAGTTAAGAGTTTAGAGCACTTTAGCTTAAGAGTCTTAGCTTAGAGTTTTTGTTGAGTTCTAGTTTAGTTTAGTTTTATTTACAGAGTTTAGAGTTTTAGCTTAGAGTCTTAGCTTAGAGTTTTTGTTAGAGTTCTAGTTATGTTTAGTTTTAGTTAAGAGTTTAGAGTTTTAGCTTAGAGTCTTAGCTTAGAGTCTTAGTTAGAGTTGAAGTTTAGTTTAGTAAATAGTTAAGAGTTTAGAGTTATGATTTTAGCTTAGAGTCTTAGCTTAGAGTTTTTTGTTAGAGTTCTAGTTTAGTTTAGTTTTAGTTAAGAGTTTAGAGTTTTTACCTTAGAGACTTTAGCTTTTAGAGTTTTAGTTAGGAGTTTTCTAGTTTAGTTAGTTAGTTAAGAGCTTGGAGTTTTTAGCTTAGAGTCTTAGCTTAGAGTTTTAGGCGAGTTTGTTAGAAATTCTAGTTTAGTTTAGTTTTAGTTAAGAGTTTATGAGTTTTAGCTTAGAGTCTTAGCTTAGAGTTTTTGTAGGAGTTGAAGTTTAGTTTAGTTATAGTTAAGAGTTTAGAGTTTTATAGCTTAGATTCTTAGCTTAGAGTTTTTGTTAGAGTTCTAGTTTAGTTTAGTTTTAGTGAAGAGTTTAGAGTTTTACCTTAGAGTCTCAGCATAGAGTTTTAGTTAGAGTTTTAATAGTTTAGTTTTATTAAGAGTTTAGAGTTTTAGATGAGAGTTTTAGCTTAGAGCTTTAGTTAGAGTTTAGTTTTAGTTTAGTTTTAGTTAAGAGTTTAGAGTTTTTTTAGCTTAGAAGTCTTAGCTTAGAGTTTTAGTTAGAGTTCTAGTTTTTTTTAGTTAAGAGTTTAGAGTTTTAGCTTAGAGTCTTAGCTTAGAGTTTTTTGTTAGAGTTTAGTTTAGTTTTAGTTTTAGTTAAGAGTTTAGAGTTTTAGCCTTAGAGTTTAGCTTAGAGTTTTTGTTAGAGTTGAAGTTTAGTTAGTTTTTAGTTAAGAGTTTAGAGTTTTAGCCTTAGAGTTTTAGCTTAGAGTTTTTGTTAGAGTTCTAGTTTAGTTTAGTAATAGTTTAGAGTTTTAGCTAAAGTTTTAGCTTAGAGTTTTTGTTAGAGTTGAAGTTTAGTTAAGAGTTTAAGAGTTTTAACATAGAGTCATTAGCTTAGAGTTTTAGTTAGAGTTATAGTTTAGTTTTAGTTAATAGTTAAGATTTTAGAGTTTTAGCTTAGAGTCTCAGCTTAGAGTTTTTTGTTAGAGTTTTAGTTTAGTTTTAGTTAAGAGTTAAGAGTTTTAGGTTTAGTCTTAGACTTAGAGTTTTGTTAGAGTTTTAGTTTAGTTTAGTTTTTAGTTAAGAGTTAGAGTTTTTTAGCTTAGAGTCTTAGCTTAGAGTTTTTTGTTAGAGTTCTAGTTTAGTTTAGTTTTAGTTAAGAGTTTAGAGCCTTTAGCTTAGAGTCTTAGCTTAGAGTTTTTTGTTAGAGTTCTAGTTTAGTTTAGTTTTAGTTAAGAGTTTAGAGTTTTAGCTTAGAGTCTTAGCTTAGAGTTTTTGTTAGAGTTCTAGTTTAGTTTAGTTTTAGTTAAGAGTTTAGAGTTTTAGCCTTGAGTCTTAGCTTAGAGTTTTTGTTAGAGTTGAAGTTTAGTTTGTTATAGTTAAGAAGTTTAGAGTTTTAGCTTAGAGTCTTAGCTTAGAGTTTTTGTTCGTGTTCTAGTTTAGTTTAGTTTTAGTTAAGTTTAGAGTTTTAGCTTAGAGTCTTAGCTTAGAGCTTTAGTTAGAGTTTTTTAGCTTAGTTTAGTTTTAGTTAACAGTTTAGAGTTTTAGCTTAGAGTCTTAGGTTAGGAGTTTTGGTTAGAGTTTGAATGTTTAGTTTAGTAATCAAGTTAAGAGTTTAGAGTTTTTAGCTTAGAGTCTTAGCTTAGAGTTTTTGTTAGAGTTCTAGTTTAGTTTAGTTTTAGTTAAGAGTTTAGAGTTTTACCTTAGAGTCTAGCTTAGCTCAGAGCTTAGAGTTTTTTTATTAGAGTTCTAGTTTAGTTAGAGTTTTAGTTTTAGAGTTTAGAGTTTTACACTTAGAGTCTTAGCTTTTAAGTTTAGTGTTAGTTAAAGTTGTAGTTTAGTTTAAGTTTTAGCTAAGAGTTTTAAGAGTTTTAGCTAGAGTTTTTAGCTTAGAGTCTTAGCTTAGAGTTTTTGTTGAAGTTCTAGTTTTTAGTTTAGTTTTAGTTTAGAGTTTCTAAGCTTAGAGTCCTTAGCTTAGAGTTTTACTAAGAGTTGAAGTTTAGTCTAGTTTATAGTTAAAGTTTAGAGTTTTTAGCTTGGAGTCTTAGCTATAGTTTTTGTTAGAATTCTAGTTTATTTAGTTTTAGTTAAGAGTTTAGAGTTTTACCTTAGAGTTTTAGCTTAGAGTTTTAGTTAGAGTTCTAGTTTAGTACAGTTTTAGTTAAGAGTTTAGAGTTTTATCTTGGAGTCTTAGCTTTAGAGTTTTTTTCTAGAGTTCTACTTTAGTTTAGTTTTAGCTAAGAGTTTAGAGTTTACCTTAGAGTCTTAGCTTAGAGTTTTAGTTAGAGTTCTAGTTTAGTTTAGTTTTAGTTAAAGAGTTTCGATTTTTTTTACATTAAAGTCTTAGCTTAGAGTTTTAGTTTAGGGTTGAAGTTTAGTTTAGTGTTTTAGTTATAGTTAAGATTCTAGAGTTTTACCTTAGAGTCTTAGCTTAGAGTTTTTTTTGTTAGAGTTCTAGAATTAGTTTAGTTTTAGTTAAGAGTTTAGAGTTTTATCTTAGAGTCTTAGCTTAGAGTTTTAGTTTCTAGTTTAGTTTTATAGTTAATAGTTTAGAGTTTTAGCTTAGAGTCATAGCTTAGAGTTTTAGTAAGGGTTGAAGTTTGGTTTTAGTTATAGTTAAGAGTTTAGAGTTTTACCTTAGAGTCTTAGCTTAGAGTTTTAGAGTTAGAGTTCTAGTTTAGTTTAGTTTTAGTTTAGAGTTTGGAGTTTTTACCTTAGAGTCTTAGCTTGGAGTTTCTAGTTTTAATTTAGAGCTTTTTCTAGTTTAGTTTTTATTTTTAGTTAAGAGTCTGGAGCTTAGCTTAGAGTTTGTTAGAGTTGAAGTTTAAGTTTAGCTATAGTTATGAGTTTGGAGTTTTACCTTAAGTCTTAGCTTAGAGTTTTTGTTTGAAGTTTTAGTTTAGTTTTAGTTAAGAGTTTAGAGTTTTTATCTTAGAGTCTTAGCTTAGAGTTTTTGTTGAAGTTCTAGTTTAGTTTTAGTTTTTTAAGAGTTTAGAGTTCTACCTTAGAGTGTTAGCTTAGAGTTTTAGTTAGAGTTGAAGTTTAGTTTAGTTTAGTTATAGTTAAGGGTTTAGAGTTTTAGCTTGGAGTCTTAGCTTAGAGTTTTAGGTAGAGTTCTAGTTTAGTTTAGTTTAATTAAGAGTTTAGAGTTTTACCTTAGAGTCTTAGCTTAGAGTTTTTGTTAGAGTTCTAGTTAGTTTAGTTTTAGTTAAGAGTTTAGAGCTTTAGTTTAGAGTCTTAGCTTAGAGTTCTTGTTAGAGTTCTAGTTTAGTTTAGTAATAGTTAAGAGTTTTAGTTTTAGCATAGAGTCTTAGCTTAGAGTTTTTGTTAGAGTTGAAGTTTAGTTTAGTAATAGTTTAAGAGTTTTACCATAGAGTCTTAGCTTAGAGTTTTTGTTAGAGTTGAAGTTTAGTTTAGTTATAGTAAAGAATTTAGAGTTTTAGCTTAGAGTTTTCCAGTTTAGTTTAGTTATAGTTAAGAGTTTAGAGGTTTAGCTTAGACGTTCTTAGAGTTTTAATTTAGAAGTTTTTTAGTTTAGTTTAGAGTTTAGTTAAGAGTCTAGAGTTTTAGCTTAGAGTCTTAGCTTAGAGTTTTTGTTAGAGTTTTCTAGTTTAGTTAAGAGTTTAGAGGTTTAGCTTAGAGTCTTAGCTTAGAGTTTTTGTTTAAGTTCTAGTTTTAGTTTAGTTTTAGTTAAGAGTTTAGAGTTTTACTTAGAGTCTTAGCTTAGAGTTTTTGTTAGAGTTCTAGTTTAGTTTTAGTTTTAGTTAAGAGTTTGGAGTTTTAGCTTAGAGTCTTAGCTTAGAGTTTTAGTTAGAGTTGAAGTTTAGTTTAGTAATAGTTAAGAGTTTAGAGATTTTAGCTTAGAGTCTTAGCTTAGAGTTTTTGTTAGAGTTCTAGTTTAGTTTAGTTTTAGTTAAGAGTTTAGAGTTTTACCTTAGAGACTTAGCTTAGAGTTTTAGTTTTAGTTTAGTTTTAGTTAAGAGTTTAGAGCTTTTTAGCATAGAGTCTTAGCTTAGAGTTTTTGTTCGAGTTTTAGTTTAGTTTAGTTTTTAGTTAAGAGTTTAGAATTTTTTAGCTTAGAGTCTTAGCTTAGAGTTTTTGTTAGAGTTCCTAGTTTAGTTTAGTTTTAGTTAAGAGTTTTTAGAGCCTTAGCTTAGAGTCTTAGCTTAGAGTTTTTTTAGGAGTTGAAGTTTAGTTTAGTTATAGTTAAGAGTTTAGAGTTTTTAGCTTAGATTCTTAGCTTAGAGTTTTTGTTAGAGTTCTAGTTGAGTTTAGTTTTAGTTAAGAGTTTAGAGTTTTACTTAGAGTCTCAGCATAGAGTTTTAGTTAGAGTTCTAGTTTAGTTTTTTAGTTAAGAGTTTAGAGTTTTAGCTTGAGAGTCTTAGCTTAGAGTTTTAGTTAGAGTTTTAGTTTAGTTTAGTTTTTTTAGTTAAGAGTTTAGAGTTTTTAGCTTAGAGTCTTAGCTTAGAGTTTTTGTGAAAGTTCTAGTTTAGTTTAGTTTATAGAGTTAAGAGTTTAGAAGTTTTAGCTTAGAGTCTTAGCTTAGAGTTTTTGTTCGAGTTTAGTTTAGTTTAGTTTTAGTTAAGAGTTTAGAGTTTTTAGCTTAGAGTCTTAGCTTAGAGTTTTTGTTAGAGTTCTAGTTTAGTTTAGTTTTAGTTAAGAGTTTAGAGTTTTAGCTTAGAGTCTTAGCTTAGAGTTTTTGTTAGAGTTCTAGTTTAGTTTAGTAATAGTTAAGATTTTTAGCTTAGAGTCTTAGCTTAGAGTTTTTGTTAGAGTTGAAGTTTAGTTAAGAGTTAAGAGTTTTACCATAGAGTCTTAGCTTAGAGTTTTTGTTAGAGTTTGAAGTTTAGTTTAGTTATAGTAAGATTTAGAGTTTTAGCTTAGAGTCTCAGCTTAGAGTTTCTGTTAGAGTTCTAGTTTAGTTTAGTTTTTAGTTAAGAGTTTAGAGGTTTAGCTTAGACTTAGAGTTTTAATTAGAGTTTTAGTTTAGTTTAGTTTAGTTTTAGTTAAGAGTCTAGAGTTTTTAGCTTAGAGTCTTAGCTTAGAGTTTTTTGTTAGAGTTCTAGTTTAGTTTAGTTTTAGTTTAAGAGAGTTTTTAGCTTAGAGTCTTAGCTTAGAGTTTTTGTTGAAGTTCTAGTTTAGTTTAGTTTTAGTTAAGAGTTTAGAGTTTTTTTAGAGCTTTAGAGTTTTTTGTTAGAGTTCTAGTTTAGTTTAGTTTTAGTTAAGAGTTTAGAGTTTTAGCTTAGAGTCTTAGCTTAGAGTTTTTGTTAGAGTTGAAGTTTAGTTTAGTTATAGTTAAGAATTTAGAGTTTTAGCTTAGAGTCTTAGCTTAGAGTTTTTGTTAGAGTTCTAGTTTAGTTTAGTTTTAGTTAAGAGTTTAGAGTTTTAGCTTAGAGTCTTAGCTTATAGAGCTTTAGTTAGAGTTTAGTTTAGTTTAGTTTTAGTTAAGAGTTTAGAGTTTTTAGCTTAGAGTCTTAGCTTAGAGTTTTTAGTTAGAGTTGAAGTTTAGTTTAGTTTTAGTTAAGAGTTTAGAGTTTTTAGCTTAGAGTCTTAGCTTAGAGTTTTGTTAGAGTTCTAGTTTAGTTTAGTTTTAGTTAAGAGTTTAGAGTTTTAGCTTAGAGTCTTAGCTTAGAGTTTTTGTTAGAGTTCTAGTTTAGTTTAGTTTTAGTTAAGAGTTTTAGAGTTTTAGCTTAGAGTCTTAGCTTAGAGTTTTTGTTAGAGTTCTAGTTTAGTTTTAGTTTTAGTTAAGAGTTTAGAGTTTTACCATTAGAGTCTTAGCTTAGAGTTTTTGTTAGAGTTGAAGTTTAGTTTAGTTATAGTTAAGAATTTTAGAGTTTTAGCTTAGAGTGTTAGCTTAGAGTTTTTGTTTAGAGTTTCTAGTTTAGTTTAGTTTTTAGTTAAGAGTTTAGAGTTTTAGCTTAGAGTCTTAGCTTAGAGTTTTAGTTAGAGTTTTAGCTTAGTTTAGTTTTAGTTAACAGTTTAGAGTTTTAGCTTAGAGTCTTAGTTAGAGTTTTTGTTAGAGTTGAAGTTTAGTTTAGTAATAGTTTAAGAGTTTAGAGTTTTTAGCTTAGAGTCTTAGCTTAGAGTCTTAGCTTAGAGTTTTTTGTTAGAGTTTAGTTTAGTTTAGTGTTTTAAATAAGAGTTTAGAGTTTTACCTTAGAGTCTAGCTTAGAGTCATAGCTTAGAGTTTTTTATTAGAGTTCCAGTTTAGTTAAGAGTTTTAGTTTAGAGTTTAGAGTTTTAGTTTAGAGTCTTAGAGTTTAGCTTAGAGTTTAGTTAAAGTTGTAGTTTAGTTAAGTTTTTAGTTAAGAGTTTAGAGTTTTAGCCTAGAGTTTTAGCTTAGAGTTTTGTTTAGAGTTTTTGTTTGAAGTTTAGTTTTTTAGTTTTAGTTTTAGAGTTCTACCTTAGAGTCTTAGCTTAGAGTTTACTAGAGTTGAAGTTTAGTTTAGTTATAGTTAAAGTTTAGAGTTTTAGCTTGGAGTCTTAGCTTATAGTTTTTAGTTAGAATTCTAGTTTAGTTTAGTTTTAGTTAAGAGTTTAGAGTTTTACCTTAGAGTCTTAGCTTAGAGTTTTAGTTAGAGTTCTAGTTTAGTACAGTTTTAGTTAAGAGTTTAGAGTTTTATCTTGGAGTCTTAGCTTAGAGTTTTTCTTAGAGTTCTACTTTAGTTTAGTTTTAGCTAAGAGTTTAGAGTTTTACCTTAGAGTCTCTTAGCTTAGAGTTTTAGTTAGAGTTCTAGTTTAGTTTAGTTTTAGTTAAGAGTTTAGATTTTTTACATTAAAGTCTTAGCTTAGAGTTTTAGTTAGGGTTGAAGTTTTAGTTTACTTTAGTTATAGTTAAGTTCTAGAGTTTTACCTTAGAGTCTTAGCTTAGAGTTTTTTGTTAGAGTTCTAGTTAGTTTAGTTTTAGTTAAGAGTTTTAGAGTTTTATCTTAGAGTCTTAGCTTAGAGTTTTAGTTCTAGTTTAGTTTTAGTTATAGTTAATACTTTAGAGTTTTAGCTTAGAGTCATAGCTTAGAGTTTTAGTTAAGGTTGAAGTTTGGTTTAGTTATAGTTAAGAGTTTAGAGTTTTACCTTAGAGTCTTAGCTTAGAGTTTTAGTTAGAGTTCTAGTTTAGTTTAGTTTTAGTTTAGAGTTTAGAGTTTTACCTTAGAGTCTTAGCTTAGAGTTTTTTTAGAGTTCTAGTTTAGTTTTATTTTTAGTTTTTAGAGTTTAAGAGCCTGGAGTCTTAGCTTAGAGTTTTTAGTTAGAGTTGAAGTTAAGTTTAGCTATAGTTATGAGTTTGGAGTTTTACCTTAAAGTCTTAGCTTAGAGTTTTTTGTTAAGTTTTAGTTTAGTTTTAGTTAAGAGTTTAGAGTTTTATCTTAGAGTCTTAGCTTAGAGTTTTTGTTGAAGTTCTAGTTTAGTTTAGTTTTAGTTAAGAGTTTAGAGTTTTACCTTAGAGTCTTAGCTTAGAGTTTTAGTTAGAGTTGAAGTTTAGTTTTAGTTATAGTTAAGGGTTAGAGAGTTTTTGCTTGGAGTCTTAGCTTAGAGTTTTAGGTAGAGTTCTAGTTTAGTTTAGTTTTAGTTAAGAGTTTAGAGTTTTACCTTAGAGTCTTAGCTTAGAGTTTTTGTTAGAGTTCTAGTTTAGTTTAGTTTTAGTTAAGAGTTTAGAGCTTTAGTTTAGAGTCTTGGCTTAGAGTTCTTGTTAGAGTTCTAGTTTAGTTTTATTAAGAGTTAAGAGTTTTAGCATAGAGTCTTAGCTTAGAGTTTTTTGTTAGAGTTGAAGTTTAGTTTAGTAATAGTTTAAGAGTTTTACCATAGAGTCTTAGCTTAGAGTTTTTGTTAGAGTTGAAGTTTAGTTTAGTTATAGTAAGAATTTAGAGTTTTTAGCTTAGAGTTTCTTAGTTTAGTTTAGTTATAGTTAAGAGTTTAGAGGTTTAGCTTAGACTTAGAGTTTTTAATTAGAGTTTTAGTTTAGTTTAGTTTTAGTTAAGAGTCTAGAGTTTTAGCTTAGAGTCTTAGCTTAGAGTTTTTGTTAGAGTTCTAGTTTAGTTAAGAGTTTAGAGTTTTAGCTTAGAGTCTTAGCTTAGAGTTTTGTTTAGAAGTTCTAGTTTAGTTTAGTTTTAGTTAAGAGTTTAGAGTTTTAGCTTAGAGTCTTAGCTTAGAGTTTTTGTTAGAGTTCTAGTTTAGTTTAGTTTTTAATTAAGAGTTTAGAGTTTTAGCTTAGAGTCTTAGCTTAGAGTTTTAGTTAGAGTTGAAGTTTAGTTTAGTAATAGTTAAGAGTTTAGTGATTTTAGCTTAGAGTCTTAGCTTAGAGTTTTTGTTAGAGTTCTAGTTTAGTTTTGTTTAGTTAAGAGTTTAGAGTTTTACCTTAGAGACTTAGCTTAGAGTTTTAGTTTAGTTTAGTTTTTTAGTTAAGAGTTTAGAATTTTAGCTTAGAGTCTTAGCTTAGAGTTTTTGTTCGAGTTTTAGTTAGTTTAGTTTTAGTTAAGAGTTTGGAGTTTTTAGCTTAGAGTCTTAGCTTAGAGTTTTTGTTAGAGTTCTAGTTTAGTTTAGTTTTAGTTAAGATTTTAGAGCCTTAGCTTAGAGTCTTAGCTTAGAGTTTTTGTAGGAGTTGAAGTTTAGTTTAGTTATAGTTAAGAGTTTAGAGTTTTTAGCTTAGAGTCTTAGCTTAGAGTTTTTGTTAGAGTTCTAGTTTAGTTTAGTTTTAGTGAAGAGTTTAGAGTTTTACTTTAGAGTCTTCAGCATAGAGTTTTAGTTAGAGTTCTAGTTTAGTTTTTAGTTAAGAGTTTAGAGTTTTAGATGAGAGTCTTAGCTTAGAGCTTTAGTTAGAGTTTTAGTTTAGTTTAGTTTTAGTTAAGAGTTTAGAGTTTTTTTAGCTTAAAGTCTTAGCTTAGAGTTTTTTGTTGAAAGTTCTAGTTTAGTTTTAGTTAAGAGTTTAGAATTTTAGCTTAGGGTCTTAGCTTAGAGTTTTGTTCGAGTTTTAGTTTAGTTTAGTTTTAGTTAAGAGTTTGGAGTTTTTAGCTTAGAGTCTTAGCTTAGAGTTTTTTGTTAGAGTTCTAGTTTAGTTTAGTTTTAGTTAAGAGTTTAGAGCTTTAGCTTAGAGTCTTAGCTTAGAGTTTTTGTTAGAGTTGAAGTTTAGTTAAGAGTTAAGAGTTTTACCATAGAGTCTTAGCTTAGAGTTTTTGTTAGAGTTGAAGTTTAGTTTAGTTATAGTTAAAGAATTTAGAGTTTTTAGCTTAGAGTCTCACCTTAGAGTTTCTGTTAGAGTTCTAGTTTAGTTTAGTTATAGTTAAGAGTTTAGAGGTTTAGCTTAGACTTAGAGTTTTAATTAGAGTTTTAGTTTAGTTTAGTTTTAGTTAAGAGTTCTAGAGTTTTTAGCTTAGAGTCTTAGCTTAGAGTTTTTGTTAGAGTTCTAGTTTAGTTTAGTTTTAGTTAAGAGCTTTAGCTTAGAGTCTTAGCTTAGAGTTTTTGTTGAAGTTCTAGTTTAGTTTAGTTTTAGTTAAGAGTTTAGAGTTTTAGCTTAGAGTCTTAGCTTAGAGTTTTTGTTAGAGTTCTAGCTTAGTTTAGTTTAGTTAAGAGTTTAGAGTTTTACCATTGAGTCTTAGCTTAGAGTTTTTGTTAGAGTTGAAGTTTAGTTTAGTTATAGTTAAGAATTTAGAGTTTTAGCTTTGAGTGTTAGCTTAGAGTTTTTGTTCGTGTTCTAGTTTAGTTTAGTTTTAGTTAAGAGTTTAGAGTTTTAGCTTAGAGTCTTAGCATAGAGCTTTAGTTAGAATTTTAGCTTTTTTAGTTTAGTTTTAGTTAACAGTTTAGAGTTTTAGCTTAAAGTCTTAGGTTAGAGTTTTAGTTAGAGTTGAAGTTTAGTTTATTAATAGTTAAGAGTCTAGAGTTTTTAGCTTAGAGTCTTAGCTTAGAGTTTTGTTAGAGTTCTAGTTTAGTTTAGTTTAGTTAAGAGTTTAGAGTTTTACCTTAGAGTCTAGCTTAGAGTCATAGCTTAGAGTTTTTTATTAGAGTTTCCAGTTTAGTTAAGAGTTTTAGTTTAGAGTTTAGAGTTTTAGTTTAGAGTCTTAGAGTTTTAGTTAGAGTGTTAGTTAAAGTTGTAGTTTAGTTAAGTTTTAGTTAAGAGTTTAGAGTTTTAGCCTAGAGTTTTAGCTTAGAGTCTTAGTTTAGAGTTTTTTGTTGAAGTTCTAGTTTAGTTTAGTTTTTAGTTTAGAGTTCTACCTTGGAGTCTTAGCTTAGAGTTTTACTAAGAGTTGAAGTTTAGTTTGGTTATAGTTAAAGGTTTAGAGTTTTAGCTTGGAGTCTTAGCTTATAGTTTTAGTTAGAATTATAGTTTAATTTAGTTTTAGTTAAGAGTTTAGAGTTTTACCTTAGAGTTTTAGCTTAGAGTTTTAGTTAGAGTTCTAGTTTAGTACAGTTTTAGTTAAGAGTTTAGAGTTTTATCTTGGAGTCTTAGCTTAGAGTTTTTCTTAGAGTTCTACTTTAGTTTAGTTTTAGCTAAGAGTTTAGAGTTTTACCTTAGAGTCTTAGCTTAGAGTTTTAGTTAGAGTTCTAGTTTAGTTTAGTTTTAGTTAAGAGTTTCGATTTTTACATTAAAGTCTTAGCTTAGAGTTTTAGTTAGGGTTGAAGTTTAGTTTACTTTAGTTATAGTTAAGAGTCTAGAGTTTTACCTAAGAGTCTTAGCTTAGAGTTTTTTTTGTTAGAGTTCTAGTATTAGTTTAGTTTTAGTTAAGAGTTTAGAGTTTTATCTTAGAGTCTTAGCTTAGAGTATTAGTTCTAGTTTAGTTTAGTTATAGTTAGTTTAGAGTTTTAGCTTAGAGTCATAGCTTAGAGTTTTAGTAAGGGTTGAAGTTTTGGTTTAGTTATAGTTAAGAGTTTAGAGTTTTACCTTAGAGTCTTAGCTTAGAGTTTTAGTTAGAGTTCTAGTTTAGTTTAGTTTTAGTTTAGAGTTTAGAGTTTTACCTTAGAGTCTTAGCTTAGAGTTTTATTTAGAGTTCTAGTTTAGTTTATTTTTAGTTAAGAGCCTAGAGTCTTAGCTTAGAGTTTAGTTAGAGTTGAAGTTTAAGTTTAGCTATAGTTATGAGTTTGGAGTTTTACCTTAGCTTAGAGTTTTTGTTGAAGTTCTAGTTTAGTTTTAGTTAGAGTTTAGAGTTTTATCTTAGAGTCTTAGCTTAGAGTTTTTGTTGAAGTTCTAGTTTAGTTTAGTTAAGAGTTTAGAGTTCTACCTTAGAGTGTTAGCTTAGAAGTTTTACTTAGAGTTGAAGTTTAGTTTAGTAAAGTTAAGGGTTTAGAGTTTTAGCTTGGAGTCTTAGCTTAGAGTTTTAGGTAGAGTTCTAGTTTAGTTTAGTTTTAATTAAGAGTTTAGAGTTTTACCTTAGAGTCTTAGCTTAGAGTTTTAGTTGGAGTTCTAGTTTAGTATAGTTTTAGTTAAGAATTTAGAGTTTTATCTTGGAGTCTTAGCTTAGAGTTTTAGTTAGAGTTCTATTTTAGTTTAGTTTTAGTTAAGAGTTTAGAGTTTTACCTTAAAGTCTTAGCTTAGAGTTTTAGTTAGAGTTGAAGTTTAGTTTAGTTATAGTTAAGAATTTAGAGTTTTACCTTAAAGTCTTAGCTTAAAGCTTTAGTTAGGGTTGAAGTTTCGTTTAGTTTAGTTATAGTTAAGAGTTTATAGTTTTAGCTTAGAGTCTTAGCTTAGAGTCTTAGTTAGAGTTATTGTTTAGTTTAGTTTTAGTTAAGAGTTTTAGCTTAAAGTTTTAGCCTAGAATCTTAGCTTAGAGATTTAGTTAGAGTTGAAGTTTAGTCGAAAACTAGCATAACCAAAAAATTCCAAATATTACATAGAAATACCAAAACCATAGGTTAGATTAGGTTGGGTTAGAGGTTAGGTTTTTCCACGTTTAAGTTAGGTTAGATTAGGTGAGCTTATCAAGAGAGGTTAGGTTAGGTTAGATTAGATTAGCTTAGGTTAGGTTAGGTTAAGTGGCGCGCGCCACTTAACCTAACCTAAGCTAACCTAATCTAATCTAACCTAACCTAGCCTAACCTCTCATGATAAGCTAACCTAAAACTAACCTAACTTAAATGTGGAGAAACCTAACCTCTTACTTAACCCAAGCTAATCTAACCTATGGTTTTTGGTATTTCTATGTAATATTGTGGAATTTTGTGGTTATGCTAGTTTAGACTAAACTTCAACTCTAACTAAATCTCTAAGCTAAGATTCTAGGCTAAAACTCTAAGCTAAAACTCTTAACTAAAACTAAACTAAACAATAACTCTAACTAAGACTCTAAGCTAAAACTCTAAGCTAAAACTATAAACTCTTAACTATAACTAAACTAAACGAAACTTCAACCCTAACTAAAACTCTAAGCTAAGACTTTAAGGTAAAACTCTAAATTCTTAACTATAACTAAACTAAACTTCAACTCTAACTAAAACTCTAAGCTAAGACTTTAAGGTAAAACTCTAAACTCTTAACTAAAACTAAACTAAACTAGGACTCTAACTAAAACTCTAAGCTAAGACTCCAAGATAAAACTCTAAACTCTTAACTAAAATTTACTAAACTAGAACTCTAACTAAAACTCTAAGCTAAGACTCTAAGGTAAAACTCTAAACTCTTAACTAAACTAAACTAGAACCTCAACAAAAACTCTAAGCTAAGACTCTAAGGTAAAACTCCAAACTCATAACTATAGCTAAGCTTAAAAACTTAAACTCTAACTAAACACTAAGCTAAGACTAGGCTCTTAACTAAAAATAAACTAAACTAGAACTCTAAATAAGACTCTAAGGTAAAATTCTAAACTCTCAACTAAAACTAAACTAAACTAGAACTCTAACTAAAACTCTAAGCTAAAGACTCCTAGAAAAAAACTCTAAACTCTTAACTAAAATTAAACTAAACTAGAACTCTAACTAAACTCTAAGCTAAGACTCTAAGGTAAAACTCTAAACTCTTAACTAAACTAAACCAAACTTCAACCCTTACTAAAACTCTAAGCTATGACTCTAAGCTAAAAATCTAAGTTCTTAACTATAACTAAACTAAACTAGAATTAAAACTCTAAGCTAAGACTCGAAGATAAAACTCTAAACTCTTAACTAAAACTAAACTAATCTAGAACTCTAACAAAAAACTCTAAGCTAAGACTCTAAGGTAAAACTCTAGACTCTTTACTATAACTAAAGTAAACTAAACTTCAACCCTAACTAAAACTCTAAGCTAAGACTTTAATGTAAAAATCAAAACTCTTAACTAAAACTAAACTAAACTAGAACTCTAACTAAAACTCTAAGCTAAGACTCTAAGGTAAAACTCTAAACTCTTAGCTAAAACTAAACTAAAGTAGAACTCTAACAAAAACTCTAAGCTAAACTCCAAGATAAAACTCTAAACTTTTAACTAAAACTGTACTAAACTAGAACTCTAACTAAAACTCTAAGCTAAGACTCTAAGGTAAAACTCTAAACTCTTAACTAAAACTAAATTAAACTAGAATTCTAACTAAAACTCTAAGCTAAGACTCCATGCTAAAACTCTAAACCTTTAACTATAACTAAACTAAACGGTAAAATTCTACTTTAGTTACTTTTGGCTAACTTGGAAAGGGGTTTGGTTAGGAAAATGAAACTTTCAGGGATGGATGTACATGCTAAGGTTTGTCCCGGGAAGGTACTTTGAAGTACCTACCTCCCTCATCCCCCCCTCTATATAATGGTAAATTACTGCACATTACTAGTTGTTTTTAACTCATATTTCATCCTATATTACTATCATAAATATAAATCACTGCTTACCTTACACAACTTCTGCTTTTAACCTTGTTCATTAAAATATATATCCAAAATCCTATTTAAATCCTAAGCTATTTAATTTTCAACCCATGCCCACTTTCTTTATGGTATATGAAACCAGGTTTGTTGTGATGTCACACTTGCCTTATCAGAAATCCTTACCCTTAAGGGTAGCAGGCACATGCCAAACAACTCTGTTGATAAGACCATTTAAACTGTATTAAATAAGGAAAGGATTTGACAACAGAGACCAGTAAAAATAACCTAATCCTTTTTAGAGGACAAATTATGTCATGGGAAGATGATGTTTTTGAAATTCCCCTTCCACCAAACTTAAAATTTTCTAAAAATTCTACTTTAGAAGCTTTTAAAATATTTCTAAAGTACTAAAAGATAGAGTGCTAAAAACATCAGAATTGACTTCAGAGGACACATTATATCACGGGAAAGGTTTTTGAAATCACCCTTCCCCCAAACTCAAAATTTTCCAAAATTTTACTTTCGAAGATTTTTTTACATATTTCTAAAGCGCTAAAAGATACAGTGCTAAAAAACATCAGAATCGACTTCAGAGGACACGTTATATCACGGGAAAAGCTTTTTAAAATCCCCTTCCCCCTAAACTCAAAATTTTCTAAAATTCTACTTTAGGAACTTTTTAAATATTTCTAAAGCGCTAAAACATAGAGTGCTAAAAACATCAGAATCGACTTCAGAGGACACGTTTATATCACGGGAAGAGGTTTTTAAAATCCTCCTTCCCCCCAAACTCAAAATTTTCCAAAATTCTACTTTAGAAGCTTTTAAAATATTTCTAAAGCACTAATAGATAGAAAGTTAAAAACATCAGAATCGACTTCAGAGGACACGGTATATCACGGGAAGAGGTTTTGAAAATCCCCCTTCCCCCCAAACTCGAAATTTTCTAAAATTCTACTTTAGGAGCTTTTTAAATATTTTCTAAAGCGCTAATAGATAGAGTGCTAAAAACATCAGAATCGACTTCAGAGGACAAATTATGTTACGGGGAAGATGTTTTTGAAATCCCCCTTCCACCCAAACTCAAAATTTTCTAAATTCTACTTTAGAAAAGCTTTTAAAATATTTCTAAAGCACTAATAGATAGAGTGCTAAAAACATCAGAATCGACTTCAGAGGACAAATTATGTTACGGGAAGATGTTTTTGAAATCCCCCTTCCCCCCAAACTCAAATTTTCTAAAATTCTACTTTAGGAGCTTTTTAAATATTTCTAAAAGCACTAAGACATAGAGCGCTAAAAACATCAGAATCGACTTCAGAGGACACGTTATATCACGGGAAGAGGTTTTTCAAATCCCCCTTCCCCCCAAACTCAAAATTTTCCAAATTTTTTACTTTAGAAACTTTTTTAAATATTTCTAAAGCGCTAAGACATAGAGCGCTACAAACATCAGAATCATCTTTAGAGGACAAATTATATTATGGGAAGATGTTTTTGAAATCCCCCTTCCCCCAAACTCAAATTTTCCAAAATTCTACTTTAGAGAAGCTTTTAAAATATTTTAAATATTTCTAAAGCGCTACGACATAGAGCGCTACAGACATCAGAATCATCTTTAGAGGACAAATTATATTATGGGAAGATGTTTTTGAAATCCCCCTTCCCCCCAAACTCAAAATTTTCTAAAATTCTACTTTAGGAGCTTTTTAAATATTTCTAAAGCGCTAATAGATAGAGTGCTAAAAACATCAGAATCGACTTCAGAGGACAAATTATGTTACGGGAAGATGTTTTTGAAATCCCCCTTCCACCCAAACTCAAAATTTTCTAAAATTCTACTTTAGAAGCTTTTAAAATATTTCTAAAGCACTAATAGATAGAGTGCTAAAAACATCAGAATCGACTTCAGAGGACAAATTATGTTACGGGAAGATGTTTTTGAAATCCCCCTTCCCCCAAACTCAAAATTTTCTAAAATTCTACTTTAGGAGCTTTTTAAATATTTCTAAAGCACTAAGACATAGAGCGCTAAAAACATCAGAATCGACTTCAGAGGACACGTTATATCACGGGAAGAGGTTTTTCAAATCCCCCTTCCCCCAAACTCAAAATTTTCCAAATTTTTACTTTAGAAACTTTTTTAAATATTTCTAAAGCGCTAAGACATAGAGCGCTACAAACATCAGAATCATCTTTAGAGGACAAATTATATTATGGGAAGATGTTTTTGAAATCCCCCTTCCCCCCAAACTCAAAATTTTCGAAAATTCTACTTTAGAAGCTTTTAAAATATTTTAAATATTTCTAAAGCGCTACGACATAGAGCGCTACAGACATCAGAATCAACTTTAGAGGAACAATTTATGTCATGGGAAGATGTTTTTTGAAATCCCCCTTCCCCCCAAACTCAAAATTTTCCAAAATTCTACTTTATAAGCTTTTAAATATTTCTAAAGCACCAATAGATAGAGTGCTAAAAACATCAGAATCGACTTCAGAGGACACGTTATATCCGGGAAGAGGTTTTTGAAAATCACCCTTCCCCCCCAAACTCAAAATTTTCTAAAATTCTACTTTAGAAGCTTTTAAAATATTTCTAAAGACATAGAGTACTAAAAAAAAACATCAGAATCGACTTCAGAGGACACGTTATATCACGGGAAAAGCTTTTAAAATCCCCCTTCCCCCTAAACTCAAAATTTTCTAAAATTCTACTTTAGGAACTTTTTAAATATTTCTAAAGCGCTAAAACATAGAGTGCTAAAAACATCAGAATCGACTTCAGAGACACGTTATATCACGGGAAGAGGTTTTTAAAATCCTCCTTCCCCCCAAACTCAAAATTTTACAAAATTCTACTTTAGAAGCTTTTAAAATATTTCTAAAGCACTAACAGATAGAGTGCTAAAAACATCAGAATCGACTAGGATATTTACATCTGTTAAGAAGCGATTATTTCAAATGCAGAAAAAACGCATACTAAGTTGACCTATCTTTCCAATATATTTATAACCCAATTCACTGTTATCTTTGTTCGACTATTCCCGCCGTTTAACAATGAAACAATTAATTAAAGCCGCAACAGATATTACGAGTTACAGCTTCAGTCTGTAAATGACAATTATTGAGATATGTCTTGCAATTTTTGTGAAATAAATTTCTGTGGTGGTATCGTTCAATTTCCTACTGTTGAGGCAGTCTTAGGGTTGTATTATAACCATGGCATGTTATTGAGAAGCAGGAATTGCGATATTTGTTGGCAGACTTGCGTAAAATATAGAAACTCGTTCCGTTGCCAGAAGTCTAGGCTTATACCTATCCGAGGTGGCCGTGAATATTCTCAGGTAAAGTGTAATTTTTCAAATCGATCTATGACAAAACATGGATGGCTCGTTCACACCTTTCTGAGCTAGAAAATTTCCGTTTTGATGATTTGGCTTCAAATACCGCCTCCAAGGGAGGATTTCATGATCAACAATGTTACTTGTTGTAAACAAACCTTTGTGGATTGGAGCCAGTTCTGAAGAGAGGTTTGTATGTACATATGTCATTCAAACTTCGCTCCTTTGGGAGGAGAAGGAGTCATTGTTGAGATAGATGAAGCCCAATTTGGGAAGCGTAAATATAATAGTGGTCGGATTGTCAAGGGTAAATGAGTATTTGGTGGAATAGAGCGAGGAACTGGTAATTCATTCATGGTTTCTGTGCCGGATAGAAGTAGTGCCACGTTGTTGGGAATTATCCAAAACCGAATCCTGCCAGGGACAACAATTATCAGCGACTGTTGGAGGCCTACGATTGCCTGGCTAGCCAGGGCTATCAGCATTTACACGTCAACCACAGCATAAATTTTGTTGACCCTGCAACAGGTGCTCACACACAAAACATCGAAAGACACTGGCGTGACGTTCGAGACAATATACCCAGATATGGCAGAAGAGAAGAACATATGGAAGGATATCTGGCAGAGCACTATTTCAAAAAAAAATATTCAATCTCCTCGAGAATGCACCATTTCATGAAATATATATCGGAGCTTTATAACCCCAACTAATTTGTTTTTTATGGGTATTATTTACTAATTAATGTTTAAAACGTTGTAACAGAAAATTTGGCAATTTACTGTATCTAACCCCATTTGTTCTTAAAGCAATTCAAATGTTTTTGTCCAAATAGTTTAGTGTAGCAATCTTCATTCTTGAAGCTACGAGACGTTATTAGAGTGTAAATAGGGAGGGGAGAGAGGGGGCAGAAGTAAATATTTGACTATAGATTATTCGGTACTTGTGCATTATAAATAACCCACCACTATACACGAAAGAAGTTAAGTTTGGTTACTGCTAATGAAATAAAATAAAATAGCATGAAAATATAATAGTTTAGAAACAAAGTTGGGCTATATATTTGCACATTAGGGGGTGGGGGGGGGGGGTAAATCATAGCATATATTAAATATGTAACCTACCCCAGGTACTTTTTTCCCTCCCTAAACCCAAAAAACAACAGTTTAAATATTGTAAACGCAATAAGAAATCACGCTTTGCGATCCATTTGTCTAACAAATACCCGTTTGTCTGGTTTCCTTGTACAGTCTATAGCAGTGGGTTATTTATAATGCACAAGTACCGAATAATCTATATTCGTTTTGATTATTTTTTTGGAAACCCCTTAATATTTTGAGTTGGGTAACCACATAAAACATATTCAAATAGCTTAATCCTATAATGTTGAAAAATTTTGCTTTTCTTTTTTACATCCGTGATTTAAAATATGTAAAAAAATGTTGGAACTTATATAAAAATTTTCTTTCGAGGGTGCAAAGGTTAGTTGAAAGGAGATTTGATAGCGGGGGGAGGGGGTGGGCGGGGGCGGTGGTCAGCAACCTGCTCGCGGTGCCCTGCTTATACTAATCTAAGCTGACCATTTCGTTGCAACGTGTTGCACCGGAATAATACTCTAAAATCTGGTTGATAAATTGCCTGTCTAAAAAATTTGTCTGAGTTTCGTAAAAGGGGGAAACAACCCCTAAAAGTAAAAGATTTTAATAAAACTCATACCATCAAATTTGTGGTTCTTGGCGAATACCCGCCGGAAAATCCCCCCGGAAAAATACCTCCCCGCAGAAAATATCCCCCCCCCACGGGAAATACCCTCACGGAAAATCCCCCCTCCCCCCAAAAAAATACCCCCGTGGAAAATAAGGCTTTTCAAATTATCAACCAGATTTTAGAGTATGAAGGGGGAATGGGATGAATGGTGAGGGGGATTTCTAAAACTTTGAATAACCTTTAAAAATTTGTGAGTTATAGCAACGGAACCTTGCAAAATAGATCTTCTGTTTAAATGAAGTACAACAAAATTGTTTTTAGCTTCAAAACTTTGCTCAATCCCAACTTATAAGGTTTTAAATATATGCAAATACATTTCCTAAATTTTGGAAATAAAACATTGATATGGCTTAAAATTCTGCTCAAATAACTGAAATTGCATTTTCAGAACTAAAGCCAGAGAAAAAGAAACTGATAACTGAAAATTAAGGTAAAATGTTGTTTTGTCAAATTTCAATGGGTAATGGGTATTTCAAAAACATCTTCCCATGACATAAAAAACATCTTCCCGTAACATAAATTGTCCTCTAAAGTTGATTCTGATGTTTGTAGCGCTCTATGTCTTAGCGCTTTAAAAATATTTAAAAAGCTTCTAAAGTAAAATTTTGGAAAATTTTGAGTTTGGGGGGAAGGGGGATTTCAAAAACATCTTCCCGTGATATAACGTGTCCTCTGAGTCGATTCTGATGTTTTTAGCGCTCTATGTCTTAGTGCTTTAGAAATATTTAAAAAGCTCCTAAAGTAGAATTTTGAAAATTTTGAGTTTGGGGGAAGGAGGATTTTCAAAACCTCTTCCCGTAGAGTGCTTTGAAAATCCTCCTTGAAGGAGGATTTTCAAAACCTCTTCCCGTAGCACTCTATGTTTTAGCGCTTTAGAAATATTTAAAAAGCTCCTAAATTAGAATTTTAGAAAATTTTGAGTTTGGGGAGAAGGGGGATTTTAAAAACCTCTTCCCGTGATATAACGTGTCCTCTGAAGTCGATTCTGATGTTTTTAGCACTCTATGTCTTAGTGCTTTAGAAATATTTAAAAAGCTCCTAAATTAGAATTTTAGAAAATTTTGAGTTGGGGGAGAAGGGGGATTTTAAAACCTCTTCCCGTGATATAACGTGTCCTCTGAAGTCGATTCTGATGTTTTTAGTACTCTATGTCTTAGCGCTTTAGAAATATTTAAAAGGCTTCTAAAGTAGAATTTTGGAAAATTTCGAGTTTGGGGGGAAGGGAGATTTCAAAAACATCTTCCCATGACATAAATTGTCCTCTAAAGTTGATTCTGATGTCTGTAGCGCTCTATGTCGTAGCGCTTTAGAAATATTTAAAATATTTTAAAAGCTTCTAAAGTAGAATTTTGAAAAATTTTGAGTTTGGGGGGGAGGGGGGATTTCAAAAACATCTTCCCATGATATAATGTGTTCTCTGAAGTCGATTCTGATGTTTTTAGCACTGTATATTTTAGTACTTTAGAAATATTTTAAAAGCTTCTAAAGTAGAATTTTAGAAAATTTTGAGTTTGGGGGGAAGGGTGATTTCAAAAACCTCTTCCCGTGATATAACGTGTCCTCTGAAGTCGATTCTGATGTTTTTAGCACTCTATGTCTTAGTGCTTTAGAAATATTTAAAAAGCTCCTAAGCAGCCGAATTTTAGAAAATTTTGAGATTGGGGGAAGGGGGGTTTAAAAACCTCTTCCCGTGATATAACGTGTCCTCTGAAGTCGATTCTGATGTTTTTAGTACTCTATGTCTTAGCGCTTTAGAAATATTTAAAAAAGCTTCTAAAGTAGAATTTTGGAAAATTTTGAGTTTGGGGGGAAGGGGGATTTTAAAACTCTCTTCCCGTGATATAACGTGTCCTCTGAAGTCGATTCTGAAACTTGTAGCGCTCTATCTATTAGTGCTTTAGAAATATTTAAAAAAGCTTCTAAAGTAAAATTTTGGAAACTTTTGAGTTTGGGGGGAAGGGGGATTTTAAAAACCTCTTCCCGTGATATAAGGTGTCCTCTGAAGTTGATTCTGATGTTTTTTAGCACTCTATCTATTAATGCTTTAGAAATATTTAGAAAGCTTCTAAAGTAGAATTTTGGAAAAATTTTGAATTTGGGGGGAAGTGGGATTTTTTAAAAACCTCTTCCCGTGATATAACGTGTCCTCTGAAGTCGATTCTGATGTTTTTAGCACTCTATCTATTAGTGCTTTAGAAATATTTAAAAAGCTTTTAAAAGAAAATTTTGGAAAACTTTGAGTTAGGGGAGAAGGGGGATTTTAAAACCCTCTTCCCGTGATACAACGTGTCCTCTGAAGTCGATTCTGAAACTTGTAGTGCTCTATCTATTAGTGCTTTAGAAATATTTAAAAAAGCTTCTAAAGTAAAATTTTGAAAATTTTTGAGTTTGGGGGAAGGGGATTTTTAAAAACCTCTTCCCGTGATATAAGGTGTCCTCTGAAGTTGATTCTGATGTTTTTAGCACTCTATCTATTAATGCTTTAGAAATATTTAGAAAGCTTCTAAAGTAGAATTTTGGAAAATTTTGAGTTTTGGGGGGAAGTGGATTTTTTAAAAACCTCTTCCCGTGATATAACGTGTCCTCTGAAGTCGATTCTGATGTTTTTAGCACTCTATCTATTAGTGCTTTAGAAATATTTAAAAAGCTTTTAAAAGAAAATTTTGGAAAATTTTGAGTTAGGGGAGAAGGGGGATTTTAAAACCCTCTTCCCGTGATATAACGTGTCCTCTGAAGTCGATTCTGAAACTTGTAGCGCTCTATCTATTAGTGCTTTAGAAATATTTAAAAAAGCTTCTAAAGTAAAATTTTGAAAATTTTTGAGTTTGGGGGGAAGGGGGATTTTAAAAACCTCTTCCCGTGATATAAGGTGTCCTCTGAAGTTGATTCTGATGTTTTTAGCACTCTATCTATTAATGCTTTAGAAATATTTAAAAAGCTTCTAAAGTAGAATTTTGGAAAATTTTTGAGTTTGGGGGAAGGAGGATTTTTTATAAAAAACCTCTTCCCGTGATATAACGTGTCCTCTGAAGTCGATTCTGATGTTTTTAGCACTCTATCTATTAGTGCTTTAGAAATATTTAAAAAGCTTTTAAAATAAAATTTTGGAAAATTTTGAGTTAGGGGGGAAGGGGGATTTTAAAACCCTCTTCCCGTGATATAACGTGTCCTCTGAAGTCGATTCTGAAACTTGTAGCGCTCTATCTATTAGTGCTTTAGAAATATTTAAAAAAGCTTCTAAAGTAAAATTTTGGAAATTTTGAGTTTTTGGGGAAGGGGGATTTTAAAAACCTCTTCCCGTGATATAATGTGTCCTCTGAAGTCGATTCTGATGTTTTTAGCACTCTATCTATTAATGCTTTAGAAATATTTAAAAAGCTTCTAAAGTAGAATTTTGGAAAATTTTGAGTTTGGGGGAAGGGGGATTCCAAAAACATCTTCCCGTAACATAATTTGTCCTCTGAAGTCGATTCTGATATTTTTAGTGCTCTATCTATTAGTGCTTTAGAAATATTTAAAAGGCTTCTAAAGTAGAATTTTGAAAATTTTGAGTTTGGGGGGAAGGGAGATTTCAAAAACATCTTCCCATGACATAAATTGTCCTCTAAAGTTGATTCTGATGTCTGTAGCGCTCTATGTCGTAGCGCTTTAGAAATATTTAAAATATTTTAAAAGCTTCTAAAGTAGAATTTTGAAAAATTTTGAGTTTGGGGTGTAGGGGGGATTTCAAAAACATCTTCCCATGATATAATGTGTTCTCTGAAGTCGATTCTGATGTTTTTAGCACTGTATCTTTTAGTACTTTAGAAATATTTTTAAAAGCTTCTAAAGTAGAATTTTGGAAAATTTTGAGTTTGGGGGGAAGGGTGATTTCAAAAACCTCTTCCCATGATATAACGTGTCCTCTGAAGTCGATTCTGATGTTTTTAGCACTCTATGTCTTAGTGCTTTAGAAATATTTAAAAAGCTCCTAAAGCAGAATTTTAGAAAATTTTGAGATTGGGGGGGGGGGATTTTAAAAACCTCTTCCGGTGATATAACGTGTCCTCTGAAGTCGATTCTGATGTTTTTAGTACTCTATGTCTTAGCGCTTTAGAAATATTTAAAAAGCTTCTAAAGTAGAATTTTGGAAAATTTTGAGTTTGGGGGGAAGGGAGATTTCAAAAACATCTTCCCATGACATAAATTGTCCTCTAAAGTTGATTCTGATGTCTGTAGTGCTCTATTTCGTAGCGCTTTAGAAATATTTAAAATATTTTAAAAAGCTTCTAAAGTAGAATTTTGAAAAATTTTGAGTTTGGGGGGAGGGGGGATTTCAAAAACATCTTCCCGTGATATAATGTGTCCTCTGAAGTCGATTCTGATGTTTTTAGCACTGTATCTTTTAGTACTTTAGAAATATTTTAAAAGCTTCTAAGTAGAATTTTAGAAAATTTTTAGTTTGGGGGGGAGGGTGATTTCAAAAACCTCTTCCCATGATATAAACGTGTCCTCTGAAGTCGATTCTGATGTTTTTAGTACTCTATCTTTTAGTACTTTAGAATATTTTTAAAGCTTCTAAAGTAGAATTTTAGAAAATTTTAAGTTCAGGTGGAAGGGGGAATTTCAAAAACATCTTCCTATGACATAATTTGTCCTCTAAAAAGGATTAGGTTATTTTTACTGATCTCTCCTGTGAAATCCTTTCCCTAATTAATACAGTTTAAATGGTCTTATCAACAGAGTTGTTTGGCATGTGCCTGCTAACCTTAAGGGTAAGGGTGTCTGATAAGGCAAGTGTGACATCACAACAAACCTGGTTTCATATACCATAAAAGAAAGTCAGCATGGGTTGAAAATTAAATGGCTTAGGATTTAAATAGGATTTTGGAATATATTTTGATGAACAAGGTTAAAAGCAGAAGTTGTGTAAGGTAAGCAGTGATTTATATTTATGATAGTAATATAGGATGAAATATGAGTTAAAAAAAACTAGTAATGTGTAGTAATTTACCATTATATAGAGGGGGGGGATGAGTGGAGGTAGGTACTTCAAAGTACCTTCCCGGGACAAACCTTAGCATGTACATCCATCCCTGAAAGTTTCATTTTCCTAACCCAACTCCTTTCCAAGATAGCCAAAAGTAACTAAAGTAGAATTTTACTGCCTTTCCTTTGTAAGCTAATGAACCTAATTGTGAAATAGGCCTTGGTTACCTACATTTCTATAGGCTAGGCATAGGCTAATCTACATAAAATGAAGCATTTTTTTATTCTATTGCTTACCATGATGATGAATCTTCAAATGAACTTCTCGGTTCCTCGGGAATTGCGCTATGATCTTGGACAGCAAGAGAAGCTACATTAGGTGTCACAAGAGGCTGGAACAGATATCCTGAAATGGTATCTTGCATGCCATCTAGTGCTTGGTCATCACCAAAAATATTTTCTGACACATCAGAATAGTCACTTTCTGAACTTGAAGTCATAGTTTTTCACAAAATGTATTTTCACTAATATATATAACAATCAACAGATTTTGTAAATTTGAATTTTCACAAATGAAAAACACTGTCGGATTCACAGGAAATAGTTTCCGCTAATATTTTTCAATTCCACAGTATATCATTGTTTTATTATTGACAACACTGTTTGGCGAATTTATTTTAAATAAAATGCTTATAGCAGTTAAACGAAAAACTCGCAGGAAACCCCGATTTTCAGGTATGAGTAGACCTCAAATAGATTAAGAGGGCTAAATATGTTTTCATTTTGGTGTCCTTGGTACTTTAATAAAACCTATATATTTGAAATCAACATGAAAATCCTATTCATTTGATATATTTATTGGTATCTAAATTAAGTTTTGTAGGGTTTCGGTTACTATTGAGCCGGGTTGTTTTTTATAGTTCGTTACCACCAACTGTGAAAATTCAGCTAAAACAACCCTTAAATTGAGCCATTAAATGTCCGAAAATACTTTTACTTTTAGAATATATATATATATATATATATATATATATATATATATATATATATATATATATATATTATATATATATATATACATATATATATATATATATATATATATATATATATATATATATATATATATATATTATATATATATATATATATATATATATATATATATATATATATATATATATATATATATATATATATATATATATATATATATATATATATATATATATATATATATATATATATATATATATAAGTAGAATGCTAATATTGAATTTGCTAGAAGCTATACACCTTTTCAAAGAGAGTCAGTACTCCCTCACATGGTATACACTACAGTTTGACATGCACTTTGCAAAAAGCATGCAAAACCTATAAAGTGGCCAAGCATGTTTTGAGAGTATACTCAAGGTTGTATAAGACAATCATACAGGTTTTTTTTTGCTATTGATATCAATTGCCCAAGGAATTTCACAAGAATATGCAGCATAGGTTCACGTGCACATTTAAGAAAAAGCTGGCAACCTATAAAGCGGTCCAACATGTTTTGAGAGTATAGTCGAGATTGTATAAGACAACCGGACTGGCTTTTTTGAGAGTATGATTGTTTGTTTTTTTCTTTTTTTTTGGCAATTGACATTTTTCTGATAACAAGTACCATTCATTGCGATCGTAGCTCTATGGTGTGGATAACTTGAAAATGAAACTTTTAACGAGAAATGTCTGAAAAGTGCATGGATGCTACAATCAGAATTGTTTGATTGACATTTGCAAAAGGGATAAGGGATTCGCGAATTGGACTGTACGAACGATCTTATTTGAATAATAGGGAAAAAACAGAGCTAGATAACATTCGCGAATTGGATCGTATGAAGGTGGAGAAAAAAGGGGTGGTCTTATGACTTGACCTAGCTTTACTTCTTCGATGTGTCCTGTATGATACACAAGTGGTGTTTGAACAGTGTTGTCAATTTAAAATAGAGTTTAACGTTATACTATACTAAAACGTACATACTAAGAGAGATGTAGATGGCAAGAAAAGAATTTTAATAGCGGATAGCTTTACTTCTTCGATTTGTACTGTATAATACACAAGTGGTGTTTGGACAGTGTTGTCAATTTAAAATAGAGTTTAACATTATACTATACTAAAAAGTTGATACTAAGAGAGATGTAGATGACAAGAAGAGAATTTTAATAACGGATAGCTTTACTTCTTTGATGTGTTCTGTATAATACGCAAGTGGTGGGGTGATTGGATCGGGGTGTCTTAGAGTACTTTAGTGCTGTACTTTGGGTCGAGTTGCTAGCGAAAAACCCGTGTGGATGACTTGAAATAAAATTTTTAACGAGAAATGGCTGAAAAGTGTTTTGGGGGAGATGGGTTGATGGGGGTGGGTGTCTTAGAGTAGTTATAGTGTGATAGTGGAGGATGAGTTGCTAGCGAAAAACCCGTGTGAATGACTTGAAATAAAAAATTTTAACAAGAAATCTCTAAAAAAATATTTTTGGAGGAATGGGTTGATGGCAGAAGGATAAGTGTGTGTTGTCTGAAACCTATGATTTGGCACGGGCGGTTTGCTATTTCGGGCTTTTCTGAGCTAGATTTCTTAGTCTTTCGTTGGTGCGGGTTGTCTGAAACCTATGATTTGGGGATGGGTGGTGTGCTATTTTTTACTTTTCTGAGCTGGATATCTTAGCCTTTCATAGGTGTGTGTTGTCAGAAAATTATGATTTGGGATGTATAGTTTGCTATTTGGACTTTTCAGAGCTAGGATTCTTAGTCTCTCATAGGTGTTTGTTGTCTAAACCTATAGTTTGGGATGAGTAGTTGCTATTTCAGGCTATTATGAGCTAGGTTTCCTAGTATTTCGTAGGTGTGTGTTGTCTGAAACTTATGATTTGGGATATGTAAATTACTATTTCGGGCTTTTCTGAGCTAGATTTCTTAGTCTTTCGTTGGTGTGTGTTGTCTGAAACCTATGATTTGGGGTGGGTGGGTTGCTATTTTTTGACTTTTCTGAGCTGGATTTCTTTGCCTTTCATAGGTGTGTGTGGTCTGAAACCTATGATTTGGGATGGATGGTTTGCTATTTTTGACTTTTCTGAGCTGGATTTCTTAGCCTTTCATAGGTGTGTGTGTTGTCAGAAAATTATGATATGGGATGTGTAGTTTGCTATTTGGACTTTTCAGAGCTAGATTCTTAGTCTCTCATAGGCGTTTGTTGTCTGAAACCTATAGTTTGGGATGAGTAGTTTGCTATTTCAGGCTTTTATGAGCTAGGTTTCCTAGCATTTCGTAGGTGTGTGTTGTCTGAAACTTATGATTTGGGATATGTAAATTACTATTTCGGGCTTTTCTGAGCTAGATATCTTAGTCTTTCGTTGATGTGTGTTGTCTGAAACCTATGATTTGGGATGGGTGGTTGCTATTTTTGACTTTTCAGAGCTGGATTTCTTAGCCTTTCATAGTTGTGTGTTGTCTGAAACCTATGATTTGGGATGGGTGGTTTGCTATTTTTGACTTTTCTGAGCTGGATTTCTTAGCCTTTCATAGGTGTGTGCTGTCAGAAAATTATGATTTGGGATGTGTAGTTTGCTATTTGGACTTTTCAGAGCTAGGATTCTTAGTCTCTCATAGGTGTTTGTTGTCTGAAACCTATAGTTTGGGATGAGTAGTTTGCTATTTCAGGCTTTTATGAGCTAGGTTTCCTAGTATTTCGTAGGTGTGTGCTGTCTGAAACTTATGATTTTGGATATGTAAATTACTAGTTCGGGCTTTTCTGAGCTAGATTTTGTAGTCTTTCGTTGGTGTGTGTTGTCTGAAACCTATGATTTGGGATGGGTGGGTTGCTATTTTTGACTTTTCTGAGCTGGATTTCTTAGCCTTTCATAGGTTGTGTGTTGTCTGAAACCTATGATTTGGGATGGGTGGTTTGCTATTTTTGACTTTTCTGAGCTAGATTCTTAGCCTTTCATAGGTGTGTGTTGTCTGAAACTTATGATTTGGGATGGTTAATTCGCTATTTCCGGCTTTTGTTAGCTAAGTTTCATAGTCTTTCGTAGGTATGTGTTGTCTGAAACCTATAAAAATAAACTATTTCCGTAAAATCTGAGCTAATAAGGGTTTTTGACCGTAAACTTTATTTTTTTGTAAGAAAATTATGGAAAATACATTTTGTTGACTCATAAGTGAAACTTAAGCCCAGTTATGGATCGAAAAATAAACTATTTCTATAAAATCTGAGCTAATAAGGGTTTTTGACCGTAAACTCTAGTTTTTTGTAAGAAAAATTATGGAAAATACAATTCTCTGCTTCAAATGTGAAACTTAAGTCCTGTTATGAATCGAAAAATAAACTATTTCTGTAAAATCTGAGCTAATAGGGGTTTTCGACTGTAAACTCTAGTTTTTTTTTTGTAAGAAAATTATGAAAAATACAATTCTCTGGTTCAAATGTGAAACTTAAGTCCAGTTATGGATAGAAAATAAACTATTTCTGTAAAATATGAGCTAATAAGGGTTTTTTGACCGTAAACTCTAGTTTTTTTGTAAGAAAATTATGGAAAATACAATTCTCTGGTTCAAATGTGAAACTTAAGTCTATTTTTGGATCGAAAAATAAACTATTTCCGTAAAATCTGAGCTAATAAGGGTTTTTTGACCGTAAGCTCTAGTTTCTTGTAAGAAAATTATGGAAAATACAATTCTCTAGTTCAAATGTGAAACTTAAGTCCAGTTTTGGATACTCATAATGATGAGGACTGATAGTTCTAATTCAATATTTTTTTTTCATAAAAACAAACTATTTTTTTTTTTAAACCTCGAAATTATTCAACTTTTTTTTTGTACGTATCTTAAAATGACAAAATATGCTTACGGCTCTAACAATTGTACTCTATGATTGGTCAGAGACACGATGTGGCTTTCCCACTGGTATTCTATGTCCGGTTATCGACACTACCTAGTCTATTGCATGTATTAAAGCAGTATTTTTTACGCAGTGGAACGATAAACCCATAAGTCATATCTTTAAAAACAAAGCGAAGATGGAGCATTTTTATAATGTGTGTTCACATAACAAGATTATTGTAGCATTGAATGCCGAAAAGGAGAAGTATTTAAACTATGAAACAAGTACAAGTGGTAGCACTATTGGAAATGTATGCATGCATTGTCATGACAGTAAGGAATTAAATTTCTTTGGAATACCGAAAAAATTCAACTCTTATGTTGGCGGTTATGCGAGATTGAGATCTCCAGAGATGATTGCACTCAAAGAGAATACCAACATAAAAATAATCGTTGACGATAGAGGACAACTCCTTGCTAATGTTGCAGGTAACACATTACCTACTGATACATTCAATCGTCAGCTTTCGAGTATTAGAATTCAACGGAAGATCAATAAAAGAAAGGCCTACTCTTCTACTAATATCGTAAGCCATATCTTGTCTACGTGTCGAAACTGTTACCTGTGTAAAAATAATGTGATACTAGACAGTGAAATTGCCAGAAAAATAAAAAGGGCATTGTCAGAAAATATCACTATGGAATATAAAGATGAATCGATGAAAACAAAGCACCAGCAAACGTTACTGCCATTGATGAAACAGTCAATGAACCAAATAATACCAAAGACGAAAAGCATATTGAGCCTGTTGATGAGACACCATTAAAAATTCTGTATCACTCAAAATGGAATAATGATTATTCTACTGATTACGAACTAAGAGAAGACAATAGCTATAATATCAAGAGAGAACATGGTGAACTATTAAATGGAACAGATTCAAAATGTCCAAGGTTAATCATTGATATTAATAATGTATCATAATATATTTTTGTATTAATATTCTACATAGCATTATTTCATTAAAAATATTACATTGTTATTGTTCATTATTTTTAGAGTAAGCTAGCATATCAAACGTTTAGAATGTCTATTAAAACATCGGAGATATAAGAAAAGGAATTTGCATACATCTATTGTCAGACACATGGGATAAAATTTACAAAATCTAGGTATCAGAATGAATAAATTCCTTATCAACATCCATTGTTGGATAGGTCATTATGAAAAAATTGTAAGTAAGTAAGTAAGTAACAAAGTCTTTCTTGAATTCACCTCTTGGATACACAATACGGAAATTTTTTATTCAGGAAATTATGAAAAAAAAATTGAACAAATTCTTTATTAACATTCATTATCGATTGAAGTTGCTTCCTAGACAGACCATACAGCAGTTTCACAGAATCTAAGTTTAAGAGTGATTAAATTCTATATCAACATCCATTTCTCGGATACATAGGAAAAAGTTGACAAAATCTAAGTGTTAGAGTGAATAAATTTTATTTATCAACATCTTTTGTCAGATACATCGAATAAAATTGACAGAATCTAAGTGTCAGAGTGAATAATTTTTTTTTTTATCAACATCCTTTGTCAGATACATCAAATAAAATTGACGAAATCTAAATTTTAGAATGAATACCTATAATAGTATTTCACTTCTAACTTACTGCTTTTATGCTCAAATATGAAAAATATGTCGTTTACAACTGGTTTGTGCAGCAAAACAAATATTTTGGCCTAAATACAACAAAAAAGCTATCAAGCATAAAGGCTATGAGAAAGACAATCAACTTAAAATGATCGAAAAAGTTTGTACACAATCTTTTATATTCTGAAGGCAGGTTGCCACGTGACATTTTTCATATTTGAGCATAAAAGCAGTAAGTTAAAAGTGAAATACTATTATAGGCAATGGTTCGAAGCTTCATTTGGATTTGATTTTGATGTTGGATAAAAATTCAGTCATTTTTATAGAAAAACTGCATTAGTTTCACGGAAAAAATCTTTCAGCGTATTTTAATTTTAAATGAAAAGTGTTAAATGCAAATTCATTTTGGTTTTTATGTTGGATAAAAAAAATCGTTCATTTTTCAGAAAGTGTAATAGTTTCACGGTAAGCATCTTTCAGCGTGTTTTAAGTTAAAAAAAAAGCATTCATTGAAATTTAAATTTGATTTTGATGTTGGATAAAAATCCATCCATTCTTATAGAAACTGCATGAGTTTCACGGAAAACATCTGTCAGCGTATTTTAAGTTTAAATGAAAAGTATCAAATGCCAATTCATTTTGATTTCGCTGTTGGATAAAAATTCGTTTCATTTTTATAAAAACTGCAATAGTTTCGCGAGAATCATCTTTTAGGGTGTATTGAGTTTAAATTCCAATTTTTAAATTCAAAAAAGTTTCGATTTTGATGTTGGATAAAAATTCGTTCATTTTTATAGAAACTGCAATAGTTTCGCGGGAATCATCTTTTATGGGTGTATTGAGTTTAAATGAAAATTATTAAATTCAGATTCGTTTTTGATTTTGATGTTGAATAAAAAATTCCTTTATTTCCTATAGAATTTGAAATAGTTTCATGGCACGCATCTTTCGGGGTTTTTTTTTAAGTTTAAACTGACTCTCTTTGAAAAGGTGTATAGCTTCTAGCAAATTCAATATTAGCATTCTACTTATATATATATATATATATATAATATATATATATATATATATATATATATATATATATATATATATATATATAGTATATATATATTATATATATATATATATATATATATATATATATATATATATATATATATATATATATATCTATATATATATATATATATATATATATAATATATATATATATATATATATATATATATATATATATATATATATATATATATATAATATATATATATATATATATATATTATATTTTTTTTTCACTGAAAGGAGCTACATCAAAACTTAAAATGAACAGAAATTATTACGTAAATTAGTGAGGTCGCCCCCCCTGTCAATATCTCACTATTTACTCTTTGAATTTACTCTTTTTATTTACTAAGTTGAATTTGGTCCTTATTCTTTAAGAATGACTCCTAAATCACAAAGACCGTTTTAATTAGAATAAATAGCTCTTTAAAAAGTACTAAAAACTCTAGCGTAAAGAGTCTTTTTTTTTTTTTTCTTTTTTAATCTTTTTTTTTGTTTTTTATTTTTTTTAGTTTTTTTTTATTTTTTAATTATTTTTTCTTTCTTTTTTTTTTTATTTTTTTTTTTTTTTTTATTTTTTTTTCTTTTTTTTTTGGGGTATTGACTTCTTTGAAGGTGTATAGCTTCTAGAGGGGGTGACCCCCCTCATATACGTAATAATTTCTGTTCGTTTTAAGTTTTTTAATACTGATCCTTACTTTCAGTTAAAAAAACTTTTTTTTATATAATTTCTGATCTGAATTTCTGATTTAAATAATGCTCTGAAATCCAGCTTCACCTCCATGGAAAATTCCCTTCCCCCATGAGAAATTTCTACACGGAAAGATCTCCCCATTTAACCCCCAAAACTGAACCTCCCACCAGAAAAAATCCCCTCTGTAAAAGTGTGTATACTTTCCAATGACCAATACTACACGTAAACAATGGGCAAAGTTCATAACTTGCAGCCCTTCCCCCATCAATGGGGGGGGGTTAAGTCATCCTCAAAGACATAATTATTAAAATTTCCTCGACTCTACTGAACAAAATGACTATCTCAAAATTTTGATTGGGTGACTTTGGGGAAAAAAAATGAGCGTGGGAGGGGGGGAGAGCTGACTTACAATATTTTTGGTCACTTAAAAAGGACGCTGGAACTTTTGATTTCTGGTCAAATGAGTTCTCTCTTGATTTTCTACGATCACTGGTTCGATATGATCCTCTTGGGGAAAAAAAAATAAACAACAAAATAAAACAAAAAACAAAAAAAAAACATCCGTGATCTTTCTTCTAGCAAAAAAATGCAAAATTCCACATTTTTGTACATAGGAGCTTGAAAGCTTTACAGTAGGGTTCTCTGGTATGCTAAATCTGGTGAAGTGATTTTCCTTCAGATCACTTGATGTTTAAAGGTGTTCCTCACCTTTTTCAAAATCCGGGCAAATTTTCTCAGGCTCGTAACTTTTTATGGGTACCATGTAATTTGATGTTACATATTTTGAATAAGCATCAAAATTCAATTCTTTTGATGTATCTATTATTATCAAGACTTATGAATTCATTAAAAAAGTATTTGATTCAGATTTAGAAAAGCAGCAAAGGAACTTAGCAAAATTAAAAAAGGTGATTTTTACATGCGCAATATTACTAATTCTAAAAAACGGGAGAAGCAATGAAAGACTATGATATAATTTTCTGGGTAGATCTTTCAGATTCACAGGTTGCTGATGGACATTTGGGAAAATCCAAACATAATTGTCATTTAATTCAAAATTGCTTCTTCTCATTTTATTGAATTGACAGAAATCATTTTTGGTAGTAAAGATGCAAATTAGCTACCCCTGATAACAAGAACTTCATTTCTTACCGTGTATTAATCAATCAATTGATGTTTAAACACTGTCCACTGATTCAAATGGATAAAAACAAACACTACTTTTCTTTCGAATAATAAGCTTCGCTTTATTTCTTCCGTCGTGTTCCTGCAGTTCCTGTTCCGGTGTGCGCGCAGGGCGCAAAAACATCTATAAGAAAATCCCCAAAACGTTACCAAAGCTTAAAAGTAAGGTACAAATTAAAAGCAGTCGTATTTATAAAAAAGAAGAGTAATAAAGACAATTGGTTTTTGATTTGGAAAAGTGTCCAAAAAGTGTCCTTTTTTTCAAAAAGCTGTCTTTTTTGACCCAATAGTGTCCCCGTGTCCCTCAGAGTGAAAAATTTTTCAAAAGTCACTAAAAGTGTCCATTTGGCATACCAGTGTAACAATACCTATTCATCTTCAAGTATCCCTAATATAAGCAGCTTTGTCTTCTAAAATACTAATTTTCAAACATATTTCTCTACCATAGTTTTTGAAAAGCTTCAGAAACTATTCTAACAATAGAGGACCATCTTAGAAAACTTTCTATCATGTTCATCAAGACACTCTAATGCTCTGTATAATATAAAAAGTATTACCTTCACAGGTGATTCCATGTCCATCCGTAACCTTTGCCGTGATCTCTAAGACAATAAGGCTAATCACTTTATGTGGTTTTTTTTTTACCACTGTTACCTTTATATGTGGCTTAGATCACAATACTCATAGTAAACGTTTTATCTTTCAAGCTGGGATAATAGGTTAATTTCGAAGGCTTGGTAAGATCTTAGACCCAGGGAAAATTGTGACCTTACTTTATTTATTTATAAATTTATAATATTCAATAACGATGAAAGTCGGTCTTCTATCATATGGCTGGGTCTTAGAAGATCTCCGAAAAGAGAATAGGATAAATTACTACTAACTACTAACAACTCATCGCAGCACCAAGCCGCCTGAGGCCAACACAGCTACGCACGCTCCTCCTCTACCCCAATCTATTCAAAGCCTCCCTTTTTACACCCGCCCACGAAGTTCCCATTTCCTTTAAATCTTTCTTTATGACGTCCTCCAACCCAGACGGGGACGACCTGCTTTCCGTTTAGCCCTAGATGGTTGGCCGAAAAGAACAATCTTCGGCAATCTGTCATCCTTCATCCGAACAACATGCCCTAACCACCTCAACCTTTCTTTCATTATAGACCTAGAAAGTGGTATTGAACCACATTTTTCGTATAGCCTATTGTTTGAAATACGGTCAGTCAGCCGGGTACCCAGAACAATCCTTAAGCAATTTCTCTGGAAAACATCTAGCAAATCTTCATCCGCTTTTCGGAGCGTCCATGCTTCAGAGCCATATTTGACCACTGTCATCACTGTAGCTTCTAAGATTCTAATCTTGGTTTGCAGACTTATCTTCCTATTCTTCCAGACTTTTTTTAACTGTGAAAAAACACCCTGAGCCTTGGCTATTCTATTTTTTAACATCTTCACTGCTCCCACCATCTTTACTAATAATACTACCAAGGTAAGTGAAACTGCCCACCTGATCAATCTTTTCATTACCCAACGTCACCTTTTCATCAACACTTATTCCTAGCCTTAGTGACTTGGTCTTCCTAACATTAATTTTCAAACCAATACTAGCACCCTGAACTCGCAAAACCTCTAAAACTTCATTCATTTTGCTCACACTTTCATCTAGGATGCTTAAATCATCAGCATAATCCAAGTCCAGGAGACTTTTTCCTCCCCATTTGATTCCGTGGTCTCCCATTGCCTTTCCTGTGCTCCTTAAAACAAAGTCCATAAAATAATCCATATAAAGGGGGATAGAACACAACCCTGCTTAACTCCTGATTTAATACAAAACCAGCTGCTAACCTCATTTCCTACCTTAACCGCAGCAGTGTTATTCTCGTACATAGCACTAATCACTTTAATGTATTTGTCTGGTATACCATACAAGGATAAAACCTTTACTAAAGCTCCTCTATCAACAGAATCGAACGCTTGCTCATAATCTATAAAACTAAGGACCAAAGGTGTTTGAAAACTTAGGCACTTCTCAATTATTAACCTAAGAGTGAAAAATTTGGTCAACACATCCTCTACCTTTTCTAAAACCGCACTGCTCTTCTCTTAAAACTTTGTCTACGGCATCTCTCAGTCTAAAAAGTATCATATTACTAAGCAATTTGCTACCTACAGAGACCAGACTAATGCCTCGATAATTACCACGATTCCGTTTTTTCCTTAATTTTACTAAAAAATTAGGCCAATCACAAAACTTTTTATTTCTTTAGTTTTTTAAAACTCTTACTTATGACACAGGTTTCATATGGTCCCGCTTATTTAGAGAGTTACCTTTGTTATTATTGATAAATATTCTGTTATGCCTTAAGCATCCAGGATCTTAATAACATTATATATGGGGTGATTTTAAAACAGGTTTTTACTAGTCTGAGACCGTTCGAGTTCTGATACTCTGTAACCTTTGGCTGTTGATTGAAAGCTTATTTACTCAAATTTGGTTTTCTACGCTCCCTCTTGAACTCCCAAAGCATGCATACCGTTAGCACCAGAAAAGGATTGGTCAGAAATTAGGATATACCACTAATCTCAAAGTCAAACTAATTCTGGGGGTTTTATACCGCTTAGGTTGGAAAACAAGATGGTTTGCTTTAGGTTAGCTGTCCTAGTCCTTAGTGTTTGGTGCCAGAGACTTTTAGAGTTTAGAATTTCTTTCAGATTGCCAGTCTGGTACAGAATGGGATAACTTCAGGGATCAAAAGCAAACACAGGAGAGAAAAGGTGGGCAAATAAGGTTTACAAGGTTATAAGTTTATGAGGGTTACAAGGTTTTATGAAAAACGGTGGTCTTATAAACTTCAAAAGGGGTTTATTGGATTTAAAATTGAATATTTAGTGCCCTTTTTAATAGTCAAAAGTGTTGTTAGGGCCAACCAGCCCCCTCTCCCCCTACGCATATTATTTCCCTGCACACATCCTATCAAAATTTTGAGAAACTCATTTTGTTAAGCGTAGTTGAAAGATCCAGTATTCACGTTTATAAGAATGAACAAAACCCTGCCCCCCTAAACTCCCCTAAGGGCAAAGGGTGTAAATTCTCTTCCAGGGGCATACAAGGCTCTTATGGTAGGGGTGGTAGTATACACTTTGAAAGAGGCTCATTGGATTGGAAGCCGTAAATTCTATTGGTGTCTTTAAGAGTTGAAATGACTGGAGGACAACTAGCCTCCCTACCCTAACTTCCTCTTTTCTCCAAATATATCTTATGGAAAACTTGAGATTGCCATTATATCCAAATATTTGCGAGATCATATAACAAGGCATTCGTGGCAGAAACAACCCTTCAGAGCCTGGGGGCAAGGGTTGCTAGTTTATACTCCGGGAGTATATATGGTTTTTTTTGGGAGGGTTGTAGCTTAAACTTTAGAGGAAGCTCTTTTAATTGAAAATTGAAAGTTTTAGTTCCGTTTTAAGAGCCAAAAGTAACGGAGGGTGACTACCTATCTCCCCCGAGAAATCTTTTTTCTCCAATCACATCCGATCAAAATTGTGACATCGCCATCTTGTTCAAAATAGTCCCAAATGACAGTTAAAAATGTCTCCAGGGTTGATGTGCTCCACCATGTCCCAGGGACAAAGGTTGTAAGATAGAGATGTTTAATTATGGAAAGACACACAACTGGATTTGAAACGGGCCCCTGTTTTAAACGGACACGCCTCCGCAATACATGCAGATCCTTCTTTTAAACGAACTCTGTTTTAAACGAACCCTGCTTCAAAGGACCCACAATACAACCGGTCACGAGAGCAGATGTTAGTTAAGCCACAGGGGGAACTAAGAGACACAGGTGTTAGGGAAACGTTTACTTTTCGGAAGAAACACCCCTGGATTTTAAATAGAGACCCTGTTTTAAACGGCCATCAGGTGTTAGTTAAGTCATAGAGGGAAACAAAAAGACGCAGATGTTAGTTAAGTCAATGTTTACATTCCATAGCCACGTAATTAGAGTTGAGGGTAATGCAATCGTACTTCACTAGATAGATTTATTGAAGATGAAGTAATCCTACGTGACTTAGTAGACATATTGGGAATAACTTAATAGCGGTGCAGACCTGGGTTTTAAGTAATGGAAGCACACGCGTGATTCTGCGTAATAGCAGCGAACGCATGGAATGTTACGTAATGATAGCACACAAGTGGGTGTTGTGTAATGGCAGCGCAAACGGGAGTGCTACGTATGGTGGCACAAATGTGGGGTGCTACATAATACTTCTTTGTGATTTCATTTCTTTCAAGACGTTGTTTTTTCTTTGAGACATTCAAGGCGTCTTTTTTCTATCAAGGCGTTTTATTTTTTTCTTTCAAGACTTTTTTTTTCTTTGGTTTTTATGTAATGGAGAATATTTACGGATGACACATTCTAACGTAACCTATTTCTTCAGAGCTCGAAAGGACCACCGCTTTTAAATGAGCACGGCACACACGTCCATCTTACGTAATGACACCACCAGGCAAAGGATTTTATTAAAAAAAAATTTTAAGACGTTTCAAGACATTTCTCTTCAATGCATTTCAAGACGTTTTCAGGACATCTCAAGATGTTTCACATTTTTCATCAAGATATTTCAAGAAATTTCTCGGCATTTTTTCAGGATGTTTTTTCAACATTTCTTTAGTTCTTACGTAGTGGATAATGTTTACGGTGGACCCGTTCTAACATGGCCTGTTTCTGCAGAGCTATTGGGGGATCCCCGGTTGTAACTGAGGAGGACACACACGTAGGTTGTTACATAATACTTTTTTGAGATTTAATTTTCCTTCAATGCATTTTTCTCAGAAGACTATTATATTCTTATCATTTTTGCCCCCATTTGGTCTTGAAAGGAAAGGAGATTTCCATCCAATAGAATTGTGCCCTAACCGAGAGGACCAGCAGTGTTTTTCTAATATTCTGTGTCGAGGAATGTATTCTAAGAAATAATTTATTACACGCAAGGAGCGCCCTCCTTTTCATGCGTGCTACAATGAGTAAATGATTTCCAACCTTTTCCGCATCAGAGCACAGAACATTCCAAACCTATCGATTTTGCATTATTAGAGGCACCTGCCTTATTCTGCGATATTCTAATATGATTTAGACAAGTTAAGTTACATAGCCGGTGTTACGTAGTTTTGGCTTTAGATATACCATTACGTAAATGTTTGCGTATTGAAGTTATATCCTAGATCAATAAATATAAAAAGACACATACTTTGTAAAAAAAAAATTTTATTAATTAACACAGAAAAAAAGCACTTAAAACTCGCAAATGCGAAAAAAAAACAAAACACGAAAAAAACCTGACATAGGATAAAAATAAAAGCAAAAATATACCTCAGTTAAAGAAAGATCCTAGCAGACAATTCCGGAGGATGAGGAGGGTTGTTATAGAGGCAAATGTAAACCCTACTGAGGTATTTCTGAGAGGTATTAATAAAAAGGCAACGTTTTTTTGGGGGGTAAGAAACGTTGACAAGCGCAAATTTTGATAATATTTTCTATTCAAATTTTATATAATCTCGTAAGAGGTAAATCTTTAGGCCCATATTGAGAGCTTTTTTTTTTTTCTTTTTTAACGAAAAATTCCCTTATTTTGTTGACTGCATGTTAGATTTCAGTCATCACACCATCAAGAATTTCATTTTACACCTTCATCTTAACTTTTAAGCTGTAGAACATGTTTTTCCAAGCAAATCCCGCCATAGAGGCATTATTTGGCTGCTCCGCAACAATCCTATAATACATATTATCTTTCCTAAGACATTTTTCAGATATCTTCTTTTTAAAAATCGCGTATTTCACCCATTGATTCATGCTTTTTGCAAGCCAACCCTTTCATGATGCTCCTCAAAAACTCTTAACCCCACCACGGCATTACGCAGCTGCCCCCCCACCATCCACGTGGTACCTCCTCACCACCCCCTAGGGTATTTTCAACCCTTCCCCCTAGATTTAAGCTTATAAATCTAAAATTGAACACACTATTTTTATATTTGAACAGCATTTCCAGACATTTCTTGATCAAAAATATAATTTTAAATATAGAGAAATTCCTACGGAGGGCCTTAACGTAACCACCAGAGGACCCTAGCAGTCAATTAAACCGAAGGCCCAAGCATCCAATTCAACTGGCCCCCTTGCAAGCATTTCCAACAAGGTCCCTCTAACCTCACCACCGGAGGACAGTAGAATGCTTATAATGAATTTGCCTACAGCTCTACACCTTTTCAAAGAGAGTCAGAACTCCCTCACACAGTTTCACGTGCAAATTGCAAAAAAGCATGCAAAAACCTATAAGGTGATTAAACACGTTTTGAAACTACATGTTATTTGCTTATGTCCTCTTGGTACCTTTCCAAACAAAGTGATAAAAAAAAAAAAAAACACGTTTTAAAACTACACGCTATTTGCTTGCCTTTCCTTGGTACCTTTCCAAAACGAGTGGGGATTCCCCTCCGGTTCCTACACATTGCAAAAAAAGCGAGCAGTATGAGCGGGGATTCCCCACACAAGTTTGTTTCAACTCCAAGTTTTTCAACCCGACTGTTTTTTGAGCCAACATCTGTTTTTTTACAAGTAAATTCGTTGTTTCTCTATGATTCGCCCCCTGCTCTGAGTGTTGAAAATGATTTTACGACATTATTTTAGGTTTTTTTTCTTGTCCCAAACTATTTTTTTTTATCATGAACCGTTTAGAGACCAATTTGATCAACTTGGAGAAAGTTCAAATAGAATCGTTACTGATATTGATATTAGTGCGTAAACTACAAACTGACAAAAATATCCAGAAACTTTTTTTTTCTTATAGCCTTGACTTTGAAGACATTTCTTCATCTTAATTGGCCTTAGAAATATCATGCAAAATAAACTAGAATAACCGTCGTTGCTTTGTCGAATTTTGAGCAAACAAAAGGATTGTAACACCTGATTGGCTCGTTTGTAAGCAATTTCAAGCCAGTGAAAAGAACAAAACGTCTTTGAGTCACATTTTTTTTTTACAAGTAATTTCGTTGTTTCTCTATGATTCAATCCCAGCGTCCCCCTGCTCTGAGTGTTGAAAATGATTTCACGACATTATTTTAGTTTTTTTTTTCTTGTCCCAAACTATTTTTTTATCATAAACTGTTTAGAGACCAATTTGATCAACTTGGAGAAAGTTCAAATAGAATCGTTACTGATATTGATATTAGTGCGTAAACTACAAACTGACGAAACTATCCAGAACTTTTTTTTCTTATAGCCTTGACTTTGAAGACATTTTTTCATCTTAATTGGCTTTAGAAATATCATACAAAATAAACTAGCCTAACCGTCGTTGCTTTGTCGAATTTTGAGAAAACAAAAGGACTGAAACACCTGATTGGCTCGTTTGTATGCAATTTCAAGCCAGTGGAAAGAACGAAACGTCTTTGAGTCACATTTTTTTAAAAAGTAAAATCGTTGTTTCTATATGGTTCAATCCCAGCGCCCTCCTGCTCTGAGTGTTGAAAATGATTTCACAACATCATTTTAGGTTTTTTTTTGTCCCAAACTATTTTTTTTATCATGAATTGTTTAGAGACCAATTTGATCAACTTGGAAAAAGTTCAAATAGAATCGTTACTGATATTGATATTAGTGCGTAAACTACAAACTGACAAAAATATCCAGAAATTTTTTTTCTTATAGCCTTGACTTTGACGACATTTCTTCATCTTAATTGGCTTTAGAAATATCATGTAAAATAAACTAGCCTAACCGTCGTTGCTTTGTCGAATTTTGAGCAAACAAAAGGATTGTAACACCTGAACTGCTCGTTTGTATGCAATTTCAAGCCAGTGAAAAGAACGAAACGTCTTTGAGTCACATTTAAAAAAAAAGTAAATTCGCTGTTTCTCTATGATTCAATCCCAGCGCCCCCCTGCTCTGAGTGTTGAAAATGATTTCACGACATTATTTTAGGTTTTTTTTTTCTTGTTCCAAACTATTTTTTTTTTATCACGAACAATTTAGAGACCAATTTGATCAACTTGGAGAAAGTTCAAATAGAATCGTTACTGATATTGATATTATTGCGTAAAATACAAACTGACAAAAATATCCAGAACTTTAGCCTAATCGTCGTTGCTTTGTCGAATTTTGAGCAAACAAAAGGATTGTATATTTTCTTATAGCCTTGACTTTGAAGACATTTCTTCATCTTAATTGGCTTTAGAAATATCATGCAAAATAAACTAGCCCAACCATCCTTGCTTTGTCGAAATTTGAGCAAACAAAAGGATTGTAACACCTGATTGGCCCGTTTGTATGCAATTTCAAGCCAGTGAAAGAACGAGACGTCTTTGAGTCACATTTTTTTTACAAGTAAATTTGTTGTTTTTCTCTATGATTCAATCCCAGCGCCCCCCTTGTCTGAGTGTTGAAAATGATTTCACGACATTATTTTAGTTTTTTTTTCTTGTCCCAAACTATTTTTTTTATCATGAACCGTTTAGAGACCAATTTGATCAACTTGGAGAAAGTTCAAATAGAATCGTTACTGATATTGGTATTAGTGCGTAAACTAAAAACTGACAAAAATATCCAGAACTTTTTTTTTCCTATAGCCTTGACTTTGAAGACATTTCTTCATCTTAATTGGCTTTAGAAATATCATACAAAATGAACTAGCCTAACCGTCGTTGCTTTGTCGAATTTTGAGCAAACAAAAGGATTGTAAAACCTGATTGGCTCGTTTGTGTGCAATTTCAAGCCAATGAAAAGAAAGGAACGTCTTTGAGTTACATTTTTTTTTACAAATAAATTCGTTGTTTCTCTATGATTCAATCCCAGCGCCCCCTGCTCTGAGTGTTGAAAATGATTTCACGACATTATTTTAGGTTTTTTTTTCTGTCCCAAACTATTTTTTTATCATGAACCGTTTAGAGACCAATTTGATCCACTTGGAGAAAGTTCAAATAGAATCGTTACTGATATTGATATTAGTGTGTAAACTACAAACTGACAAAAATATCCAGAACTTTAGCCTAACCGTCGTTGCTTTGTCGAATTTTGAGCAAACAAAAGGATTGTAACACCTGATTGGCTCGTTTGTATGCAATTTCAAGCAAATGAAAATAACGAAACGTCTTTGAGTCACATTTTTTTTACAAGTAAATTCGTTGTTTTCTCTATGATTCAATCCCAGCGCCCCCCTGCTCTGAGTGTTGAAAATGATTTCACGACATTATTTTAGGTTTTTTTTTCTTGTCCCAAACTATTTTTTTTTATCATGAACCGTTTAGAGACCAATATGATCACTTGGAGAAAGTTCAAATAGAATCGTTACTGATATTGATATTAGTGCGTAAACTACAAACTGACAAAAATATCCAGAACTTTTTTTTTTTCTTATAGCCTTGACTTTGAAGACATTTCTTCATCTTAATTGCCTTTAGAAATATCATGCAAAATAAACTAGCCTAACCGTCATTGCTTTGTCGAATTTTGAGCAAACAAAAGGTTTGTAACACCTGATTGGCTCACTTGCATGCAATTTCAAGCCAGTGAAAAGAACGAAACGTCTTTGAGTCACATTTTTTTACAAGTAAATTTGTTGTTTCTCTTTGATTCAATCCCAGCGCCCCCTGCTCTGAGTGTTTGAAAATGATTTAGTTGTGACAGTGTTGAACCGTTTTAGAGACCAATTTGATCAACTTGGAGAAAGTTCAAATAGAATCGTTACTGACATTGATATTAGTGCGTAAACTACAAACTGACAAAAATATCCAGAACTTTTTTTTCTTATAGCCTTGACTTTGAAGACATTTCTTCATCTTTAGAAATTAGAAATTAGAAATTTTAGAAATTTCATGCAAAATAAGAAATTTAGAAATTTCATGCAAAATAAACTACCCTAACCTTCGCTGCTTTGTCGAATTTTGAGCAAACAAAAGAATTATAACACCTGATTGGTGACGGCGCGCGCCGTGGCGGGGGCTGGGAACACCGCGGGGGGGGGGGGGGGCGCTGCGGTGGGTGGAGGGGGGAATAAAATAAGAGAAACCACGAATTTACTTGTAAAAAAAAAATGTGACTCAAAGACGTTTCGTTCTTTTCACTGGCTTGAAATTGCATACAAACGAGCCAATCAGGTGTTACAATCTTTATGTTTGCTCAAAATTTGACAAAGCAACGACGGTTAGGCTAGTTTATTTTGCATGATATTTCTAAAGCCAATTAAGATGAAGAAATGTCTTCAAAGTCAAGGCTATAAGGAAAACAAAAGTTCTGGATATTTTTCTCAGTTTGTAGTTTACGCACTAATATCAATATAAGTAACGATTCTATTTGAACTTTCTCCAAGTTGATCAAATTGGTCTCTAAACGATTCATGATAAAAAAAATAGTTTGGGACAAGAAAAAAAAAAACCTAAAATAATGTCGTGAAATCATTCTCAACACTCAGAGAGCAGGGGGGCGCTGGGTTTGAATCATAGAGAAACAACGAATTTACATGTAAAAAAAAATGTGACTCAAAGACGTTTCGTTTTTTCACTGGCTTGAAATTGCATAAAAACGAGCCAATCAGGTGTTACATCCTTTTGTTTGCTAAAAATTCGACAAAGCAACGACGGTTAGGCTAGTTTATTTTGCATGATATTTCTAAAGCCATTAAGATGAAGAAATATCTTCAAAGTCAAGGCTATAAGAAAAAAAGTTCTGTATATTTTTTCTCAGTTTGTAGTTAAAGCACTAATATCAATATAAGTAACGATTCTATTTGAACTTTCTCCAAGTTGATCAAATTGGTCTCTAAACGATTCATGATAAAAAAAATAGTTTGGGACAAGAAAAAAACCTAAAATAATGTCGTGAACTCATTTTCAAACACTCAGATCAGGGGGGGCGCTGGGATTGAATCATAGAGAAACAACGAATTTACATGTAAAAAAAATGTGACTCAAAGACGTTTCGTTTTTTTCACTGGCTTGAAATTGCATACAAACGAGCCAATTAGGTGTTACAATCCTTTTGTTTGCTCAAAATTCGACAAAGCAACGACAGTTGGGCTAGTTTATTTTGCATGATATTTCTAAAGCCAATTAAGATGAAGAAGTATCTTCAAAGTCAAGGCTATAAGAAAAAAAAGTTCTGGATATTTTTGTCAGGTTGTAGTTTACGCACTAATATCAATATCAGTAAACGATTCTATTTGAACTTTCTCCAAGTTGATCAAATTGGTCTCTAAACGATTCATGATAAAAAAAATAGTTTGGGACAAGAAAAAAAACCTAAAATAATGTCGTGAAATCATTTTCAACACTCAGAGCAGGGGGCGCTGGGTTTTAATCATAGAGAAACAACGAATTTACTTTAAAAAAAAGATGTGAGTCAAAGACGTTTCGTTCTTTTCGCTGGCTTGAAATTGCATACAAACGAGCCAATCAGGTGTTACAATCCTTTTGTTTGCTGAAAATTCGACAAAGCAACGACGGTTAGGCTAGTTTTATTTTGCATGATATTTCTAAAGCCATTAAGATGAAGAAATGTCTTCAAAGTCAAGGCTATAAGAAAAAAAAGTTCTGGATATTTTTCTCAGTTTGTAGTTTACGCACTAATATCAATATAAGTAACGATTCTATTTGAACTTTCTCCAAGTTGATCAAATTGGTCTCTAAACGATTCATGATAAAAAAAAATAGTTTGGGACAAGAAAAAAACCTAAAATAATGTCGTGAACTCATTTTCAAACACTCAGATCAGGGGGGCGCTGGGATTGAATCATAGAGAAACAACGAATTTACATGTAAAAAAATGTGACTCAAAGACGTTTCGTTTTTTTTCACTGGCTTGAAATTGCATACAAACGAGCCAATTAGGTGTTACAATCCTTTTGTTTGCTCAAAATTCGACAAAGCAACGACAGTTGGGCTAGTTTATTTTGCATGATATTTCTAAAGCCAATTAAGATGAAGAAGTATCTTCAAAGTCAAGGCTATAAGAAAAAAAGTTCTGGATATTTTTGTCAGTTTGTAGTTTACGCACTAATATCAATATCAGTAACGATTCTATTTGAACTTTCTCCAAGTTGATCAAATTGGTCTCTAAACGGTTCATGATAAAAAAATAGTTTTGGGACAAGAAAAAAAAAACCTAAAATAATGTCGTGAAATCATTTTCAATACTCAGAGCAGGGGGCGCTGGGATTGAATCATAGAGTAACAACGAATTTACTTTTTTTTTAAATGTGACTCAAAGACGTTTCGTTCTTTTTCACTTGCTTGAAAATGCGTAAAAACGAGCCGATCAGGTGTAACAATCCTTTTGTTTGCTCAAAATTCGACAAAGCAACGACGGTTAGGCTAGTTTATTTTGCAAGATATTTCTAAAGCCAATTAAGATGAAGAAATGTTTTCAAATTTAAGGCTATAAGAAAAAAAAAGCTCTTGATATTTTTGTCAGTTTCTAGTTTACGCACTAATATCAGTATCAGTAACGATTCTATTTGAACTTTCTCCAAGTAGATCAAATCGGTCTCTAAACAGTTCATGATAAAAAAATAGTTTTGGGACAAGAAAAAGAAACCTAAAATAATGTCGTGAATCATTTTCAACACTCAGAGCATGGGGCGCTGGGATTGAATCATAGAGAAACAACGAATTTACTTTAAAAAAAAATGTGAGTCAAAGACGTTTCGTTCTTTTCGCTGGCTTGAAATTGCATACAAACGAGCCAATCAGGTGTTACAATCCTTTTGTTTGCTCAAAATTCGACAAAGCAACGACGGTTAGGCTAGTTTATTTTGCATGATATTTCTAAAGCCAATTAAATTGAAGAAGTTTCTTCAAAGTCAAGGCTATAAGAAAAACAAAGTTCTGGAAATTTTTGTCAGTTTGTAGTTTACGCACTAATATCAATATCAGTAACGATTCTATTTGAACTTTCTCCAAGTTGATCAAATTGGTTTCTAAACAGTTTTCTGATAAAAAAATAGTTTGGGACAAGAAAAAAAAAAAAAACCTAAAATAATGTCGTGAAATCATTTTCAACACTCAGAGCAGGGGGGGGGGGGGGCGCTGGGATTGAATCATAGAGAAACAAAACGAATTTCACTTTTTTTTAATCTGACTCATAGACGTTTCGTTCGTTTCACTGGCTTGAAATTGCATACAAACGAGCCAATCAGTTGTTACAATCCTTTTTGTTTGCTCAAATTTGACAAAGCAACGACGGTTAGGCTAGTTTATTTTGCATGATATTTCTAAAGCCAATTAAATTGAAGAAATTTCATCAAAGTCAAGGCTATAAAAAAAAAAAGTTCTGGAAATTTTTGTCAGTTTGTAGTTTACGCACTAATATCAATATCAGTAACGATTCTATTTGAACTTTCTCCAAGTTGATCAAATTGGTCTCTAAACAGTTCCTGATAAAAAAATAGTTTGGGACAAGAAAAAAAAAACTAAAATGTCGTGAAATCATTTTCAACACTCAGAGCAGGGGGGCGCTGGGATTGAATCATAGAGAAACAACGAATTTACTTTAAAAAAAAAGTGACTCAAAGACGTCTCGTTCTTTTCACTGGCTTGAAATTGTATACAAACGAGCCAATCAGGTGTTTACAATCCTTTTGTGTTTGCTCAAAATTTGACAAAGCAACGACGGTTAGGCTAGTTTATTTTGCATGATATTTCTAAAGCCAATTAAATTGAAGAAATTTCTTCAAAGTCAAGGCTATAAGCAAAAAAAAAAAAAGTTCTGGATATTTTTGTCAGTTTGTAGTTTTACGCACTAATATCAATATCAGTAACGATTCAATTTGAACTTTCTCCAAGTTGATCAAATTGGTCTCTAAACGGTTCATGATAAAAAAATAGTTTTGGACAAGAAACAAAAACCTAAAATAATGTCGTGAAATCATTTCAACACTCAGAGCAGGGGGGCGCTGGGATTGAATCATAGAGAAACAACGAATTTACTTGTAAAAAAAATGTGACTCAAAGACGTTTCGTTCTTTTCACTGGCTTGAAATTGCATACCAACGAGCCAATCAGGTGTTACAATCCTTTTGTTTGCTCAAAATTCGACAAAAGCAGCGACGGTTAGGCTAGTTTATTTTGCATGATATTTCTAAAGCCAATTAAGATGAAGAAATTTCTTAAAAGTCAAGGCTATAAGAAAAAAAAGTTCTGGATATATTTGTCAGTTTGTAGTTTACGCACTAATATCAATATCAGTAACGATTCTATTTGAACTTTCTCCAAGTTGATCAAATTGGTCTCTAAACGGTTCATGATAAAAAAAAAAAAAAAATACTTTGGGACAAGAAAAAAAAACCTAAAATAATGTCGTGAAATCATTTTCAACACTCAGAGCAGGGGGGCGCTGGGATTGAATCATAGAGAAACAACGAATGTACTTTTTTAAAAAATGTGACTCAAACGTTTCGTTCTTTTCACTGGCTTGAAATTGCATGCAAACGAGCCAATCAGGTGTTACAATCCTTTTGTTTGCTCAAAATTCGACAAAGCAACGACGGTTAGGCTAGTTTACTTTGCATGATATTTTCTAAAGCCAATTAAGATGAAGAAATTTCTTCAAAGTCAAGGCTATAAGAAAAAAAAAAGTTCTGGATATTTTTGTCAGTTTGTAGTTTACGCACTAATATCAATATCAGTAAACGATTCTATTTGAACTTTCTCTAAGTTGATCAAATTGGTCTCTAAACGGTTTTATGATAAAAAAAATAGTTTGGGACAAGAAAAAAAACCTAAAATAATGTCGTGAAATCATTTTCAACACTCAGAGCAGGGGGGGGCGCTGGGATTGAATCATAGAGAAACAACGAATTTACTTGTAAAAAAATGTGACTCAAAGACGTTTCGTTCTTTTCACTGGCTTGAAATTGCATACAAACGAGTCAATCAGGTGTTACAATCCTTATGTTTTGCTCAAAATTCGACAAAGCAACGACGGTTAGGCTAGTTTTATTTTGCTTGATATTTCTAAAGCAATTAAGATGAAGAAGTATCTTTAAAGCCAAAGCTATAAGAAAAAAAAAGTTCTGGATGTTTTTGTCAGTTTGTAGTTTTACGCACTAATATCAATATCAGTAACGATTCTATTTGAACTTTCTCCAAGTTGATCAAAATGGTCTCTAAACGGTTCATGATAAAAAATAGTTTGGGACAGAAAAAAAAAACCTAAAATAATTTCGTGAAATCATTTTCAACACTCAGAGCAGGGGGGGACGCTGGGATTGAATCATAGAGAAACAACGAATTTACTTGTAAAAAAAATGTGACTCAAAGACGTTTCGTTCTTTTCACCGGCTTGAAATTGCATACAACGAGCCAATCAAGTGTTACAATCCTTTTGTTTACTCAAAATTTGACAAAGCAACGACGGTTAGCCTAGTTTATTTTGAATGATATTTCTAAAGCCAATTAAGATGAAGAAATGTCTTCAAAGTCAAGGCTATAAGAAAAAAAAAGTTCTGGATATTTTTGTCAGTTTGTAGTTTACACACTAATATCGATATCAGTAACGATTCTATTTGAACTTTCTCTCAAGTTGATCAAATTGGTCTCTAACAGTTCATGATAAAAAAAAATAGTTTGGGACAAGAAAAAAAAAACCTAAAATAATGTCGTGAAATCATTTTCAACACTCACCAAGCAGGGGGGGCGCTGGATTGAATCATAGAGAAACAACGAATTTACTTGTAAAAGAAATGTGACTCAAAGACGTTTCGTTCTTTTCACTGGCTTGACGTTGCATACAAACGAGCCAATCAGGTGTTACAATCCTTTTGTTTGCTCAAAATTCGACAAAGAAACGACGGATAGGGTAGTTTATTTTGCATGATATTTCTAAGGCCAAGTAAGATGAAGAAATGTTTTCAAATTCAAGGCTATAAGAAAAAAAAAAGTTCTGGATATTTTTGTCAGTTTTTAGTTTACGCACTAATATCAATATCAGTAACGATTCTATTTGAACTTTCTCCAAGTTGATCAAATGGTCTCTAAACGGCTCATGATAAAAAAAAAATAGTTTGGAACAAGAAAAAAAAACCTAAAATAATGTCGTGAAATCCTTTTCAACACTCAGAGCAGGGGGGCGCTGGGATTGAATCATAGAGAAACAACGAACTTACTTGTTCAAAAAATGTGAATCAAAGACGTTTCGTTCTTTTCACTGGCTTGAAATTGCATACAAACGAGCCAACCATGTGTTACAATCCTTTTGTTTGCTCAAAATTCGACAAAGCAACGACGGGTAGGCTAGTTTATTTTGCAAGATATTTCTAAAGCCAATTAAGATGAAGAAATGTCTTCAAAGTCAAGGCTATAAGAAAAAAAAGTTCTGGATATTTTTGTCAGTTTGTAGTTTACGCACTAATATCAATATCAGTAACGATTCTATTTGAACTTTCTCCAAGTTGATCAAATTGGTCTCTAAACGGTTCATGATAAAAAAATAGTTTGGGACAAGAAAAAAAAACCTAAAATAATGTCTTTGAAATCATTTTCAATACTCAGAGCAGGGGGGGACGCTGGGATTGAATCATAGAGAAACAACGAATTTACTTTAAAAAAAATGTGACTCAAAGACGTTTCGTTCTTTTCACTGGCTTGAAATTGCATAAAAACGAGCCGATCAGGTTTACAATCATTTTGTTTGCTCAAAATTCGACAAAGCAACGACGGTTAGGCTAGTTTATTTTGCAAGATATTTCTAAAGCCAATTAAGATGAAGAAATGTTTTCAAATTTAAGGCTATAAGAAAAAAAGTTCTGGATATTTTTGTCAGTCTCTATTTTACGCACTAATATCAGTATCAGTAACGATTGTATTTGAACTTTCCCCAAGTAGATCAAATTGGTCCTAAACAGTTTCATGATCAAAAAAAAATAGTTTGGGACAAGAAAAAAAAACCTAAAAATAATGTCGTGAAATCATTTTCAACACTCAGAGCAGGGGGGCGCTGGGATTGAATCATAGAGAAACAACGAATTTACTTTAAAAAAAAAATGTGACTTAAAGACGTTTCGTTCTTTTCACTGGCTTGAAATTGCATAAAAACGAGCCGATCAGGTGTTACAATCATTTTGTTTGCTCAAAATTCGACAAAGCAACGACGGTTAGGCTAGTTATTTTGCAAGATATTTCTAAAGCCAATTAAGATGAAGAAATGTTTTCAAATTAAGGCTATAAGAAAAAAAAGTTCTGGATATTTTTGTCAGTCTCTAGTTTTACGCACTAATATCAGTATCAGTAACGATTGTATTTGAACTTTCCCCACGTAGATCAAATTGGTCCTAAACAGTTCATGATAAAAAAAAAATAGTTTTGGGACAAGAAAAAAAACCTAAAATAATGTCGTGAAATCATTTTTCAACACTCAGAGCAGGGGGGCGCTGGGATTGAATCATAGAGAAACAACGAATTTACTTTTAAAAGAAATGTGACTCAAAGACGTTTTCGTTCTTTTCGCTGGCTTGAAATTGCATACAAACGAGCCAATCAGGTGTTACAATCTTTTTGTTTGCTCAAAATTCAACAAAGCAACGACGGTTAAGCTAAAGTTCTAGATATTTTTGTCATTTTGTAGTTTATGCACTAATATAAATATCAGTAACGATTCTTTTTGAACTTTCTCCAAGTTGATCAAATTGGTCTCCTCTAAACGTTCATGATAAGAAATAGTTTGGGATAAGAAAAAAAACCTAAATAATGTCGTGAAATCATTTTCAACATTTAGAGCAGGGGGGCGCTGGGATTGAATCATAGAGAAACAACGAATTTACTTTTAAAGAAATGTGACTCAAAGACATTTCGTTCTGATCACTGGCTTCAAATTGCATACAAACGAGCCGATCAGGTGTTAGAATCCTTTTTTTTGCTCAAAATTTGACAAAGCAATGACGGTTAGGCTAAAGTTCTAGATATTTTTGTCAGTTTGTAGTTTACGCACTAATATCAATATCAGTAACGATTCTATTTGAACTTTCTCCAAGTTGATCAAATTGGTCTCTAAACGGTTCATGATAAAAAAAATAGTTTGGGACAACAAAAAAAAAACCTAAAATAATGTCGTGAAATCCTTTTCAACACTCAGAGCAGGGGGGCGCTGGGATTGAATCATAGAGAAACAACGAACTTACTTGTTAAAAAAATGTGAATCAAAGACGTATATTTTCGTTCTTTTCACTGGCTTGAAATTGCATACAAACGAGCCAACCAGGTGTTACAATCCTTTTGTTTGCTCAAAATTCGACAAAGCAACGACGGTTAGGCTAAAGTTCTGGATATTTTTGTCAGTTTGTAGTTTACGCACTAATATCAATATCAGTAACGATTCTATTTGAACTTTCTCCAAGTTGATCAAATTGGTCCTTAAACGGTTCATGATAAAAAAAATAGTTTGGGACAAGAAAAAAAAAACCTAAAATAATGTCTTGAAATCATTTTCAATACTCAGAGCAGGGGGACGCTGGGATTGAATCATAGAGAAAACAACGAATTTACTTTAAAAAAAAAATGTGACTCAAAGACGTTTCGTTCTTATCACTGACTTCAAATTGCATACAAACGAGCCGATCAGGTGTTAGAATCCTTTTTTTTGCTCAAAATTTGACAAAGCAATGACGGTTAGGCTAAAGTTCTAGATATTTTTGTCAGTTTGTAGTTTACGCACTAATATCAATATCAGTAACGATTCTATTTGAACTTTCTCCAAGTTTATTAAATTGGTCTCTAAACGGTTCATGATAAAAAAATAGTTTGGGACAAGAAAAAAAAACCTAAAATAATGTCGTGAAATCATTTTCAATACTCAGAGCAGGGGGGCGCTGGGATTGAATCATAGGGAAACAACGAATTTACTTTTTTTTAAATGTGACTCAAAGACGTTTCGTTCTTTTCGCTGGCTTGAAATTGCATACAAACGAGCCAATCAGGTGTTACAATCCTTTTGTTTGCTCAAAATTCAACAAAGCAACGACGGTTAAACTAAAGTTCTAGATATTTTTGTCAGTTTGTAGTTTATGCACTAATATAAATATCAGTAACGATTCTATTTGAACTTTCTCCAAGTTGATCAAATTGGTCTCTAAACGGTTCATGATAAGAAATAGTTTGGGACAAGAAAAAGAAACCTAAAATAATGTCGTGAAATCATTTTCAACACTCAGAGCAGGGGGGCGCTGGGATTGAATCATAGAGAAACAACGAATTTACTTTAAAAAAAATGTGACCCAAAGACGTTTCGTTCTTTTCGCTGGCTTGAAATTGCATACAAACGAGCCAATCAGGTGTTACAATCCTTTTGTTTGCTCAAAATTCGACAAAGCAACGACGGTTAGGCTAGTTTATTTTGCATGATATTTCTAAAGCCAATTAAGATGAAGAAATGTCTTCAAAGTCAAGGCTATAAGAAAAAAGTTCTGGATATTTTTGCCAGTTTGTAGTTTACGCACTAATATCAATATCAGTAACGATTCTATTTGAACCTTCTCCAAGTTGATCAAATTGGTCTCTAAACGGTTCATGATAAAAAATATAGTTTGGCACAAGAAAAAAAAACCTAAAATAATGTCGTGAAATCATTTTCAACACTCAGAGCAGGGGGGCGCTGGGATTGAATCATAGAGAAACAACGAATTTACTTTAAAAAAAATGTGACTCAAAGACATTCCGTTCTTATCACTGGCTTCAAATTGCATACAAACGAGCCGATCAGGTGTTAGAATCCTTTTTTTTTTGCTCAAAATTTGACAAAGCAATGACGGTTAGGCTAAAGTTCTAGATATTTTTTGTCAGTTTGTAGTTTACACACTAATATCAATATCAGTAACGATTCTATTTGAACTTTCTCTCCAAGTTGATCAAATTGGTCTCTAAACGGTTCATGATAAAAAAATAGTTTGGGACAAGAAAAAAAAACCTAAAATAATTTCGTGAAATCATTTTCACACTCAGAGCAGGGGGACGCTGGGATTGAATCATAGAGAAACAACGAATTTACTTTTAAAAAAAATGTGACTCAAAGACATTTCGTTCTGATCACTGGCTTCAAATTGCATACAAACGAGCCGATCAGGTGTTAGAATCCTTTTTTTTTGCTCAAAATTTGACAAAGCAATGACGGTTAGGCTAAAGTTCTAGATATTTTTTTGTCAGTTTGTAGTTTACGCACTAATATCAATATCAGTAACGATTCTATTTGAACTTTCTCCAAGTTGATCAAATTGGTCTCTAAACGGTTCATGATAAAAAATAGTTTGGGACAAGAAAAAAAAAAACCTAAAATAATGTCGTGAAATCCTTTTCAACACTCAGAGCAGGGGGGGCGCTGGGATTGAATCATAGAGAAACAACGAATTTACTTGTAAAAAAAATGTGACTCAAAGACGTTTCGTTCTTTTCGCTGGCTTGAAATTGCATACAAACGAGCCAATCAGGTGTTACAATCCTTTTGTTTGCTCAAAATTCAACAAAGCAACGACGGTTAAACTAAAGTTCTAGATATTTTTGTCAGTTTGTAGTTTATGCACTAATATAAATATCAGTAACGATTCTATTTGAACTTTCTCCAAGTTGATCAAATTGGTCTCTAAACGGTTCATGATAAAAAATAGTTTGGGACAAGAAAAAAAAACCTAAAATAATGTCGTGAAATCATTTTCAACACTCAGAGCAGCAGGGGGGCGCTGGGATTGAATCATAGAGAAACAACGAATTTACTTTTAAAAAAAATGTGACTCAAAGACATTTCGTTTCTGATCACTGGCTTCAAATTGCATACAAACGAGCCGATCATGTGTTAGAATCCTTTTTTTTGCTCAAAATTTGACAAAGCAATGACGGTTAGGCTAAAGTTCTAGATTTTTTTTTGTCAGTTTGTAGTTTACGCACTAATATCAATATCAGTAACGATTCTATTTGAACTTTCTCCAAGTTTATTAAATTGGTCTCAAAAACGGTTCATGATAAAAAAATAGTTTGGGACAAGAAAAAAAAAACCTAAAATAATGTCGTGAAAACATTTTCAATACTCAGAGCAGGGGGGCGCTGGGATTGAATCATAGGGAAACAACGAATTTACTTTTTTTTAAATGTGACTCAAAGACGTTTCGTTCTTTTCACTTGCTTGAAATTGCATAAAAACGAGCCGATCAGGTGTTACAATCCTTTTGTTTGCTCAAATTAAAAAAATTCGACAAAGCAACGACGGTTACGCTAGTTTATTTTGCAAGATATTTCTAAAGCCAATTAAGATGAAGAAATGTTTTTCAACTTTAAGGCTATAAGAAAAAAAAAAGTTCTGGATATTTTTGTCAGTTTCTAGTTTACGCACTAATATCAGTATCAGTAACGATTCTATTTGAACTTTTCTCCAAGTAGATCAAATCGGTCTCTAAACAGTTCATGATAAAAAAATAGTTTGGGACAAGAAAAAGAAACCTAAAATAATGTCGTGAAATCATTTTCAACACTCAGAGCAGGGGGGCGCTGGATTGAATCATAGAGAAACAACGAATTTACTTTAAAAAAAATGTGACCCAAAGACGTTTCGTTCTTTTCGCTGGCTTGAAATTGCATACAAACGAGCCAATCAGGTGTTACAATCCTTTGTTTGCTCAAAATTCGACAAAGCAACGACGGTTAGGCTAGTTTATTTTGCATGATATTTCTAAAGCCAATTAAGATGAAGAAATGTCTTCAAAGTCAAGGCTATAAGAAAAAAAAAGTTCTGGATATTTTTGTCAGTTTGTAGTTTACGCACTAATATCAATATCAGTAACGATTCTATTTGAACCTTCTCCAAGTTGATCAAATTGGTCTCTAAACGGTTCATGATAAAAAATATAGTTTGGCACAAGAAAAAAAACCTAAAATAATGTCGTGAAATCATTTTCAACACTCAGAGCAGGGGGGCGCTGGGATTGAATCATAGAGAAACAACGAATTTACTTTAAAAAAATGTGACTCAAAGACATTCCGTTCTTATCACTGGCTTCAAATTGCATACAAACGAGCCGATCAGGTGTTAGAATCCTTTTTTTTGCTCAAAATTTGACAAAGCAATGACGGTTAGGCTAAAGTTCTAGATATTTTTGTCAGTTTGTAGTTTACACACTAATATCAATATCAGTAACGATTCTATTTGAACTTTCTCCAAGTTGATCAAATTGGTCTCTAAACGGTTCATGATAAAAAAATAGTTTGGGACAAGGAAAAAAAAAACCTAAAATAATTTCGTGAAATCATTTTCAACACTCAGAGCAGGGGGACGCTGGGATTGAATCATAGAGAAACAACGAATTTACTTTAAAAAAAATGTGACTCAAAGACATTTCGTTCTGATCACTGGCTTCAAATTGCAAACAAACGAGCCGATCAGGTGTTAGAATCCTTTTTTTTTTTTGCTCAAAATTTGACAAAGCAATGACGGTTAGGCTAAAGTTTCTAGATATTTTTTTCAGTTTGTAGTTTACGCACTAATATCAATATCAGTAACGATTCTATTTGAACTTTCTCCAAGTTGATCAAATTGGTCTCTAAACGGTTCATGATAAAAAAATAGTTTGGGACAAGAAAAAAAAACCTAAAATAATGTCGTGAAATCCTTTTCAACACTCAGAGCAGGGGGGCGCTGGGATTGAATCATAGAGAAAACAACGAACTTACTTGTTAAAAAAATGTGAATCAAAGACGTTTCGTTCTTTTCACTGGCTTGAAATTGCATACAAACGAGCCAACCAGGTGTTACAATCCTTTTGTTTGCTCAAAATTCGACAAAGCAACGACGGTTAGGCTAAAGTTCTGGATATTTTTGTCAGTTTGTAGTTTACGCACTAATATCAATATCAGTAACGATTCTATTTGAACTTTCTCCAAGTTGATCAAATTGGTCCTTAAACGGTTCATGATAAAAAATAGTTTGGGACAAGAAAAAAAAACCTAAAATAATGTCTTGAAATCATTTTTCAATACTCAGAGCAGGGGGACGCTGGGATTGAATCATAGAGAAACAACGAATTTACTTTTAAAAAAAATGTGACTCAAAAGACGTTTCGTTCTTTTCACTGGCTTGAAATTGCATAAAAACGAGCCGATCAGGTGTTACAATCATTTTGTTTGCTCAAAATTCGACAAAGCAACGACGGTTAGGCTAGTTTATTTTGCAAGATATTTCTAAAGCCAATTAAGATGAAGAAATGTTTTTCAAATTTAAGGCTATAAGAAAAAAAAAGTTCTGGATATTTTTTGTCAGTCTCTAGTTTACGCACTAATATCAGTATCAGTAACGATTGTATTTGAACTTCCCCCAAGTAGATCAAATTGGTCCTAAACAGTTCATGATAAAAAATAGTTTGGGACAAGAAAAAAAACCTAAAATAATGTCGTGAAATCATTTTCAACACTCAGAGCAGGGGGGCGCTGGATTGAATCATAGAGAAACAACGAATTTACTTTAAAAAAAATGTGACTCAAAGACGTTTCGTTCTTTTCGCTGGCTTGAAATTGCATACAAACGAGCCAATCAGGTGTTACAATCCTTTTGTTTGCTCAAAATTCAACAAAGCAGCGACGGTTAAGCTAAAGTTCTAGATATTTTTGTCAGTTTGTAGTTTATGCACTAATATAAATATCAGTAACGATTCTATTTGAACTTTCTCCAAGTTGATCAAATTGGTCTCTAAACGGTTCATGATAAGAAATAGTTTGGGACAAGAAAAAAAACCTAAAATAATGTCGTGAAATCATTTTCAACACTCAGAGCAGGGGGGCGCTGGGATTGAATCATAGGGAAACAACGAATTTACTTTTTTTTAAATGTGACTCAAAGACGTTTCGTTTTTTTCACTTGCTTGAAATTGCATACAAACGAGCCGATCAGGTGTTACAATCCTTTTGTTTGCTCAAAATTCGACAAAGCAACGACGGTTACGCTAGTTTATTTTGCAAGATATTTCTAAAGCCAATTAAGATGAAGAAATGTTTTCAAATTTAAGGCTATAAGATAAAAAAAGTTCTGGATATTTTTGTCAGTTTTCTAGTTTACGCACTAATATCAGTATCAGTAACGATTCTATTTGAACTTTCTCCAAGTAGATCAAATCGGTCTCTAAGCCAACGAATTTACTTTTAAAAAAAAAGTGACTCAAAGACATTTCGTTCTGATCACTGGCTTCAAATTGCATACAAACGAGCCGATCAGGTGTTAGAATCCTTTTTTTTGCTCAAAATTTGACAAAGCAATGACGGTTAGGCTAAAGTTCTAGATAGTTTTTGTCAGTTTGTAGTTTAGTTTACGCACTAATATCAATATCAGTAACGATTCTATTTGAACTTTCTCCAGGTTGATCAAATTGGTCTCTAAACGGTTCATGATAAAAAAATAGTTTGGGACAAAAAAAAAACCTAAAATAATGTCGTGAAATCATTTTCAATACTCAGAGCAGGGGGGCGCTGGGATTGAATCATAGGGAAACAACGAATTTACTTTTTTTTAAATGTGACTCAAAGACGTTTCGTTCTTTTCACTTGCTTGAAATTGCATAAAAACGAGCCGATCAGGTGTTACAATCCTTTTGTTTGCTCAAAATTCGACAAAGCAACGACGGTTACGCTAGTTTATTTTGCAAGATATTTCTAAAGCCAATTAAGATGAAGAAATGTTTTCAAATTTAAGGCTATAAGATAAAAAAAGTTCTGGGATATTTTTGTCAGTTTCTAGTTTACGCACTAATATCAGTATCAGTAACGATTCTATTTGAACTTTCTCCAAGTAGATCAAATCGGTCTCTAAAACAGTTCATGATAAAAAAATAGTTTGGGACAAGAAAAAGAAACCTAAAATAATGTCGTGAAATTATTTTCAACACTCAGAGCAGGGGGGCGCTGGATTGAATCATAGAGAAACAACGAATTTACTTTAAAAAAAATGTGACCCAAAGACGTTTCGTTCTTTTCGCTGGCTTGAAATTGCATACAAACGAGCCAATCAGGTGTTACAATCCTTTTGTTTGCTCAAAATTCGACAAAGCAACGCGGTTAGGCTAGTTTATTTTGCATGATACTTCTAAAGCCAATTAAGATGAAGAAATTTCTTCAAAGTCAAGGCTATAAGAAAAAAAGTTCTGGATATTTTTGTCAGTTTGTAGTTTACGCACTAATATCAATATCAGTAACGATTCTATTTGAAACCTTCTCCAAGTTGATCAAATTGGTCTCTAAACGGTTCATGATAAAAAAAATAGTTTGGGACAAGAAAAAAAAACCTAAAATAATGTCTTGAAATCATTTTCAATGCTCAGAGCAGGGGGACGCTGGGATTGAATCATAGAGAAACAACGAATTTACTTTAAAAAAATGTGACTCAAAGACGTTTTGTTCTTTTCACTGGCTTGAAATTGCATAAAAACGAGCCGATCAGGTGTTACAATCATTTTGTTTGCTCAAAATTCGACAAAGCAACGACGGTTAGGCTAGTTTATTTTGCAAGATATTTCTAAAGCCAATTAAGATGAAGAAATGTTTTCAAATTTAAGGCTATAAGAAAAAAAAGTTCTGGATATTTTTGTCAGTCTCTAGTTTACGCACTAATATCAGTATCAGTAACGATTGTATTTGAACTTTCCCCAAGTAGATCAAATTGGTCCTAAACAGTTCATGATAAAAAAATAGTTTGGGACAAGAAAAAAACCTAAAATAATGTCGTGAAATCATTTTCAACACTCAGAGCAGGGGGGCGCTGGGATTGAATCATAGAAAAACAACGAATTTACTTTAAAAAAAATGTGACTCAAAGACGTTTCGTTCTTTTCGCTGGCTTGAAATTGCATACAAACGAGCCAATCAGGTGTTACAATCCTTTTGTTTGCTCAAAATTCAACAAAGCAACGACGGTTAAACTAAAGTTCTAGATATTTTTGTCAGTTTGTAGTTTATGCACTAATATAAATATCAGTAACGATTCTATTTGAACTTTCTCCAAGTTGATCAAATTGGTTTCTAAACGGTTCATGATAAGAAATAGTTTGGGACAAGAAAAAAAACCTAAAATAATGTCGTGAAATCATTTTCAACACTCAGAGCAGGGGGGCGCTGGGATTGAATCATAGAGAAACAACGAATTTACTTTTAAAAAAATGTGACTCAAAGACATTTCGTTCAGATCACTGGCTTCAAATTGCATACAAACGAGCCGATCAGGTGTTAGAATCCTTTTTTTTTGCTCAAAATTTGACAAAGCAATGACGGTTAGGCTAAAGTTCTAGATATTTTTGTCAGTTTGTAGTTTACGCACTAATATCAATATCAGTAACGATTCTATTTGAACTTTCTCCAAGTTGATTAAATTGGTCTCTAAACGGTTCATGATAAAAAAATAGTTTGGGACAAGAAAAAAAACCTAAAATAATGTCGTGAAATCATTTTCAATACTCAGAGCAGGGGGGCGCTGGGATTGAATCATAGGGAAACAACGAATTTACTTTTTTTTTAAATGTGACTCAAAGACGTTTCGTTCTTTTCACTTGCTTGAAATTGCATAAAAACGAGCCGATCAGGTGTTACAATCCTTTTGTTTGCTCAAAATTCGACAAAGCAACGACGGTTACGCTAGTTTATTTTGCAAGATATTTCTAAAGCCAATTAAGATGAAGAAATGTTTTCAAATTTAAGGCTATAGAAAAAGAAAAGTTCTGGATATTTTGTCAGTTTCTAGTTTACGCACTAATATCAGTATCAGTAACGATTCTATTTGAACTTTCTCCAAGTAGATCAAATCGGTCTCTAAACAGTTCATGATAAAAAAATAGTTTGGGACAAGAAAAAGAAACCTAAAATAATGTCGTGAAATCATTTTCAACACTCAGAGCAGGGGGGCGCTGGGATTGAATCATAGAGAAACAACGAATTTACTTTAAAAAAAATGTGACCCAAAGACGTTTCGTTCTTTTCGCTGGCTTGAAATTGCATACAAACGAGCCAATCAGGTGTTACAATCCTTTTGTTTGCTCAAAATTCGACAAAGCAACGACGGTTAGGCTAGTTTATTTTGCATGATATTTCTAAAGCCAATTAAGATGAAGAAATGTCTTCAAAGTCAAGGCTATAAGAAAAAAAAGTTCTGGATATTTTTGTCAGTTTGTAGTTTACGCACTAATATCAATATCAGTAACGATTCTATTTGAACCTTCTCCAAGTTGATCAAATTGGTCTCTAAACGGTTCATGATAAAAAATATAGTTTGGCACAACAAAAAAAAACCTAAAATAATGTCGTGAAATCATTTTCAACACTCAGAGCAGGGGGGCGCTGGGATTGAATCATAGAGAAACAACGAATTTACTTTAAAAAAAATGTGACTCAAAGACATTCCGTTCTTATCACTGGCTTCAAATTGCATACAAACGAGCCGATCAGGTGTTAGAATCCTTTTTTTTTGCTCAAAATTTGACAAAGCAATGACGGTTAGGCTAAAGTTCTAGATATTTTTGTCAGTTTGTAGTTTACACACTAATATCAATATCAGTAACGATTCTATTTGAACTTTCTCCAAGTTGATCAAATTGGTCTCTAAACGGTTCATGATAAAAAAATAGTTTGGGACAAGAAAAAAAAACCTAAAATAATTTCGTGAAATCATTTTCAACACTCAGAGCAGGGGGACGCTGGGATTGAATCATAGAGAAACAACGAATTTACTTTTTTTTTAAATGTGACTCAAAGACGTTTCGTTCTTTTCACTTGCTTAAAATTGCATAAAAACGAGCCGATCAGGTGTTACAATCCTTTTGTTTGCTCAAAAATTTGACAAAGCAACGACGGTTATGCTAGTTTATTTTGCAAGATATTTCTAAAGCCAATTAAGATGAAGAAATGTTTTCAAATTTAAGGCTATAAGAAAAAAAAGTTCTGGATATTTTTGTCAGTTTCTAGTTTACGCACTAATATTAGTATCAGTAACGATTCTATTTGAACTTTCTCCAAGTAGATCAAATCGGTCTCTAAACAGTTCATGATAAAAAAAATAGTTTTGGACAAGAAAAAGAAACCTAAAATAATGTCATGAAATCATTTTCAACACTCAGAGCAGGGGGGCGCTGGGATTGAATCATAGAGAAACAACGAATTTACTTTTAAAAAAATGTGACTCAAAGACGTTTCGTTCTTTTCGCTGGCTTGAAATTGCATACAAACGAGCCAATCAGGTGTTACAATCCTTTTGTTTGCTCAAAATTCGACAAAGCAACGACGGTTAGGCTAGTTTATTTTGCATGATATTTCTAAAGCCAATTAAGATGAAGAAATTTCTTCAAAGTCAAGGCTATAAGAAAAAAAAAGTTCTGGATATTTTTGTCAGTTTGTAGTTTACGCACTAATATCAATATCAGTAACGATTCTATTTGAACTTTCTCCAAGTTGATCAAATTGGTCTCTAAACGGTTCATGATAAAAAAAATAGTTTGGACAAGAAAAAAAACTAAAATAATGTCGTGAAATCATTTTCAACACTCAGAGCAGGGGGGCGCTGGGATTGAATCCTAGAGAAACAACGAATTTACTTGTAAAAAAATGTGACTCAAAGACGTTTCGTTCTTTTCACTGGCTTGACATTGCACACAAACGAGTCAATCAGGTGTTACAATCCTTTTGTTTGCTCAAAATTCAACAAAGCAACGGCGGTTAAGCTAAAGTTCTAGATATTTTTGTCAGTTTGTAGTTTATGCACTAATATAAATATCAGTAACGATTCTATTTGAACTTTCTCCAAGTTGATCAAATTGGTCTCTAAACGGTTCATGATAAGAAATAGTTTGGGACAAGAAAAAAAACCTAAAATAATGTCGTGAAATCATTTTCAACACTCAGAGCAGGGGGGCGCTGGGATTGAATCATAGAGAAACAACGAATTTACTTTTAAAAAAAATGTGACTCAAAGACATTTCGTTCTTATCACTGACTTCAAATTGCATACAAACGAGCCGATCAGGTGTTAGAATCCTTTTTTTTGCTCAAAATTTGACAAAGCAATGACGGTTAGGCTAAAGTTCTAGATATTTTTGTCAGTTTGTAGTTTACGCACTAATATCAATATCAGTAACGATTCTATTTGAACTTTCTCCAAGTTGATCAAATTGGTCTCTAAACGGTTCATGATAAAAAAATAGTTTGGGACAAGAAAAAAAAACCCTAAAATAATGTCGTGAAATCATTTTCAATACTCAGAGCAGGGGGGCGCTGGGATTGAATCATAGAGAAACAACGAATTTACTTTAAAAAAAATGTGACTCAAAGACATTTCGTTCTTATCACTGGCTTCAAATTGCATACAAACGAGCCGATCAGGTGTTAGAATCCTTTTTTTTTTGCTCAAAATTTGACAAAGCAATGACGGTTAGGCTAAAGTTCTAGAAATTTTTGACAGTTTGTAGTTTACGCACTAATATCAATATCATTAACGATTCTATTTGAACTTTCTCCAAGTTGATTAAATTGGTCTCTAAACGGTTTATGATAAAAAAATAGTTTGGGACAAGAAAAAAAAACTAAAATAATGTCGTGAAATCATTTTCAATACTCAGAGCAGGGGGGCGCTGGGATTGAATCATAGGGAAACAACGAATTTACTTTTTTTTAAATGTGACTCAAAGACGTTTCGTTCTTTTCACTTGCTTGAAATTTCATAAAAACGAGCCGATCAGGTGTTACAATCCTTTTGTTTGCTCAAAATTCGACAAAGCAACGACGGTTAGGCTAGTTTATTTTGCAAGATATTTCTAAAGCCAATTAAGATGAAGAAATGTTTTCAAATTTAAGGCTATAAGAAAAAAAAGTTCTGGATATTTTTGTCAGTTTCTAGTTTACGCACTAATATCAGTATCAGTAACGATTCTATTTGAACTTTCTCCAAGTAGATCAAATCGGTCTCTAAACAGTTCATGATAAAAAAATAGTTTGGGACAAGAAAAAGAAACCTAAAATAATGTCGTGAAATCATTTTCAACACTCAGAGCAGGAGGGCGCTGGGATTGAATCATAGAGAAACAACGAATTTACTTTTAAAAAAATGTGACTCAAAGACGTTTTCGTTTCTTTTCGCTGGCTTGAAATTGCATACAAACGAGGCCAATCAGGTGTTACAATCCGTTTGTTTGCTCAAAATTCGACAAAGCAACGACGGTTAGGCTAGTTTATTTTGCATGATGTTTCTAAAGCCAATTAAGATGAAGAAATTTTTTCAAAGTCAAGGCTATAAGAAAAAAAAAGTTCTGGATATTTTTGTCAGTTTGTAGTTTACGCACTAATATCAATATCAGTAACGATTCTATTTGAACCTTCTCCAAGTTGATCAAATTGGTCTCTAAACGGTTCATGATAAAAAATATAGTTTGGCACAAGAAAAAAAACCTAAAATAATGTCGTGAAATTATTTTCAACACTCAGAGCAGGGGGCGCTGGGATTGAATCATAGAGAAACAACGAATTTACTTTAAAAAAAAATGTGACTCAAAGACATTTCGTTCTTATCACTGGCTTCAAATTGCATACAAACGAGCCGATCAGGTGATAGAATCCTTTTTTTTGCTCAAAATTTGACAAAGCAATGACGGTTAGGCTAAAGTTCTAGATATTTTTGTCAGTTTGTAGTTTACACACTAATATCAATATCAGTAACGATTCTATTTGAACTTTCTCCAAGTTGATCAAATTGGTCTCTAAACGGTTCATGATAAAAGAATAGTTTGGGACAAGAAAAAAAAACCTAAAATAATGTCGTGAAATCATTTTCAATACTCAGAGGGGGGGGGGCGCTGGGATTGAATCATAGGGAAACAACGAAATTACTTTTTTTTAAATGTGACTCAAAGACGTTTCGTTCTTTTCACTTGCTTGAAATTGCATAAAAACGAGCCGATCAGGTGTTACAATCCTTTTGTTTGCTCAAAATTCGACAAAGCAACGACGGTTATGCTAGTTTATTTTGCAAGATATTTCTAAAGCCAATTAAGATGAAGAAATGTTTTCAAATTTAAGGCTATAAGAAAAAAAAAGTTCTGGATATTTTTGTCAGTTTCTAGTTTACGCACTAATATCAGTATCAGTAACGATTCTATTTGAACTTTCTCTAAGTAGATCAAATCGGTCTCTAAACAGTTCATGATAAAAAAATAGTTTGGGACAAGAAAAAGAAACCTAAAATAATGTCGTGAAATCATTTTCAACACTCAGAGCAGGAGGGCGCTGGGATTGAATCATAGAGAAACAACGAATTTACTTTAAAAAAAAATGTGACTCAAAGACGTTTCGTTCTTTTCGCTGGCTTGAAATTGCATACAAACGAGCCAATCAGGTGTTACAATCCGTTTGTTTGCTCAAAATTCGACAAAGCAACGACGGTTAGGCTAGTTTATTTTGCATGATATTTCTAAAGCCAATTAAGATGAAGAAATTTCTTCAAAGTCAAGGCTATAAGAAAAAAAAGTTCTGGATATTTTTGTCAGTTTGTAGTTTACGCACTAATATCAATATCAGTAACGATTCTATTTGAACCTTCTCCAAGTTGATCAAATTGGTCTCTAAACGGTTCATGATAAAAAACATAGTTTGGCACAAGAAAAAAAACCTAAAATAATGTCGTGAAATTATTTTCAACACTCAGAGCAGGGGGGCGCTGGGATTGAATCATAGAGAAACAACGAATTTACTTTAAAAAAAATGTGACTCAAAGACATTTCGTTCTTATCACTGGCTTCAAATTGCATACAAACGAGCCGATCAGGTGTTAGAATCCTTTTTTTTTTTGCTCAAAACTTGACAAAGCAATGACGGTTAGGCTAAAGTTCTAGATATTTTTGTCAGTTTGTAGTTTACACACTAATATCAATATCAGTAACGATTCTATTTGAACTTTCTCCAAGTTGATCAAATTGGTCTCTAAACGGTTCATGATAAAAAAATAGTTTGGGACAAGAAAAAAAACCTAAAATAATGTCGTGAAATCATTTTCAATACTCAGAGCAGGGGGGCGCTGGGATTGAATCATAGGGAAACAACGAATTTACTTTTTTTTTAAATGTGACTCAAAGACGTTTCGTTCTTTTCACTTGCTTGAAACTGCATAAAAACGAGCCGATCAGGTGTTACAATCCTTTTGTTTGCTCAAAATTCGACAAAGCAACGACGGTTATGCTAGTTTATTTTGCAAGATATTTCTAAAGCCAATTAAGATGAAGAAATGTTTTCAAATTTAAGGCTATAAGAAAAAAAATGTTCTGGATATTTTTGTCAGTTTCTAGTTTACGCACTAATATCAGTATCAGAAACGATTATATTTGAACTTTCTCCAAGTAGATCAAATCTGTCTCTAAACAGTTCATGATAAAAAAATAGTTTTGGACAAGAAAAAGAAACCTAAAATAATGTCGTGAAACCATTTTCAACACTCAGAGCAGGGGGGCGCTGGGATTGAATCATAGAGAAACAACGAATTTACTTTAAAAGAAAATGTGACTCAAAGACGTTTCGTTCTTTTTGCTGGCTTGAAATTGCACACAAACGAGCCAATCAGGTGTTACAATCCTTTTGTTTGCTCAAAATTCGACAAAGCAACGACGATTAGGCTAGTTTATTTTGCATGATATTTCTAAAGCCAATTAAGATGAAGAAATTTCTTCAAAGTCAAGGCTATAAGAAAAAAAAGTTCTGGATATTTTTGTCAGTTTGTAGTTTACGCACTAATATCAATATCAGTAACGAGTCTATTTGAACTTTCTCCAAGTTGATCAAATTGGTCTCTAAAACGGTTCATGATAAAAAAATAGTTTGGGACAAGAAAAAAAAAACCTAAAATAATTTCGTGAAATCATTATCAACACTCAGAGCAGGGGGACGCTGGGATTGAATCATAGAGAAACAACGAATTTACTTGTAAAAAAAATGTGACTCAAAGACGTTTCGTTCTTTTCACTGGCTTGAAATTGCATACAAACGAGCCAATCAGTGTGTTACAATCCTTTTGTTTGCTCAAAATTCGACAAAAAGAAACGACGGATAGGGTAGTTTATTTTGCATGATATTTCTAAGGCCAATTAAGATGAAGAAATGTTTTCAAAGTCAAGGCTATAAGAAAAAAAAGTTCTGGGTATTTTTGTCAGTTTTTAGTTTACGCACTAATATCAATATCAGTAACGATTCTATTTGAACTTTTTCCAAGTTAATCAAATTGGTCTCTAAACGGTTCATGATAAAAAAAATAGTTTGGAACAAGAAAAAAAAACTAAAATAATGTCGTGAAATCCTTTTCAACACTCAGAGCAGGGGGGTGCTGGGATTGAATCATAGAGAAACAACGAACTTACTTGTTTAAAAAAATGTGAATCAAAGACGTTTCGTTCTTTTCACTGGCTTGAAATTGCATACAAACGAGCCAACCAGGTGTTACAATCCTTTTGTTTGCTCAAAATTCGACAAAGCAAACGACGGTTAGGCTAGTTTATTTTGCATGATATTTCTAAAGCCAATTAAGATGAAGAAATTTCTTCCAAGTCAAGGCTATAAGAAAAAAAAAGTTCTGGATATTTTTGTCAGTTTGTAGTTTACGCACTAATATCAGTATCAGTAACGATTCTATTTGAACTTTCTCCAAGTTGATCAAATTGGTCTCTAAACGGTTCTTGATAAAAAAAATAGTTTGGGACAAGAAAAAAAAACTAAAATAATGTCGTGAAATCATTTTCAACACTCAGAGCAGGGGGGCGCGGCTGGGATTGAATCCTAGAGAAACAACGAATTTACTTGTAAAAAAAATGTGACTCAAAGACGTTTCGTTCTTTTCACTGGCTTGAAATTGCATACAAACGAGTCAATCAGGTGCTACAATCCTTTTGTTTGCTCAAAATTCGACAAAGCAGCGACGGTTAGGCTAGTTTATTTTGCATGATATTTCTAAAGCCAATTAAGATGAAGAAATATCTTCAAAGTCAAGGCTATAAAAGAAAAGTTCTGGATATTTTTGTCAGTTTGTAGTTTACGCACTAATATCAATATCAGTAACGATTCTATTTGAACTTTCTCCAAGTTGACCAAATTGGTCTCTAAACGGTTCATGATAAAAAAATAGTTTGGGACAAGAAAAAAAAACCTAAAATAATTTCCTGAAATCATTTTCAACACTCAGAGCAGGGGGACGCTGGGATTGAATCATAGAGAAACAACGAATTTACTTGTAAAAAAAATGTGACTCAAAGACGTTTCGTTCTTTTCACTGGCTTGAAATTGCATACTAACAAGCCAATCAAGTGTTACAATCCTTTTGTTTGCTCAAAATTCGACAAAGCAACGACGGTTAGGCTAGTTTATTTTGAATGATATTTCTAAAGCCAATAAAGATGAAGAAATGTCTTCAAAGTCAAGGCTATAAGAAAAAAAAAGTTCTGGATATTTTTGTCAGTTTTGTAGTTTACACACTAATATCAATATCAGTAACGATTCTATTTGAACTTTCTCCAAGTTGATCAAATTGGTCTCTAAACAGTTCATGATAAAAAAAAATAGTTTGGGACAAGAAAAAAAAAAATCTAAAATAATGTCGTGAAATGATTTTCAACACTCAGAGCAGGGGGCGCTGGGATTGAATCATAGAGAAACAACGAATTTACTTGTAAGAAAAATGTGACTCAAAGACGTTTCGTTCTTTTCACTGGCTTGACATTGCATACAAACGAGCCAATCAGGTGTTACAATCCTTTTGTTTGCTCAAAATTCGACAAAGAAACGACGGATAGGGTAGTTTATTTTGCATGATATTTCTAAGGCCAATTAAGATGAAGAAATGTTTTCAAAGTCAAGGCTATAAGAAAAAAAAAGTTCTGGATATTTTTGTCAGTTTTTAGTTTACGCACTAATATCAATATTAGTAACGATTCTATTTGAACTTTCTCCAAGTTGATCAAATTGGTCTCTAAAAACGGTTCATGATAAAAAAAATAGTTTGGAACAAGAAAAAAAACCTAAAATAATGTCGTGAAATCCTTTTCAACACTCAGAGCAGGGGGGCGCTGGGATTGAATCATAGAGAAACAACGAACTTACTTGTTAAAAAAAAATGTGAATCAAAGACGTTTCGTTCTTTTCACTGGGTTGAAATTGCATACAAACGAGCCAACCAGGTGTTGCAATCCTTTTGTTTGCTCAAAATTCGACAAAGCAACGACGGTTAGGCTAGTTTATTTTGCATGATATTTCTAAAGCCAATTAAGATGAAGAAATTTCTTCAAAGTCAAGGCTATAAGAAAAAAAAAGTTCTGGATATTTTTTGTCAGTTTGTAGTTTGCGCACTAATATCAATATCAGTAACGATTCTATTTGAACTTTCTCCAAGTTGATCAAATTGGTCTCTTAACGGTTCATGATAAAAAAAATAGTTTGGGACAAGCAAAAAAACCTAAAATAATGTCGTGAAATCATTTTCAACACTCAGAGCAGGGGGGCGCTGGGATTGAATCCTAGAGAAACAACAAATTTACTTGTAAAAAAAATGTGACTCAAAGACGTTTCGTTCTTTTCACTGGCTTGAAATTGCATACAAACGAGTCAATCAGGTGTTACAATCCTTTTGTTTGCTCAAAATTCGACAAAGCAACGACGGTTAGGCTAGTTTATTTTGCATAATATTTCTAAAGCCAATTAAGATGAAGAAATATCTTCAAAGTCAAGGCTATAAAAAAAAGTTCTGGATATTTTTGTCAGTTTGTAGTTTACGCACTAATATCAATATCAGTAACGATTCTATTTGAACTCTCTCCAAGTTGATCAAATTGGTCTCTAAACGGTTCATGATAAAAAAAATAGTTTGGGGCAAGAAAAAAAACCCTAAAATAATGTCGTGAAATCATTTTCAATGCTCAGAGCAGGGGGGGCGCTGGGAATGAATCATAGAGAAACAACGAATTTACTTTTTTTTTTTAAATGTGACTCAAAGACCTTTCGTTCTTTTCACTGGCTTGAAATGCATACAAACGAGCCGATCAGGTGTTACAATCCTTTTGTTTGCTCAAAATTCAACAAAGCAGTGACGGTTAGGCTAGTTTATTTTGCAAGATATTTCTAAAGCCAATTAAGAAGAAGAAATGTCTTCAAATTTAAGGCTATAAGAAAAAAAAAGATCTGGATATTTTTGTCAGTTTCTAGTTTATGCACTAATATCAATATCAGTAACGATTCTATTTTAACTTTCTCCATGTTGATCAAATTGGTCTCTAAGCAGTTCATGATGAAAAAAATAGTTTGGGGACAAGAAAAAAACCTAAAATAATGCCATGAAATCATTTTCAACACTCAGAGCAGGGGGGCGCTGGGATTGAATCATAGAGAAACAACGAATTTACTTGTAAAAAAAAAATGTGACTCAAAGACGTTTCGTTCTTTTCACTGGCTTGAAATTGCATAAAACGAGCCAATCAGGTGTTACAATCCTTTTGATTGCTCAAAATTCGACAAAGCAACGACGGTTAGGCTAGTTTATTTTGCATGATATTTCTAAAGCCAATTAAGATGAAGAAATGTCTTCAAAGTCAAGGCTATAAGAAAAAAAAAGTTCTGAATATTTTTGTCAGTTTGTAGTTTACGCACTAATATCAATATCAGTAACGATTCTATTTGAACTTTCTCCAAGTTGATGAAATTGGTCTCTAAACAGTTCATGATAAGAAAATAGTTTGGGACAAGAAAAAAAAAACCTAAAATAATGTCGTGAAATCATTTTCAACACTCAGAGCAGGGGAGCACTGGGATTGAATCATAAAGAAACAACGAATTTACTTTTTTTTAAATATGACTCAAAGACGTTTCGTTCTTTTCACTGGCTTGAAATTGCATACACACGAGCCAGTCAGCTGTTACAATCCTTTTGTTTGCTCAAAATTCGACAAAGCAACGACGGTTAGGCTAGTTTATTTTGCATGATATTTCTAAAGCCAATTAAGATGAAGAAATGTCTTCAAAGTCAAGGCTATAAGAAAAAAAAAGTTCTGGATATTTTGTCAGTTTGCAATTTACGCGCTAATATCAATATCAGTCATGATTCTATTTGAACTTTCTCCAAGTTGATCAAATTGGTCTCTAAACGGTTCTTGATAAAAAAAAATAGTTTTGGACAAGAAAAAAACCTAAAATAATAGCGTGAAATCATTTTCAACACTCAGAGCAGGGGGGCGCTGGGATTGAATCATAGAGAAACAACGAATTTACTTGTAAATAAAATGTGACTCAAAGATGTTTTGTTCTTTTCACTGGCTTTAAATTGCATACAAACGAGCCAATCAGGTGTTACAATTCTTTTGTTTGCTCAAAATTCGACAAAGCAACGACGGTTAGGCTAGTTTATTTTGCATGATATTTCTAAAGCCAATTAAGATGAAGAAATGTCTTCAAAGTCAAGGCTATAAGAAAAAAAAGTTCTGGATATTTTTGTCAGTTTGTAGTTTACGCACTAATATCAATATCAGTAACGAGATTCTATTTGAACTTTCTCCAAGTTGATCAAATTGGTCTCTAAACGGTTCATGATAAAAAATAGTTTGGGACAAGAAAAAAAAAAAACCTAAAATAATGACGTGAAATCATTTTCAACACTCAGAGCAGGGGGGCGCTGGGATTGAATCATAGAGAAACAACGAATTTACTTGTAAAAACAGATGTTGGCTCAAAAACAGTCTGGTTCAAAAACTTGGAGTTGAAACAAACTTTGTGTGGGGAATCCCTGCTCATACTGCTTGCTTTTTTGCAATGTGTAGGAACCGGAGGGGAATCCGCGCTCGTTTTGGAAAGGTACCAAGGAAAGGCAAGCAAATAGCGTGTAGTTTCAAAACGTGTTTTTTTTTCTTTTTTTTTATCACTTTGTTTGGAAAGGTACCAAGGAGACATAAGCAAATAACATGTAGTTTCAAAACGTGTTTAATCACTTTATAGGTTTTTGCATGCTTTTTTGTGATGTGCACGTGAAACTGTGTGAGGGAGTTCTGACTCTATTTGAAAAGGTGGAGAGCTGTAGGCAAATTCATTTTAAGCATTCTACTGAGGACTATAGCACCAATTCAACCGGAACCCAAGAATCCAATTCAACTGGAGCCCCCTGGCGAGAAATTCCAATGTGGAACTCTAACCTAACCATTGGAGAACCATAGCAAGCAATTCAACCGGGGCCCAAGCATTGTTCATGGAACCTGTAGCATGTTCATTTTTATTCGTGAAACTTGACGCATGGTAATTTTCTGTTCATGAAACTTGTTCCAATGTGGTTTTTCTCTTCGTAAAACTTACCCATTGAATTTTTCTCCTAGCGAAACTAACTTTATTCATGGAACTTGTTGCATGCTGATTTTTGTTCGTGGAACTAGTAGCATGCTGTTTTTTTCGTGAACTTGTCACCTAAACACGCTAGGTTTGGTTAGGCTAGGTTAGATGGTGTGTGATCTAACATAGCCTAACCGAACCCATCGTGCTTAGGTTAGGTTAACCTAACCTATTAGCTTGTATGAAAAGGGGCTTAATCCTTAGAAGAATCTTGCTCATTACTAATGGTCTTGCAAAGACCATTACTATCGATAGACTCAGACTTATTCACTTGCTTGAGAGCTCAGAGTAAAACACCATACTCCACCGATAGCACTTGAGATTGGTTGATACGATCTGGAACGATTGAGTTGACAAGCTTTGTAAAATAATTTTGGAGATTAAGATAAATGAAAGATCAGCATTCAATAAGGAATCTCGAGTACCCGTTCATAAACGCACAAAGGGGAAAGCTTTTTTAGCCGCAGACTTGAGGCAGAACACTATTTGCTGATTATACGAGTTGATCTATCCGCGTTGAAGTTGTATATACAAATGTTTGCAATAAGTGAAATTGTACATTAATAGATTATAATAACTGGGACAATGTCAATACATAAAGGGGAGCATTGGCATTTTTCCAATTTATCTTTGAGAACAACTTAAGAGAGTTTTGGCGCACAGATCTTGCCATAGAACAAGTTAGTTGGCATGTAATCGGTAAATGGTTGTCGTTCACATGAACGATTGATGAATGTAGAGGTGAATCTGACACAATTACATAATCAAGGTGGGAAGTAAGGCCCTCAGCATTGTGAATATAATTAAATTGAATATCTTTATTTGTCAGATGAAATCCTGCGGGCAGTGAATCAAGAAAATTTTCAGTTTTTATCGCAAATTGCAGTTTTTATCGCTTATCAATGGGTGAAATACGTGATTTTTAACAAGAAGATATCTGAAAAATGTCTTAGGAAAGATAACATGTATCATAGGATTGTTGCGGAGCAGCCAAATAATGCCTCTATGGCGGGATTTTCTTGGAAAAACATTTTCTACAGCTTAAAAGTTAAGGTGAAGGTGTAAAATGAAATTCTCGATGGTGTGATGACTGAAATCTAACATGCAACCAACGAAATAAGGGAATTTTTCGTTAAAAAAGAAAAAAAAAGCTCTCAATATGGGCCTAAAGATTTACCTCTTACGAGATTATATGAAATTTGAAGAGAAAATATTACCAAAATGTGCACTTGTCAACGTTTCTTACCTCCCAGAAAACGTTGCCTTTTTGTTAATACCTCTCAGAAATACCTCAGTAGGGCTTACATTTGCCTCTAATAACAACCCTCCTCATCCTCCGGAATTGTCTGCTAGGATCTTTCTTTAACTGAGGTATATTTTTGCTATTATTTTTATCCTATGTCAGGTTTTTTGGTGTTTTGTTTTTTTCCATTTGCCGAGTTTTAATTGCTTTTTTTCTGTGTTAATTAATGAAACTTTTATTTACAAAGTATGTGTCTTTTATATTTATTGATCTAGGATATAACTTCAATACGCAAACATCTACGTAATGGTATATCTAAAGCCAAAACTACTAACACCGGCTATGTAACTTAACTTGTCTAAATCATATTAGAATATCGCAGAAAAAGGCAGGTGCCTCTAATACTGCAAAATCGATAGGTTTGGAATGCTCTGTGCTCTGATGCGGAAAAGGTTGGAAATCATTTACTCATTGTAGCACGCATGAAAAGGAGGGCTCTCCTTGCGTGTAATAAATTATTTCTTAGAATACATTCCTCGACACAGAATATAAGAAAAAACACTGCTGGTCCTCTCGGTTAAGGCACAATTCCATTGGATGGAAATCTCCTTTCGAGACCAAATGGGGGCAAAAATGATAAGAATATAATAATCTTCTGAGAAAAATGCATTGAAGGAAAATTAAATCTCAAAAAGTATTATGTAAACAACCTACGTGTGCGTCCTCTTCAGTTACAACCGGGGATCCCTCAAGAGATCTGAAGAAACAGGCCATGTTAGAATGGGTCAACCGTAAACATTATCCAGTACGTAAGAACTAAAGAAATGTTGAAAAACGTCCTGAAAAAAAGCCGTGAAATTTCTTGAAATATCTTGAAGAAAAATGTGAAACGTCTTGAGATGTCCGGAAACGTCTTGAAATGCCTTGAAGAGAAATGTCTTGAAACGTCTTAAATTTTTTTTTTAAAGAAAATTTTCTTCCTGGTTGTGTCATTACGTAAGATCGACGTGTGTGCCGTGCTCATTTAAAAGCGGTGGTCCTCTCGAGCTCTGAAGAAATATGTTACGTTAGAATGTGTCATCCGTAAATATTCTCCATTACATAAAAACCAAAGAAAAAAAAATTCTTGAAAGAAAAAAAAGAAAACGCCTTGATCGAAAAAAGACGCCTTGAATGTCTCAAAGAAAAAACAACGTCTTGAAAGAAATATTATGTAACACCCAACGTTGGTGCCACCATTACGTAGCACTCACGTTTGCGCTGCCATTACACAACACCCACTTGTGTGCTATCATTACGTAACATTCCATGCGTGCGCTGCCAATACGCAGAATCACGTGTGTGCTTCCATTACGTAAAACCCAGGTCTGCACCGCTATTAAGTTATTCCCAATATGTGACGTACGATTGCATTACCCTAAAATCTAATTACGTGGCTACGGAATGTAAACATTGACTTTTCTAACATCTGCGTCTTTTAGTTTCCCTCTATGACTTAACTAACACCGGCCGATGGCCGGTTAAAACAGGGGTCCGTTTAAAATCCAGGGGTGTGTCTTCCGAAAAGTAAACGTTTCCCTAACATCTTTGTCTCTTAGTTCCCCCTGTGGCTTAACTAACATCTGCTCTCGTGACCGGTTGTATTGTGGGTCCTTTGAAGCAGGGTTCGTTTAAACAGAGTTCGTTTAAAAGAAGGATCTGCTTGTATTGCGGAGGCGTGTCCGTTTAAAACAGGGGCTCGTTTCAAATCCAGTTGTCTGTCTTTCCAAAATTAAACATCTCTATCTTACAACTTTTGTCCCTGGGACATGGTGGAGCACATCAACCCTGGAGACATTTTTATCTGTCATTTGGACTATTTTGAACAAGATGGCGATGTCACAATTTTGATCGGATGTGATTGGAGAAAAAAGATTTCTCGGGAGGGGGCTTTAGTCACCCTCCGTCACTTATGGCTCTTAAAACGGAACTAAAACTTTCAATTTTAAATTAAAAGAGCTTCCTCTAAAGTTTAAGCTTCAACCCTTCCAAAAAACCCATTTATACTCCCGGAGTATAGCTAGCAACCCTTGCCCCAAGGCTCTGAAGGGTTGTTTCTGCCACGAATGACTTGTTATATGATCTTGCAAATATTTGGATATAATGACAATCTCAAATTTTCTATAAGATATATTTGGAGAAAAGAGGAAGTGAGGGGGAGGGAGGCTAGTTTTCCTCCAGTCATTTCAACTCTTAAAGAAACCAATAGAATTTACGGCTTCCAATCCAATGAGCCTCTTTCAAAGTGTATACTACCACCCCTACCATAAGAGCCTTGTATGCCCCTGGAAGAGAATTTACACCCTTTGCCCTTAGGGGAGTTTAGGGGGGGGGGCAGGGTTTTGTTAATTCTTATAGACGTGATTACTGGATCTTTCAACTACACTTAACAAAATGACTTTCTCAAAATTTTGATAGGATGTGTTCAGGGAAATGATATGCGTAGGGGGAGAGGGGGCTGGTTGGCCCTAAAACACTTTTGACTATTAAAAAGGGCACTAAAACTTTCAATTTTAAATTCAATAAACCCATTTTGAAGTTTATAAGACCACCGTTTTTCATAAAACCTTGTAACCCTCATAAACTTATAACCTTATAAACCTTATTTGCCCACCTTTCTCTCCTGTGTTTGCTTTTGATCCCTGAGGTTATCCCATTCTGTACCAGACTGGCAATCTGAAAGAAATTCTGAACTCTAAAAGTCTCTGGCACCAAACACTTAGGACTAGGACAGTTGACCTAAAGCAAACCATCTTGTTTTCCAACTTAAGCGGTATAAAACCCCCAGAATTAGTTTGACTTTGAGATTAGTGGTATATCCTAATTTCTGACCAATCCTTTTCTGGTGCTAACGGTATACTTACTTCGGGAGTTCAAGAGGGAGCGTAGAAAACCAAATTTGAGTAAATAAGCTTTCAATCAACAGCCAAAGGTTACAGAGTATCAGAACTCGAACGGTCTCAGACTAGTAAAAACCTGTTTTAAAATCACCCCATATATAATGTTATTAAGATCCTGGATGCTTAAGGCATAACAGAATATTTATAAATAATAACAAAGGTAACTCTCTAAATAAGCGGGACCATATGAACCTGTGTCTTAAGTAAGAGTTTTTAAAAACTAAAGAAATAAGAAGTTTTGTGATTCGCCCAATTTTTTATTAAAATTTAGGAAAAACGGAATCTGATTTATCCTATTCTCTTTTCAGTGATCTTCTAAGACCCAGCCATATGAAAGAAGACCGACTTTCGTCGTTATTGAATATTATAAATTTGTAAATAAATACAGAAAGGTCACAATTTTCCCTGGGTCTAAGATCTTACCAAGCCTTCGAAATTTACCTATTATCCCAGCTTGAAAGATAAAACGTTTACTATGAGTATTGTGATCTAAGCCATATATAAAGGTAACAGTGTTAAAAAAAACCCACATAAAGTGACCAGCCTTATCAAGGAGGCACAATTGTGCCTCTTTAAAGTGGCGACCCACCACAATGTTTAAGCGATTTCCGGTCCTAGCGGTCGCAGAGAGACAACGGTGATCGCATTTTGTAGCCCAAGCTCCAACTAAGAAACGTGCAAAATTTCAGCCCCCCCCCTCCGACTTTATCTTCATGGGTAAAAGTGGGCCGGAAATTTCGACCCTCCGACCACAGCCCCCCCTTTAAAGTTGTCCGATTGGGCTGAAATTTAAAGGTTAAGCTTTCCTAGGGTCCGGGAGCTTATCCTCGAAATTTCAGCTCAATCTGATCACTCCTTCCCTGTTTTCCAAAAAAAAAAATATAGCCACTTAAATGTTCATTTCTCTTGTTTTTTTTTATCAGCCACGCCTACAGGAACACAGTTGGCAACGGATCCGGGTGAATGAGGACTCATTCGAACCGGAATTCGACCCAGCAGGGCCTTTTGATATTTTCAGACCGAAAAAATTATCCCCCCTAATTTACATTTACGAAAAACCTCGTTTTCCTATAAGAGCCCATGTTAATTTTTCCCACCAAAAGCCCCCTTTAACGTTGTCCGATCAGGCTGAAATTTAGAGGATAAGCTTTTGTGATACCTGTGAGCTTTTTCTCAAAATTTCAGGTCAATCCAATCACTCTTCCCTTGTTTTCCAAAAACAAAATATCAAGTATTGTGGGGATTTGCTTCTGTCAAAAATAGATTGCAGAGACTAAAAATAATGTAACTAGTGTCTCTGTGGTACTGTGGTCACTATTCCTGACTGTCAGGCGGAAGATCCGGTTTCGATTCCCGTCAGAGAAACTTTTTATATATTGAATTTAAAGTTTAAAAAAGAAACTCAGTTTCTTTTTTAAATCCAATCTATTAAATCCTTCGGCTCAACAGGCGTCTCCAGAAGAATATCGCAGTCAGCCTTCAGGTTACAGGTAAGTCTCCACTTCTTTGATAGCATGCCGTATATCCACATGCTCGAAGAAAAGTTGAAAAAAGAAAATCTTACTGTGCATTTGATTTGAGTATTCAGGAATTAAAAGCCTTAACACAAGAATCTTCAAGAGCGGGGGTTTGGGGGGGGGGTGGCAGCTCCCCCAAAATTAACTCCTGACACGATCAGCTAACAGTTAGTCAAGCAATAATAAGTAATAAACTGTACAAAAACGTGCAGAAATTATTTGAAAAAAAAACACACGTTTTCTAAAGAGTTAAAGAGGCTGAGTCACAAGTTCGAACCTTAAAACGTACAGGGATTTGGAGGTACAGTTGGGGGGCTGCCACCCCCCAAACCCCCCGCTTTTGCAGCCTTTAAATGAAAAAAAAACAAGTTTTTTCAACTGAAAGTAAAGAGCGACATTAAAACTTAAAACGAACAGAAATTATTCCGTATATGAAGGGGCTGTGCCCTCCTCAACGCCTTGCTATTTACGCTAAAGTTTTTATTGTTAAAAAAAAAGAGTTGTGAGAAGTCAAACTGTAGCGTAAAGAGCGAGGCATTGAGGAGGGCACAGCCCCTTTCATATACGGAATAATTTCTTTTCGTTGTAAGTTTTAATGTCGCTCCTTACTTTCAGTTAAAAAAACTTTTTTTTTTATTTAAAGGCTGCAAAAGCGGGGGGTTTGGGGGGCGGCAGCCCCCCCAACTGCACCTCCTAATCCCTGTACGTTTTAAGGTTTGAACTTGTGACTCAGCCTCTTTAACTCTTTAGAAAACGTAGTTTTTTTTTTCAAATAATTGTCTTAGAGATCACGGCAAAGGTTACGGATGGACATGGAATCACCTGTGAAGGTAATACTTTTTATATTGTACAGAGCATTAGAGTGTCTTGATGAACATGATAGAAAGTTTTCTAAGATGGTCCTCTATTGTTAGAATAGTTTCTGAAGCTTTTCAAAAACTATGGTAGTGGAATATATTTGAAAATAAGTATTTAGAAGACAAAGCTGCTTATATTAGGGATACTGGAAGATGAATAGGTATTGTTACACTGGTATGCCAAATGGACACTTTTAGTGACTTTTGAAAAATTTTTCACTCTGAGGGAATCGGGGACACTATTGGGTCAAAAAGACAGCTTTTTGAAAAAAAAGGACACTTTTTTGACACTTTTCCAAATCAAAAACCAAATGTCTTTATTTACTTCTTTTTTTTTTATAAATACGACTTCTTTTAATTGTACCTTACTTTTAAGCTTTGGTAACGTCTTGGGGATTTTTCTTATAGATGTTTTTTGCGCCCTGCGCGCACACCGGAACAGGAACTGCAGGAACACGACGGAAGAAATAAAGCGAAGCTTATTATTCGAAAGAAAAATAGTGTTTGTTTTTATCCATTTGAATCAGTGGACAATGTTTAAACCCCAATTGATTGATTAATACACGGTAAGAAATGAAGTTGTTGTTATCAGGGGTAGCTAATCTGCATCTTTACTACCAAAAATGATTTCTGTCAATTCAATAAAATGAGAAGAAGCAATTTTGAATTAAATGACAATTATGTTTGGATTTTCCCAAATATCCACCAGCAGCCTGTGAATCTGAAAGATCTCCCCAGAAAATTATATCATAGTCTTTCATCGCTTCTCCGTTTTTAGAATTAGTAATATTGCGCATGTAAAAATCACCTTTTTGAATTTTGCTAAGTTCCTTTGCTGCTTTTCTAAATCTGAATCAAACACTTTTTTAATGAATTCACAAGTCTTGATAATAATAGATACATCAAGAGAATTGAATTTTGATGCTTATTGAAAATATGTAACATTCATCAAATTACATGGTACCCATAAAAAGTTACGAGCCTGAGAAAATTTGCCCGGATTTTGAAAAAGGTGAGGAACATCTTTAAACATCAAGTGATCTGAAGGAAAATCCCTTCACCAGATTTAGCATACCAGAGAACCCTACTGTAAAGCTTTCAAGCTCCTATGTACAAAAATGTGGAATTTTGCATTTTTTGCTAAAAGAAAGATCACGGATGTTTTTTTTTTGTTTTGTTTTATTTTGTTGTTTTATTTTTTTTCCCCAAGAGGATCATATCGAACCAGTGATCGTAGAAAATCAAGAAAGAACCCATTTGACCAGAAATCAAAAGTTCTAGTGTCCTTTTTAAGTGACCAAAAATATTGTAAGTCAGCTCCCCCCCCCCCCTCCCACGCTCATTTTTTCCCCAAAGTCACCCGATTAAAATTTTGAGATAGTCATTTTGTTCAGTAGAGTCGAGACAATTTTAATAATTATGTCTTTGAGGATGACTTAACCCCCATAGATGGGGGAAGGGCTGCAAGTTATGAACTTTGCCCATTGTTTACGTGTAGTATTGGTCATTGGAAAGTACACATACTTTATCAGGGGGGATTTTTCTTTGGTGGGGGGTTCAGTTCGGGGGTTAAATGGGGAGATCTTTCCATGTAGAAATTTTTCATGGGGGAAGGGAATTTTCCATGCAGGTGAAGCTGGATTTCAGAGCATTATTTAAATCAGAAATTCAGATCAGAAATTATATAAAAAAAGTTTTTTAGCTGAAAGTAAGGATCAGTATTAAAACTTAAAACGAACAGAAATTAATACGTATATGAGGGGTATCACCCCCTCGTCAATACCCCACTCTTTACGCTAGAGTTTTTATCACTTTTTAAAGAGCTATTTATTCTAATTAAACGGTCATTGTGATTTACGAGTCATTCTTAAAGAATAAGGACCAAATTCAACTTTAGAGTAACTAGTGAGATATTGACGGGGGGGGGGGCGACCTCCCTAATTTACGTAATTATTTCTGTTCATTTTAAGTTTTGATGTAGCTCCTATCAGTGAAAAAAAAAACTTGTGTATATATATATATATATATATATATATATATATATATATATATATATATATATATATATATATATATATATATATATATATATATATATATATATATATATATATATATATATATATATATATATATATATATATATATATATATATATATATATATATATATATATATATATATATATATATATATATATATATATATATATATTCTAAAAGTATGAGACAATATCATTTGGTAAAATCCAAGTTAGAATTTTCACTTGTTCAACCTTGTTGGAGTTGTTTGTTTTTTAAAGTCATGATATAAATGCCTATCAAGCTGATTCATAAAAAACTCTATTTAAATAAGGGAAAAAGAAAAATGGACGTCAACAACCATTAAAGCTAGATTTATTTCTTCTTTTTATCTCTGTTAATAGGGTTCCCTTTTTCCTTTCAATGTCTATGGGTCTAGGCATCTACCCCCCCCCCCTCCCAGGAAAAAATCTTCTGCTGAAAATACCTCCCGTGAAGGTACCCCCACCCTCAGCAGCTGGTTGATTTCCTATCACTTTTGACTTAAACAAAAGGACTAGAACTCTCAATTTCTGATAGAAAGAACAGTCTCTGAAGTTTCTACAACGATGAGACTGAGGTGAGGATGAGGATGGGACACTCCTCCCTCCTATACAGAATAAATTTGGCTCATTTTGAGTTTTAATGTTGTTCTTTACTTTCATAATAACAGCGTAGAACATACTCCCAGAATTCAAGAGAGATTAAACATCAATTTCACGTTTTTGGTGTGTTTTTAAAAGTTTTTCTCTCCCCCTCCCCCCGAGAAAATAAACCCCTAAACAAAAGTTATGAATACGGCTATGAGGGTTGCACATCAATTTCTACCTCCACCCTAATGAGTTAGGGTGGAGGTAGAAATTGATGTGCCAAAAGAGTTAGGAGTTAGGATGAGAGAGTTAGGATGTTTTGGTATTAAAATTCGCCCTTTCAGGCGTCTCCTTTCTTCCCAAACTAGCCTAAAATATTTCTAAGGTCTACATTCCTTATAATTCCCAGTGGTTTTACAATTTAAAACATTTACATATATGGGCTTTAAACTTCTACAGTGAGATTTTATGATTGTTTTGGAGTTAAATTAAGCTAATGTCATTTCCAATGACAATTAAACTCTACTATGCCAAGATTGCATAGTATCTCAGCCTTTCACTTGGCAGACAGCCAGGCTAAACAAGCAAGGCTGTCTTATTATAAAAATAGGTATATACAACAAACCAGGTCTTTATTCCTTTGATGCTGTAGAAATATCTATAAAAAAAACCTCTAAGGAACAAAAGAGACTGAAATTTTTGGTAGCTTTTTACATATAAAAGCTTTTCCATTTTGTCTTTTCCGAAGTTCATTTTTTTAAGCAAAGTAATGTAACCCAGTTTCATATGGAAAGTTTACAGTACAACAGGCAGGGGGCTATCAATGAGCATCAACTTGCTTTCAATAACCTTTAATTAATCATCTTGTAAATGAGAACATTCCTAATTGACAAAAAAGTCTTGATCCTATAGAAAGAAAAAAAATCTTTGAAAAGATCAGTACAAGGTGACAGATCAACTGGTATCCCAAATTTTATACAATTTTTGATGTCATTAGAAGGTAGCAGTAGCTACTGATTGCAGCCATTGGCGTCGTTGAGGGGGGAAAATAATTAGGGAAAAAAAAAAACTATAATTTCCAACTTAAAAAAACTTTTTCGCATGCTGACCAATGGTCTAAAGCATATTATTAAGTGTAGTGGACCCCAATTTTTCTCGTTTTCTTCATATTAAAAAAGAGCAAGGATTAATTTAAAACAATATTATCAGCTCAAAGTAAAAATGAATTTTACACTTAAAACGAACAACAATTTTAAATATATTTCACTTATGACTAAGTTAAGATTTCTAACAGTATGAAGAGACCAAAATTTAAATTTTACGTTTCTATGGAAAGGAGACTTACAAATTTTATTCGGATGGAAAAAAAGTTCAATTGTTTAATACTAATGTCATTTTTGTAACATGGACGATTTTAAACAATGAATAACTATTTAATTCTTTCCCAGTCAAAATAAAATTGAAATAAATTAAGGTTAGTTTTTCAAAAAAACCTTACAAACCCCGTTGATTATGTCATCAAGGCAGCGATAATAATAGATTGTGACTGAATAAGCTGCTTCACAGCCACTAAAATAAGACATTACATAACTGAACAGACATCACATAACCGTCATTCATCATATAAAAGAATTAAAACTCACGAAAGATTTGTACCAATCTATATATTGGATATTGAACGTTGTATGAAGTTAAGTATTGCTTTGTGGAATAGTATACGCAAGTTTCTTGAATGACCATATAAAACCGTTCGTGGTAACGAACTGTAAGTAAGGAGCGACCGGCTCAATGGTAACCGAAACTCTAGAAAACGGCATTTTGATACCAACAGATACATCAAAAGGATCAGATTTTAATGCTGATTTCAAAATGTATAAGTTTCATCGAGTTTAATCCTACCCATCAAAAGTAACGCGCCTGAGAAAATTTGGCTGATTTTCGAAAAAAGGGGAAAAGACACCCTAAAAAATATAGAACCTTAATGAAAATCACACCATCATATTCAACGTATCAGATAACCCTATTGTAGAGGTTTCAAGCTCCTATCTACAAAAATGTGGAATTTTGCATTTTTTGCCAGAAGAAAGATCACGGATGCGTGTTTATTTGTTTTTTTCCCCAGGGTAATTGTATTGACCCAGTGGTCCTAGAATATATGATTGAAAATATGATAACTATGTATTTTGGACTTAATTCCCCGAAGTCCCCGGGGGGAGGGCTGAAAGTTATGAACTTTACCCAATGTTAACATATGGTATTGGTTATTGGGAAGCATAAAGACGTTTTCAGGAGGGATTTTTTTCTGGTAGTGGGGGGGGGGGGAAGGGGTGGGTTGGGGGTTATGTGAGAGGATCTTTTCATGAAGGAAGTTTCATGGGGGAAGGGACATTGCTATGAAGGGGGCGCCAGATTTCCCAGCATTCTTTAAAAAAAAGACCAGAAATTAAATAAAAAAAGATTAAGTTTTTCAACTAAAAGAAAGGACCAATATCACAACTTAAAACGAACAGAAAATATTACATATATGATTGGGTTCATCCACTAGTCAATACCTCGCTCTTTAAGCCAAAGATGTTTTATTACTTTTATAAGAGCTATTTATTCTAATTAACGGCCTTTGTGATTAAGGGTCATTTTTAAAGAATTAGAGCAAAATTCGAAATTTAGCTTAAAGAGCAAGGTATTGACTAGGGCGAACTCCCTAATATACGTAATAAGAATATATGAGCATAGAAGTTTGTTACGTAAGTTAATTCGGAAGTTACGCATATTTATTGCTAATAAAAACGTTCGTAAATAAAATTAAAAAAGTTTCGAGGAAGCCATTTAACCAAATAAAAGTAAAATTGATAAGAAACATTTTGTTGTAATTATTCATGTACGGTGAGCCAAAATCAAAACCTATATTAATTCAAAAACGTTCAAAAATTAAACAAAAAAACAATTTTTTTAACTGAAAGTAAGGAACAACGTTAGAACTTAAAACGAACAGAAATTATTCCGTATATGAAAGGGCTGTCCCCTCCTCAACGCCTCGCTCTTTACGTTAAAGTTTGAATTTCCACAACTTTATTTTTCTAAACAATAAAAAAATTTAGCGTAAAGAGCGAGGCGTTGAGGAGGGGACAGCCCCTTTCATATGCGGAATAATTTCTGTACTGGTATTTCTGTATAGTATTGGTTTTGGTTTATTGGAATGCCATTTACCACAAGAAAAGTAAAATTAATATGCAAATTTTGTTTTATTTATTCAATGACGGTGAGCTAAAATAAAAGCTGCATTAACTAAAAAAACGATCAGAAATTTAAAAAAAACAAGTTTGTTTTAACTGAAAATAAGGAGCGACATTTAAACTTAAACGAGCAAGAAATTATTACGTATATGAAAGGAGCTGTCCCCTCCTCAACACCTCGCTCTTTACGCTAAAGTTTTTTATTGTTTTAAAAAATAAAGTTGTAAGACAGACTCAAACTTTAGCGTAAAGAGCGAGGCGTTGAGGAGTGGGACAGCCCCTTTCATATACGGAAAAATTTCTGTTCGTTTTAAGCTTTATGTCGCTCCTTACTTTCAGTTAAAAAAACCTTGTTTTTTTTATTTAATTACAGTTCAACGCCACCATGTAGGTACTTTTTTATTAGTCCTCTGTTTCTCCAATTACAAAAAGTAAAAAAGGAGTTTCCTTCCTCAGGAAAAATTCCTAAAAACATGATTCATTTTTTTAGAGTTATGTAGTGAGAGAAAGATTATCTCTCACTACATAGAAAGAATACAAACCCAATCACGATTTTTTGCTCTGAATCTGTTTTCACTTTTAAAAAGATTTAAAATTTTACAGTTGTGAAGCATAAAGGTGTCAAATATACTGGTTTTTGGCATTCAAAATTAAATTAAAATATTGAACTAAAAATTGTTATTTGATTTTCTTAACATAACTTTTGATGTTTTACTTTGAAAAAACTACTTTGATAATGCGTTACTTTTTATAAACACTGAGTCTAAAGGCATTAAATATTTTGGTGTTTGATAACCAAGTTCAAAACTATCGATATTGTCAAAAAACATCCGTCCAACGCTTCGACATTGCTCAACAGAACTTAATGCTGGGAGTGTGTATATTATTTTTTGTAAGTAGGCTATTGCTTTCTGTATTTTTTGCAACTACTTACTTCTTTTTTTTAATACTTTATTTTAATTGACAAGCATCTTCTATTGTCTTTAGAAAACTGTTTGTGTCTAATCTTCATTAAATAAAGAAAATAAAACAAGTTTTTTCAACTGAAAGTAAGGAGCAACATTAAAACTTAAAATGAAAAGAAATTATTACATATATGAGGGCGGTTACCCCCCTCCTCAACAACTCACTCTTCAAGTTACAGTTTTTTTGGCACTTTAAAAAAAGTTGCTTATTGTTCTAATAAAAACGACCCTTGTGTTTGTTTGGGAATCGTTTTTAAGGAATTGGGACAAAATTTAAACTTTAGCGCAAAGAGCAACATGTTGAAGAGGGGGAAACCCCTTTTTATGCGTCATAATTTCTGTTTGTTTTAAGTTTAATGTTGCTCCTTACTTCCAGTTGAAAAAAAACTTGTTTTTTATTTTATTTCTGATCGTTTTTTAAATAACACCAGTATACCTGGCTTCACCTCCACGGAAAAATCTTTTTCCCCATAGAAATCCTCTGGGACAATTCAATCTTGGTGAAGATCTACCCCAGACAATTACCCTTAATATCTCCACGCGTAAATTTAAATCAGCAAAGAGAAAGCAAGACATATACAGAAATTTCGTATATGAATTGTTGCAAATTCAACCAGCATAAAATATTTTCTTAAATTTCACCCCCTAGAAACTTTGAGTTTGGAAAATATTAAATGTGATTTTTTTTTTTAAGTATGTTTCATCTCATTCGGAAACATGTAAAAAAAAGTTGAAAAACTATATCATGTTAAAAAAAAATAAAAAAAAAATTAAAAAAAAACTTCAAAAATAAAATTAAAAAAAAATGGGGGGAGGGGGCCAAAAAGTTGGAGGGGAGGGGGCGCCCTTCGAGTTTGGGGATAGGAGACCTTTGGGGGGTTGAGGTCTTTGGTGGTTAGGGTCGTTGGTGCTTATGATCCTTGATGGTTCGTACTCACATACACCTTACTACTTGATTTGCAAGGATTTCTAAGGTTTGTTCTGAATTTCATTGGGAAAGCCGCATCATGTCTGAGCAAGAATAGAGTACAATTGTTAGAGCCGTAAGCATATTTTACGTTATTTTAAGATAGGTAAAAAAAAGTTGAATAATTTCGAAGTCCAAAAAAAAAATTTAGTCCAATAAAAAAAAAGTGCTACTACAAACATTATTTTTCTAATAGTAAAGGTCATGACTAACATGTCTATACCATTCTCATTTTGAGTTTGGAAAATATTAAATGTGATTTTTTTTGTTTTAAGTATGTTTAATCTCATTCGAAGAAATATAAAAAAAAAGTTAAAAAAAAATATATCATGTTAAAAAAAATAATAAAAAAAAGTTAAAAAAAAAACTTTAAAAAAATTCAAAAAAATTCAAAAAAAAATGTAGGGAGGGGGCCAAAAAGTTGGAAGGGAGGGGGCACCCTTTGAGTTTGGGGATAGGGGACCTTTAGGGGGTTCAGGTCTCTGGTGGTTAGGTTTGTTGGTGCTTATGATCCTTGATGGTTCGTACTCACATACACCTTACTACTTGATTTGCAAGGATTTCTAAGGTTTGTTCTGAATTTCATTATTAATATTCTTTTCTTTGCCATCTACATCTCTCTTAGTATCAACTATTTAGTATACTATAACGTTAGACTCTATTTTAAACTGACAACACTGTTCAAACGCCACTTGTGTATTATACAGAACACATCGAAGAAGTAAAGCTCTGTCAAGTCACAAGGCCATTTTATCATTGTTAACTATTTTCATAAATTGATATTGTTCCAATTTATAATAAATAAGCTATGAGTTAACAACCCCGAGGGGTTACCTTAACTGATAATCAGTTTAACCCTTTTTTCTCCACCTTCATACGATCCAATTCGCAAATGGTATCTAGCTCTGTTTTTTTCCCAATTATTCAATTAATATCGTTCGCATAGTCCAATTCGCAAATGCTATAACTTTTTTTTTGCAATTAGAGTTAGCTTTTAAGCAAAATGATATAAAAACCATATGCCAATCAATCAATTCGGAGTATAGCATCCTATTCTTTAATTGGCAGCGACACATTCCTAAAAAACTAGTCTTAACTAAAGGCAATTGTCCAAAAAAATCAGATACCAGTCTGATAGCACATACTCTTAAGAAACGGAACAGTGGATGATCACTCTATAGGTATATCAGAGGCAACGCTGTAGCGTTGCCTATAGTAAAGGCCATACGGCTCCAATGTTTTATTATTATTATTTTTTTTTCCACAGGCACTTCATATAGAAGAGGTCTTCGTAGAAGCTTCAAAGGGGGCTCATTCGATTGGAAATCGGGAGTTCTAGTGCCCTTTTTAATAGTCGAAAAAGATTGGAGGGCAACTAGCCCCCCAAATACATTCTTAGACCCACACTGGCTATACATGACAAACGAAACTCAGAGAAGAGAGAAAGTAACAAAATGAAAAATAAAATCAAAAAGGGTGAAAAAACGAGGATTTTGTCAGCCAGCGAACCATGAAGAAGACAAAATATAAGCAAATATTTCGACAAGGACCTCCGCCAAGTCGTCCTCAGTGCTAAAACAAAAACAAAAAAGAGAAGAAAAAAAACGAGAATCTAACCTTTCGAAGTTTCCTGTACAAAGACAGAATAGACACTGAATAAAAAACCAGGCAGGAATCAATGAAAAAATGAAATTTACCAAGATGATTGTGTAAGGATCTTTTGTCTTGCATTAATTTTGGCTGGTCTACAATTTCGGTTTTCATTAGATATGCAAATAGGTTCTTTTAAGTTTTTTTGGGTGAAAATATTGATTGAGTCCTTCAAGATTAAACTGTCGTAAATTGGGCTTAATGAAATATCTCCAGTATCTCTATTTATTGCTAAATTTTGGTTCATATATTTTTTTATCTCAATTATCTCCTTAAAAGTTTGTGGTACGCCATTAGCAGTTGATATTAAAGTTGCCTCGTCAAACAGAACTAGATGGGTCGGGTTTACGAAAATATGCGAAGCCAATGCCGAATCAAAGTTGTCATTGTTATTTTTTAATCTCAGGGACTTGTCTATTGAAAATTTTGTGCTCATGCAAACGTTCACCTAGTTGTTGATGGGTTCTACCAATGTAAAATTTTCCACAAGAACACGGGATTCTGTAGACACCACTACCCAGTACAGGGTCTGTTTTATCCTTTCCTGAGTTAAAAAAAATGTTCAACCTTTTGTGCAATAGATTCTCGTTTTTTTTTTCTCTTTTTTTGTCTTTGTTTTAGCACTGAGGACGACTTGGCGGAGGTCCTTGTCGAAATATTTGCTTATATTTTGTCTTCTTCATGGTTCGCTGGCTGACAAAATCCTCGTTTTTTCACCCTTTTTGATTTTATTTTTCATTTTGTTACTTTCTCTCTTCTCTGAGTTTCGTTTAACTAGCCCCCCCACGCCCATCATTCCCTCAAACAGATCCAATCAAAATTTTGAGATAGCCATTTTGTTCAGCGTATTTGGTTTCCGGATAGAAAATATATTTTTGAGGAGGACACTCCCCCACAACCCTCAGGGCAAGGGTTTTAAGTTATGCCCTGGGGGCATATAAGGTTTTTATAGAAGGCGTTGTCGTAGAAACTTCAAAACAGGCTCAATCGATTGGAAATTAAAGGGCTTGTGCCCTTTTTAATTGTCAAAAGTGATTGGAGTGTAACTAGCCCCCCCCCCTCCCTTCACGCCCATCATTTCCCAAAAACATATCCAATCAAAATTTTGAGATAGCCATTTTGTTCAGCATAGTTGATTTCCAGATAGAAAATATATTTTGAGGAGGACACTCCCCCACAACCCTCATGGCAAGGGTTTTAAGTTATACCCTGGGGGCATAAAAGGTTTTTTATAGAAGGCGTTGTCGCAGAAACTTCAAAAAAGGCTCATTCGATTGGAAATTAAAGGGCTACTGCCCGTTTTAATAGTCGAAAGTGATTGGAGGGCAACTAGCTCCCCCCACGCCCATTATTCCCCAAAACACATCCAATCAAAATTTTGATATAGCCATTTTGTTCAGTGTAGTGGATTTCCAAATAGAAAATACATTTTTGAAGAGGACACTCCCCCACAACCCTCAGGGCAAGGGTTTTAAGTTATGCACTGGGGCATATAAGGTTTTTATAGAAGGCGTTGTTGTCGTAGAAACTTCAAAACAGGCTCTTTCGATTGGAAATTAAAGGGCTAGTGCCCTTTTTAATAGTCGAAAAAAAAAAAAAAAAAGTGATTTGAGGGCAACTAGCCCCCCTCTCACGCCCACTTTTTCCCCAAACACATCCAATCAAAATTTTGAGACAGCCATTTTATTAAACGTAGTTTTAGGTTCTGGAAATTAGGTCTTTGAAGATGACAACTCCCCCACAGCCCTCAGGGTAAGAGTTGTAATTTAAGGATTCATTTCCCCAAACACATCCAATCAAAATTTTGAGATTGCCATTTTGTTCAGCGTAGTTGGTTTCCAGATAGAATATATTTTTGAGGAGGACACTCCCCCACAACCCTTAGGGGAAGGGTTTTAAGTTATAGCCTGGTGGCATTTAAGGTTTTTATAGAAGGCGTTGTCGTAGAAACTTCAAAAAAAGGCTCATTCGATTAGAAATTCAAAAACCTAGCGCCCTTTTTAATAGTCGAAAGTGATTGAAGGGCAACTAGCTCCCCCCACCCATTATTCCCCCAAACGCATCCAATCAAATTTTGAGAGAGCCATTTTGTTCAGCGTAGTTGATTTCCAGATAGAAAATATATTTTCGAGGAGGACACTCCCCCAAAACCCCCAGGGCAAGGGTTTCTAGTTATGCCCTAAGGGCATATAAGGTTTTTATAGAAGGCGTTGTCGTAGAAACTTCAAACAGGCTCATTCAATTTGAAATTCAAGAGCTAGTGCCCTTTTAATAGTCCAAAGTGATTGGAGTGCAACTAGCCCCCCCCATGTCGATCTTTTCCCCAAACACATCCAATCAAATTTCGAGATGGCCATTTTGTTCAGCGTAGTTGATTACAGATAGAAAATACATTTTTGAGGAGGACACTCCCGCAAAACCTCAGGGCAAGGGTTTCAAGATATGCCCTGGGGGCATATAAGTTTTTATAGAAGGAGTTGTCGTAGAAACTTCAAAACAGGCTCATTAAATTGGAAATTAAAGGGCTAGTACCCTTTTTAATAGTCGAAAGTGATTGGAGGGCAAATAGCCCCCCCCCCCCCACGCCCATTATTCCCCCAAACACATCCAATCAAATTTTGATATAGCCATTTTGTTCAGTATAGTGGATTTCCAAATAGAAAATACATTTTTAAGGAGGACACTCCCCCACAACCCTCAGGGCAAGGGTTTTAAGTTATGCACTGGGGGCATATAAGGTTTTTATAGAAGGCGTTGTCGTAGAAACTTCAAAACAGGCTCATTCGATTGGAAATTAAAGGGCTAGTGCCCTTTTTAATAGTCGAAAGTGATTTGAGGGCAACTAACCCCCCTCTCACGCCCACCTTTTCCCCAAACACATCCAATCAAAATTTTGAGACAGCCATTTTATTAAACGTAGTTTTAAGTTCTGGAAATTAGGTCTTTGAAGATGACAACTCCCCCACAGCCCTCAGGGCAAGAGTTGTAATTTAAGGATTCATTTCCCCAAACACATCCAATCAAAATTTTGAGATTGCCATTTTGTTCAGCGTAGTTGGTTTCCAGATAGAATATATATTTTTGAGGAGGACACTCCCCCACAACCCTTAGGGGAAGGGTTTTAAGTTATACCCTGGTGGCATATAAGGTTTTTATAGAAGCCGTTGTCGTAGAAACTTCAAAAAAGGCTCATTCGATTTGAAATTCAAAAAACCTAGCGCCCTTTTTAATAGTCGAAAGTGATTGAAGGGCAACTAGCCCCCCCCCCCACACCCATTATTCCTCCAAACGCATCCAATCAAAATTTTGAGAGAGCCATTTTGTTCAGCGTAGTTGATTTCCAGATAGAAAATATATTTTCGAGGAGGACACTCCCCCAAAACCCCCAGGGCAAGGGTTTCAAGTTATGCCCTAAGGGCATACAAGGTTTTATAGAAGGCGTTGTCGTAGAAACTTCAAACAGGCTCATTCAATTTGAAATTAAAGAGCTAGTGCCTTTTAATAGTCGAAAGTGATTGGAGTGCAACTAGCCCCCCCCCATGCCAATTTTTCCCCAAACACATCCAATCAAATTTCGAGATAGCCATTTAGTTCAGCGTAGTTGATTACAGATAGAAAATACATTTTTGAGGAGGACACTTCCGCAAAACCCTCAGGGCAAGGGTTTCAAGATATGCCCTGGGGGCATATAAGGTTTTTATAGAAGGAGTTGTCGTAGAAACTTCAAAACAGGCTCATTAAATTGGAAATTAAAGGGCTAGTGCCATTTTTAATAGTCGAAAGTGATTGGAGTGCAACTAGCCACCCCCTCCCAACGCCCATCATTCCCCAAAACACATTCAATCAAAATTTTGAGACAGCCATTTTGTTCAGCGTAGTTGATTTCCAGATAGAAAATATGTTTTTGAGGAGGACATTCCCCCACAACCTTCAGGGCAAGGGTTTTAAGATATGACCTGGGGGCATATAAGGTTTTTATACAAGGCGTTGACGTAGAAACTTCAAAAAAGGCTCATTCGATTTGAAATTCAAAAAGCTAGTGCCCTTTTTAATAGTCGAAAGTGATTGAAGGGCAACTAGCCCCCCTCCCCCACACCCATTATTCCCCCAAAAGCATCCAATCAAAATTTTGAAAGAGCTATTTTTTTCAGCGTAGTTGATTTCCAGATAGAAAATATATTTTCGAGGAGGACACTCCCCCACAACCCCCAGGGCAAGGGTTTCAATTTATGCCCTGGGGGCATATAAGGTTTTTATAGAAAGCGTTGTCGTAGAAACTTCAAACAGGCTCATTCGATTGGAATTAAAGGGCTAGTGCCCTTTTAATAGTCGAAAGTGATTGGAGTGCAACAAGCCCCCCCCACGCCGATCATTTCCCCAAACACATCCAATCAAAATTTTGAGATAGCCATTTTGTTCAGCGTAGTTGATTCCAGATAGAAAATACGTTTTTGAGGAGGACACTCCCGCACAACCCTCAGGGCAAGGGTTTCAAGATATGCCCTGGGGGCGTATAAGGTTTTTATAGAAGGAGTTGTCGTAGAAACTTCAAAACAGGCTCATTCGATTGGAAATTAAAGGGCTAGTGCCCTTTTTAATAGTCGAAAGTGATTGGAGTGCAATTAGCCCCCCCCCCGACGCCCATCATTCCCCCAAACACATCCAATCAAAATTTTGAGATAGCCATTTTGTTCAGCTTAGTTGATTTCTAGATAGAAAATATGTTTTTGAGGAGGACAATCCCCCACAACCTTCAGGGCAAGGGTTTTAAGATATGACCTGGGAGCATATAAGGTTTTTATAGAAGGCGTTGACGTAAAAAACTTCAAAAAAAAGTCTCATTCGATTGAAAATTCAAAGAGATAGTGCCCTTTTTAATAGTCGAAAGTGATTGGATGGAAACTAGCCCCCCCCCCCACGCCCATCATTCCCCCAAACACATCCAATCAAAATTTTGAGATAGCCATTTTGTTCAGCATAGTTGATTTCCAGATAGAAAATACATTTTTGAGGAGGACATTCCCCCACATACCCCAGGGCACGGGTTTTAAGTTATGCCCTGGGGGTATATGAGGTTTTTATAGAAGGCGGTGTCGTAAAAACTTCAAAAAAAAGGCTCTTTTGATTGGAAATTCAAAGGGCTAGTGCCCTTTTAATAGTCGGAAGTGATTTGAGGGCAACTAACCCCCCTCCTACACCCACTTTTTCCCCAAACACATCCAATCAAAATTTTGAGACAGCCATTTTATTAAACGTAGTTTTAAGTTCTGGAAATAAGTTCTTTGAGGATGACAGCTCCCCCACAGCCCTCAGGGCAAGAGTTGTAATTTAAGGATTCTCCGAATTCTTCCCATTATTTCTTATGGAAGGGATGGTTGTATAAACTTTGGAGAGGTCTCATTTGACTGAAAATTGAAAGTTCTTGTTCACTTTTAAAGAGTCAAAAGATATTGGAGGGTGACTAGCCGCCCCCCCCCCCCCTCCTCCACGCCCTAAATGCATCAGATAAAAATTTTGAGATTGAAATTTTGTTAAAATAGTTCAAAGTTCTGATAATAAAAAAACTCCGGTGTCGACACAGCCCACCAGGGTCCGGGGGTAGGCGTTGTAAGTTATGCCGTGGGGCATAACTTATTAAAGGGGGGTTTTTCACTTATGGTAAGGGGTTTTGTATGGGAAGAATACATAGGAAATCTATTATAATTATCCAATTATAACGTTAAAATACATACTCTGAGTTCGATGTAAAATTGCTTTGGCACACAAAATCCTATTCAGGTCAATTCCAAACAGTCGTGATCCCTTTGTGTCAGCAAGTGAAATGGTCTAAACCCCCTTATTGGAGCTATTTTTTCATTCCATTCATTGTTGTGAATCGCTGTCCATAAGTTTTGCAAGCTGTTTATTGTTCATATATAAGGTTTTTTGTCAAAGAGGTGATCGTATAGACTTTTAAAAAAGCCTCATTCGATTTAAATTGAAAGTTCTAGATCCGTTTTTTTAAAGTCAAGAATAATCGGACAGTAAGCACCCCCCCCCCATGTCATAAAAACTTGAAACTTTTTATAATCAAAAACGAACAAAAATTAATTAAAAAAAACTTTCCGAAAAATAAGTTTTTCAAAGAAAAGTAAAGGCCATTTTAAACTTAAGCTCAGGAGATACAAATACCTGTTAAAATTCAAACTCAAAACGACCAAAAATTACTATTAAAGAATAAATGAAACCCAAAACGAACAGAAATTAGATAAACAATCATAGCAAAAAACATACAACAAGTAATAATATAGATGAATATATAGATCTTAAAGTGAGTAATGCTTAGATTGAATATGAAAATAAAGCTTAAAACGAAAACAAATATTTTGCTATTAAAGTATAAATGAAACTTAAAACGAACAGAAATTAAATTACAATCAATGCAAACGAACATACAATATATATTAATGTAAATGAATAAATAAATCTTTTTTAAAACGAGTGAAACTTAAATTGAATATCCAAATCAAGTTTGAATCGAATAAAAATAACCACAAACAAGAGGTTGGGTATCGCCTCACTGCAGACGCCTAAAACCTACTGCGTCATTGGCGCTTTACTGAAAACGAATTATATTACAAATGTTTTCTTTTGTACTTAATATTTAAAATAAATATTCAAATTACAGTAAAATTTTGAACTGATGAGCTGTTAGCAATTAATATCATTATGCGTCAAATATTCATTTTAATTTATTAGTTCTTTTCAAGATTAGTCAAGACAAATATAGTTTCACTACAAACAAAATTTGGATACTGCCCCCTTCTTTAAGTGTAAAAACCTAAAGCCTTCTGCATCATTGGTGGTTTCATTAATATCATTATATATCTAATATTCAATCTGATTTTGTTTATACTTTCAAACACTGTTCAAGACTCATATAGTTTTGCTATTTTTTTTAACTCTGCCATTTTTTCTAACTAATCGTGTTGGTTTGTTATGAAAACACTCTGTGGCTTCTAGGCATTTCTATTTGAGTGGAAAACTGCACCTCAAACTTTGTGGAACATGCATTTTCTTGTATGAAACACCAAAATATAATAAAAAGTCAGTTTCGGAGTGTTCCACCACTCGCAAGCAAGTGCAATTGGTATTTTTGAATCCACATGGTCAATTTAGGGGGTGGAGGGTAGGCTAATTCTCGTAGCGACCCTATTCTGTCGTGGTATGATTCACACTTTCAACACCTGGCGTCCGGACTATCATATAATCTACCAAGCATACAATTACCCAAAATCATTATCAATAAATAAATGAAAACCAAAACGAATAAGTATTAAAATAAATATTAGAATCAAACTCAAAACAAGCATAAATTAATATGAGTAGGGTTCAAAACCCCTGTGCTTTCTAAAAGCCAGAATATAATTTGTACTTCACTGAAAAAAAAATTCAAATGAGTTTTTTACTGAAAAAAAATGTGCATTGTCAATTTAATATACATATGCTGATATTTATTCCTTAAAATCTAAATTAATGAAAGAATTGTTTTTCAGTAAAGCGCCAATGACGCATTAGGTTTTAGGCTTCTGCAGTGAGGCGATACCCAAACTCTTGTTTCTAGTTATTTTTATTCGATTCAAACTTTATTTGCACATTCAATTTAAGTTTCACTCGTTTTAAGATTCATTTATTCATTTACATTAATATATATTGTATGTTCGTTCGCATTGATTGTTATTTAATTTTCTGTTCGTTTTAAGTTTGATTTATACTTTAATAGCAAAATATTTGTTTTCGTTTTAAGCTTGATTTTCATATTCAATCTAAGCATTACTCGCTTTAAGATCTATATATTCATTTATATTATTACTTGTTGTATGTTTTTTGCTATGATTGTTTATTTAATTTCTGTTCGTTTCGGGTTTCATTTATTTTTTAATAGTAATTTCTGGTCGTTTTGAGTTTGAATTTTAACAGGTATTTGTATCTCCTGAGCTTAAGTTTAAAATGGCCTTTACTTTTCTTTGAAAAACTTATTTTTCGGAAAGTTTTTTTTTTTAGTTAATGATATAAAAGGATTGGTCGCTTTTTGCAATGTGCTCGTCAAACTACACTGTATATTCTTGGAGTCGTGAAACTGCACGGTATATTCGTGCCTCAGGCTTGTGTAATTCCATGTGTAATTAGGACTGTGTATATGGATACTACTCTTGTAGATCAGTTCCGTTTTATTGATTATTAAAATAACATAATCCCTATTGCGGCTTCAATTTAGTTTAAGCCTGCTTTTTTCAGTTTATACCAGTTTAAAATAAATCAATCGTCGTTCGTTATTTTTACTGTAGCCTAGTTTCTTCATGCCACAACTGCACAAAACTTTTTCATTCATTTATGTATGATATTTTCTGGTTTTGGACGGCCATCATTGGCGCAAGATATCGGCTAGACTAGAGGCTTAGGGGCTTTAACTCACAAAAAGGTAGGAGCGAGGGGCAAAATGTTTTTTTCAAAGTCTAGGGAGGGGTAGATTTTCTTTGGTTTTTTGAATGAAAGTATCAAAATAGGTTATCTTCAAATGGAGATTAGATAAAAAACAATTTTTTTTCAACTGAGAGTCAGGAGCAATATTAAAACTTATAACAAACAGAAGTTATTACGTAACGGAGGGTGGTTGCCCCCTCCTCAACACCTCGCTCTTCATGCTAAAGTTTTTCGGCATTTTGAAAAAGTTATTAATTGTTCTAAATAAACAACCCTTCTGTTTCAGGAGTCGTTTTAAAGAATTCAGACAAAATTAAAACTTTAGCGTAAAGAATAAGGTACTGAGGAGGGGGCAACCCCTATCTTATAGGTAATAATTTCTTTTAATTATAAGTTTTAATAATGCTTTTTACTTTGAGTTAAAAAAAACTGTTTTTTTTTTAATTTAATTTCTGGTGTTTTTATAAGTAGCGCCAGGAAATCTGGCTCCACATTCAAGGAAATATCCTCTGAACAATTGAATCCTGGAAAAAATTTACTTGGAAAATTACCCTTAGCACCTCCACGCATAAAAGCGGGTCAGTAAAGAGAAAGCAAAACATATAAAAAATATTTCGTATGAGAATTCTGGCAAATTCCCCCAGTAAAGAGTTTCCCCTGAAAAATTTCCTCTCTATGGAAAACTCTCCCCGTTCAATGCCCCCCAACAAAAAATTCGTCCTCCCATCCCCTCAAAAAAATGTATGCATACTTCCCAAAATACTAACATTATACAAAAACTATATTTAAACAATGGGCAAATTTCATAACTTAAAAAACTTTCCCAGGTGCTGTAGGGGGTTAAGCTATCCCTAAAGGACATAGTTATTAGGCCTTTCAACTACGTTAAACAAACAGTCATCTCAGAATTTTGATTCGATGATTTTGGGAAAAATGGCGTGGGAGGGGGCCTAGTTGCCCTCCAATTTTTTGGTCATTTGAAAAGGACACGAAAAATTTTGATGTCTACTAGAGTGAGCTTTCTCCCATTGTTCTAGGCTCAATACGGTCACCCCTGAAAAAAAAAAAACAATGATGCAATAGGTTTTAGACTTTTAAAGTGAGAGAAGTAGGTGATACCCAAACTCTTGTTTGTAGTGATTTTTGTTCAATTCAAGCTTGAATTGCATATTCAATTTAAGTTTCACTCGTTTTAAGATTTATTTATTCATTTATATTAGTACCTTTTGTACTTTTGTTTTTTATGATTGCTAATTAAATTTTTATTCGTTTTGGGTTTCAATTATACTTCAAAAAGCGAATTTTTTTTTGTTTTAAGCTTGATTTGCATATTAAATTTAAGCTTTACTCGTTTCAAGATTTATTTATTTATATTAGTACTTGTTGTATATTTGCTTGTTTAATTTCTGTTTGTTTTGGGCTTAATTTATTCTTTAATAGTAATTTCTAGTCGTTTTGAGTTTGAATCATAACAGGTATTTGTATCTGATGACCTTAAGTTAAATATGGCCTTTACTTTTCTTTGAAAAACTTTCTTTCGAAAAGTTCTTTTTTAATAAAAATTTTTGTTCGGTTTTGATTGCAAAAAGTTTCAAGTTTTAAAAATTTCTTACTTCAAAATTTAATTTTTTTTCAACATCAAACTTTCACCCAAGCATCAAAACTACTTTCAAAGTAACATTTTCAAAGTACCAAAGAATCAAAGTAACGAAAACATCAAAGTAAACAAGGTATCAAAGTAAAACAAAGTAACAATAAGCAATTTGAATAACTTACAGCCCTTGCCCTTTAATTCGAGGTTGACGTTTATAGTACTTAATCCAAGTATCAAATTATCAAAGTAACTATAATCAAGCTCAGAGCCATTTCCTCGGGTTTGGGGGAGGGGGGGTCATCCCCGGAGGCATAGTTTTTTGGCCTTTAAAATGTTTTGAACGAAATGGCTATCTCAAAACTTTGACAAAATTCCCTTTGGGAAAGTGGGGCATGAACTAGTTGCCCATTGATCACTTTTGACTTTTAAAGAAGAAATAGAAAGTAGGAAGCTATCAAGAGGTACCACGAGTACATAATTCGGTTATCAAAAGAACGTATCTTCTCAAGGTCAATCAGGGGGCTGTTTCTAAGTGTATTGACTCCGGGGCTAAGTGACGTCAGATTATTGATTCAATAATGAGACACATGTCTCTTTCTAAGCCAATACTACGAGTACATAATTTATTCAAGGATTATCGATCGAGTCTAATGAGGTCAAGGTCAATTTATTTGTTGTTGTTCGTCTAGGTGTAATGACTCTGGGGCGAAGTTTGCACATGCGCATTAACGGGGGGAGAGATGCATTGATCTAGAACAGAGGGGGAACTAAATTTCCGAGAACTTGATTTACATAAATGAAGGGGAGAGGATTTCTGAGAAATTGATTTACATAATCGAGGGGAATTATTGATTCACGAAAGGGGAATTAATTTGTTGTTTCTAAGCGGAATTATTGATCCAAGAAAGGGGACTTTATTTGTTGTTTCTAAGGGGAATTATTGATCCATGAAAGGGGAATTTATTTGTTGTTTCTAAGGGGAATTATTGATTCAAGAAAGGGGAATTTATTTGTTGTTTTTAAGGGGAATTATTGATTCAAGAAGGGGAATTAGAAATGACATCACTTGTTTCCTAGGAATTATACGGGACTCTAAAGATATAAATTAGTATTCTATTTTTTAAATATGGCTTCTCAGGTCATTAGACTTAGCGATAAAATTAATATTCTATCGAAGCCATAATAGTGTAGCTAGGAACACCCTAGAGATGAAGAGATTAACGCGGGAAAGGGTTTCCTAGGAATTTCAAATGTGACAGCGCAGGGATACCAAAACAAAAGGAACACGCAGAAATAACGTTTAGGGATTATTTGGACGAAACAGTTTGAGACATTTTAGAAGATGATTTGGGCGAAACAGTTTGAGACTTTATAGAAAATGATTTTAGAAGATGATTTAGAAGATGATTAGGGGTGAAACTCTGTGGTCGTTATAATACACGAGTTCCATTTGATCAGTGTTGTAAGGTCCTCTACCACAACCCAAAGGGGCCCCCCCGGGCCCCAAAGGCCCCAAGGGCCACCAAAGAACACCCTGCCCCCGGGGTCCTCCAAGCCCCCAAAGCCCCCCTCCCAAACCCAAAGGGCCCCCAGGACCCCAAAGGGCCCCCCATTTTTTAATACTTTTTTTATTTGCGCATTTTGAGACACAAAAGGGCCCCATCCCCCCAACTTTTTGGCTCCCCCTCCCACCATTAGTGTTTTGTCGTGGTATACCTTGTCACAGTTACATTCTCTTGATTTTTCAAAGTTAATTTTGAATTTCTTTCGTTGAAATGCAAGAGTTGGAATATTTTAGTAGTGTTTTGTCGTGGTTTACCTTGTCACAGTTACATTCTCTTGATTTTTCAAAGTTCATTTTGGATTTCTTTCGTTGAAATGCAAGAGTTGGAGTATTTCAGTATTGTTTTGTCGTATTTTACCTTGTCACACTTACATTCTCTTGATTTTTCAAAGTTCATTTTGAATTTCTTTCGTTGAAATGCAAGAGTTGGAATATTTCAGTAGTGTTTTGATATGGTTTACCTTGTCACAGTTACATTCTCTTAATTTTTCAAAGTTCATTTTGGATTTCTTTCGTTGAAATGCAAGAGTCGGAATATTTCAGTAGTGTTTTGTCGTGGTTTACCTTGTGATGGTTACATTCTCTTGATTTTTCAAAGTTAATTTTGGATTTCTTTCGTTGAAATGCAAGAGTTGGAATATTTCAGTAGTGTTTTGTTGTGCTTTACCTTGTCACAGTTAAATTCTCTGTATTTTTCAAAGTTCATTTTGGATTTCTTTCGTTGAAATGCAAGAGTTGGAATATTTCAGTAGTGTTTTGTTGTGCTTTACCTTTTCACAGTTACATTCTCTTGATTTTTCAAAGTTTATTTTGGATTTCTTTCGTAGAAATGCAAGAGTTGGAATATTTCAGTAGTTTTTTGTTGTGCTATACCTTGTCACAGTTACATTCTCTTGATTTTTCAAAGTTCATTTTCGATTTCTTTCCTTGAAATGTAAGAGTTGGAATATTTCAGTGGTGTTTTGTCGTGGTTTACCTTGTCACAGTTACATTCTCTTGATTTTTCAAAGTTCATTTTGGATTTCTTTCGTAGAAATGCAAGAGTTGGAATATTCCAGTAGTGTTTTTGTCGTGGTTTACCTTGTCACTGTTACATTCTCTTGATTTTTCAAAGTTTATTTTGGATTTCTTTCGTTGAAATGCAAGAGTTGGAATATTTCAGTAGTGTTTTGTTGTGCTTTACCTTGTCACAGTTACATTCTCTTGATTTTTCAAAGTTCATTTTGAATTTCTTTCGTTGACATGCAAGAGTTGGAATATTTCAGTAGTGTTTGTCGTGGTTTACCTTGTCACAGTTGCATTCTCTTGATTTTTCAAAGTTCATTTTGGATTTCTTTCGTTGAAATGCAAGAGTTTGAATATTTCAGTAGCGTTTTGTTTTGGTTTACCTTTTCACAGTTACATTCTCTTGATTTTTCAAAGTTCATTTTGGATTTCTTTCGTTGAACTGCAAGAGTTGGAATATTTCAGTAGTTTTTTGTTGGGGTTTACCTTGTCGCAGTAACATTCTCTTGATTTTTCAAAGTTCATTTTGAATTTCTTTCGTTAAAATGCAAGAGTTGGAATATTTCAGTAGTATTTTGTTATGGTTTACCTTGTCACAGTCACATTCTCTTGATGTTTCAAAGTTCATTTTGGATTTCTTTCATTGAAATGCAATAGTTGGAATATTTCAGTAGTGTTTTGTCGTGGTTTACCTAGTAACAGTTACATTCTCTTTATTTTTCAAAGTTCATTTTGGATTTCTTTCGTTGAAATGCAAGAGTTGGAATATTTCAGTAGTGTTTTGTTGTGGTTTACCTTTACACAGTTACATTTTCTTGATTTTTCAAAGTTCATTTTGGATTTCTTTCGATGAAATGCAAGAGTCGGAATATTTCAGTAGTGTTTTTGTCGTGCGTACCTTGTCACAGTTACATTCTCTTGATTTTTCAAAGTTCATTTTTAATTTCTTTCATTGAAATGCAAGAGTTGGAATATTTTAATAGTATTTTGTCGTCGTTTACCTTGTCACAGTTACATTCTCTTGATGTTTCAAAGTTCATTTTGAATTTCTGTCGTTGAAAGGCAAGAGTTGGAATATTTCAGTAGTGTTTTTTTGTCGTCGTTTACCTTGTCACAATTATATTCTCTTGATGTTTCAAAGTTATTTTGATTTCTTTCGTGAAATGCAAGAGTTGGAATATTTCAGTAGTGTTTTGTTGTGGTTTACCTTGTCATAGTTATATTCTCTTGATTTTTCAAAGTTCATTTTGAATTTCTTTCGTGAAATGCAAGAGTTGGAAAATTTCAGTAGTGTTTTGTCGTGGTTTACCTTGTCACAGTTACATTCTCTTGATTTTGTTCAAAGTTCATTTTGAATTTCTTTCGTTGAAATGCAAGAGTTGGAATATTTCAGTAGTGTTTTGTCGTGGTTTACCTTGTCACATTTACATTCTCTTGATTTTTCAAAGTTCATTTTGATTTCTTTCGTTGAAATGCAAGAGTTGGAATATTTCAGTAGTTTTTTTTTATGTGGTTTAGCTTGTCACAGTTACATTTCTTGATTTTTCAAAGTTCATTTTGGATTTCTTTCGTTGAAATGCAAGAGTTGGAATATTTCAGTATTTTTTTTTGTATGTGCTTTACCTTGTCACAGTTACATTCTCTTGATTTTTCAAATTTCGTTTTTGGATTTCTTTCGTTGAAATGCAAGAGTTGGAATATTTCAGTAGTGTTTTGTTATGGTTTACCTTGTCACTGTTACATTCTCTTGATATTTGAAAGTTCATTTTTGAATTTCTTTCGTTGAAATGCAAGAGTTGGAATATTTCAGTAGTGTTTTGTTGTGCTTTACCTTGTCACTGTTACATTCTCTTCTCTTGATTTTCCAAAATTCATTTGGATTTCTTCCGTTGAAATGCAAGAGTTGGAATATTTCAGTAGTGTTTTTTCGTGCTTTACCTTGTCACAATTTTCATTTTCTTTGTTTTCTTTTCAGATGCCACCTGTCCACCAACCCCACCAGCCAACCTGCCATCCTGAGTGTAGTCTATTTGCTGTTATTTTCATGATTTGAGTTATAGAAGACGTTAGTTAAACACAATCACTGGAAATAATAGCATAGACTACTTGGAACTACTAAAATTCACTGGACACAATTACTGGATTTAATAGCATAGACCACCTAGAACTACTAAAATTCACAGCAAAGGCTTTAAAATTCGCTTCACAAAAACAACAATCAGCTCCACCTATACTTTTTGTAGACCTTTTTATAGTAAATATATTAAAATTTTGGAGAATTGTATTGGTTTGAACTTATAGTCTACAAAGACAGTTAAGAAATCTAATGGTTTGTTTAGGCTGACGTTTTTGGGTTTTTTTTTTCATATGTTTTTTATCAAAGATTTGTAGACATACCACCGAACTCGATATAGTAGTTGATTGAAAGTGTCCATGCAAAGTGGATTATTTGGGTGATCTTATTTTAGAACTTAAAATGGCCTGAAAATGACAAACACTGTTTTTTGTATCAACTTTAAAGTTATATAAGTCCCTGGAGCTACGGAACCCAAACACACAATAGCTAATTAAAAAAGAAAAATATCTGTTCACCCAACAAAGTCAAATTCTTCCTTTCAAGTGGCTTGGAACAACTTACCCAAGCAAGTTCTTGGACCAAGTGGGCCATATTGTATAAAAAAATGATTCAGAGACAAGGGCCAACTAAAAATCTTAGTTTTGACTGGTTTGAAGCTTATTATTGAAATTCCTTGTTACGAAGATTATTTTAAAACTTTGAAATGGTTCATCAATAACGTTATTACTGCTTCATGCACCTGTATTTTATCATTGTTATCTAAGGGAAGGGGGTCAAAAGGTTTTGAATAAAAATCAAACACCAACGAAACTAGTAATTTTATTCAAGAAAAAAAACGAACCTACATTTTGAACTAAAGTAAACAATTAAAGTATACCGATATGAAATTTTTCTTACAGATTTCTTTATTCCATTCAGCATTTCATATTTTTTGTATGCTTCAATGTTAAGGCTCTCAACTCACTGACTCAGTGGCGTCAATTCATGGAAATTATGAAAGTAAAAGGGTGTATGTGCAAATATGTACTTTTGAAATAAATTTTTACAGTCCACCTAAACAAATGAGGAGCTATTTTAAGACGCAGGTTGTATTGTTTACATATTACTCACACACGAGTTTGTTACGTCATAGTTATAGCAAGTGCTATTGTTTACCTATGTAAATTTAAATAAGGGTCACGTTAGGTTCAACAAATTTAAATTTCTATAGAAGTAAAGAAAAAAAAAATCCATACTGACCTCCAGAAACAAGCTCAAATACATAAGAAATTACGCTTGAACTATTCAGACTACGAAACAATCAATATATTACCGCTCTTAGCAGCAATAGATGTTGACTTGAAAAACGTATCCTCCACAAAAACGTATTTGCCAAACGTAACATACATGTTGGCTTCCGACAGGTAAAATTACGAATGATCCCCGTTATATTTCTACAGTAAATCGCAGTTCGACGTGCTCGATGGTTCACCACTTAGTAAACCACTGGAACAGGACGCTTCGGTTGAGCAAGACAGTTCAACTGTGGCAACTCAAAAGGTGCTATGGAAGCCACCTAAATAAAACATGCCCCTCCCTTCCCTTTAATGCATACTTTCGACTACAAGGTAGAAAGTCAACCATTGAAAAGCATATTCAACTTTGTTTAAACCAGCATCATTCAAGAATTCTCAATTTTAATCTTCTGCTTTACTAAACTTGGAGTTGAGTTTCTCTTCCTAATATAAATCAGATCCACCGATTGACCATTTCTTTCTATCCAATTTGCTTCTTAAGTGATTCACAAGTTTTTCGATATTTCTAAGACGTGCTATACTCTCTTCCTTCCCTCAAACTAACAGTGGAAATCCAAGCTTTTTTTAGGCCAAAATTAATATCCTTTTCATTACCACTGTTTGTTAGGTTGTTACACTACTATAGTTACCATTCGAACCTCTTCTTCAGAAAGCCAAAAAAATTGTTCAAGGCATAAATTATTTTGGTTAATATTTGGGTCAGCCTTCTTACAGATAACAAGATAAACTTTTTAATTTTTCAGTGTGGTGATACTATTAGGAAATGCCATAAGATACTGTGCATAAGACCAAACACGTGCGCAAAAATTTATTACAAAGAGGGTCTATAGATCTAAAGAGAGAGAGGGAGGGGTAAACAAGGCACTGATCCAAAGAAACATTAAAATTGATAAACTATACGAAGATAAATAACTTAAAGGATTACACAAACTGAAATTATTCAGTATGGATAATTGACTAATTTACAACAATTTTCCGAAAATAAGATGTCCCTTCGAACATTCTAACCAAGATTGATAACACAAAAACCTTGACAGATAGGTAAACACAAGACTCAAAATGATGACAAAATAACACTCTTTTTGTTATCAATCTTGGTTAGAATGTTCGAAGGGACACCTTATTTTCGGAAAATTGTTGTAAATTAGTCAATTATCCATACTGAATAATTTCGATTTGATTAATCCTTTAAGTTATTTATTGTCATATAGTTTATCAATTTTTATGTTTCTTTGGATCTGTGCCTTGTCTCCCCCCTCCCCCTCTCTCTTTAGATCTATAGAACCTCTTTGTAATAAATTTTTGCGCACGTGTTTGGTCTTAGCACAGTATCTTATGGCATTTCCCAATAGTATCACCACACTGAAAAATTAAAAAGTTTATCTTGTTATCTGTAAGAAGGCTGACCCAAATATTAACCAGAATAATTTATGCCTTGAACAATTTGTTTGGCTTTCTGAAGAAGAGGTTCGAATGGTAACTGTAGTAGTGTAACAACCTAACAATCAGTGGTAATGAAAAGGATATTAATTTTGGCCTAAAAAAAGCTTGGATTTCCACTGTTAGTTTGAGGGAAGGAAAGTGGTATGCTAAGTATGGAATTGCATAAAGCTATAGGAATTACCATGATATTTGCGTGAAGCTATAGGAAAAACATTTCCAGAGCATGTACTTATGGATTTGGGTGGATTATGTTCCTTCCTATGCTATTCTAGGAGCTTATGTTCCTTCCTATGCTATTCCAGGAGTTTCTGTTCCCTCCCATGCTATTCTAGGAGTTTCTGTTCCCTCCCATGCTATTCTAAGGGTTTATGTTCCTTCCTATGCTATCAAAAGGGCTTATGTTCCCTCCCATGTTATTCTAAGGGTTTATATTCCCTCCCATGCTATTTTAAGGGCTTATGTTCCCTCCCATACTATTATAAGGGTTTATGTTCCCTCCCATGCTATTTTAAGGGCTTATGTTCCCTCCCATACATAAGGGCTCCCTCCCATGCTATTCTAGGGTTTATGTTCCCTCCCATGCTATTATAAGGGCTTACGTTCCCTCCCATGTTATTTTAAGGGTTTATATTCCCTCCCATGCTATTTTAAGGGTTTATGTTCCCTTCCATGCTATTCTATAGCACTTTGTTCCTTCCATTGTTATTCTATGGGACCTCTACACGTGATTAAACACGTTATGAAACTACGTGCTATTTGCTTATGCCCCGTTGGTACCTTTCCAAACGAGCGGGAATTCCCCTCCGGTTCCTAAACATTGCAAAAAAGATAGCAGTATGGACGGGGATTCCCCACACAAGTTTGTTTCAACTCCAAGTTTTTCAACCAGACTGTTTTTGAGCCAACATCCGTTTTTTTTTTTAGGAGCCAATCAGAGACATCGATGATTGCTCGATATACGATAACTCCTGTGGTGATTGGTTTAAAAATAAAAGGACTGGTTTTTTATTCGTCCTTGAGATCTTGTATAAAATGCCCATACATTACGATTTAATTTTCATTATGATTTGATATATTCTAGATAATACACCGAATATTATTAACTTTGAGCAATGGATCCGTCAATTTTCAATGTGAGTACGGCTTACTGAATTTCTTAATTTATTTCCAAATAAAAATCATTTTACCAGTAAATTCAAATTTCAGGGGCATAGGACCCCTCCCCTCCAACAATACAAACCCATACAATAGTATAAGTATACTCGTTAGAAAACGCAAAGTACGCTTTTTTTTCTATTTTGTAAACAAAAACCCATCCACCACTGCTCTGTTTACGAGCATAATTCTGTAGTTTTACTTATCTCGTTCAAAATGTCTCTTTTCCCAATTGTACATTTAAGATCTGTTCTCTTTTTTCCGATCTAAATAGAGCCAGCTGTGTTACAAAGGAAGGGACAGTTTTAGGACCAAATTTCACACGCTCATGTTATCACGCGCTCATGTTATCACCAAGATTAGAACCACATGTCTTTGTCTGTTTCAAGACATGTTGAAAATATAGATTAAAGTTGTTATTAAAATCGCTAATTAAAAGAATAGTGCACTAAACTTAGAATTTATATACATCCAAATCATATTCAATTTTTTTGGGGGGGAAGAAATTAAAGTTTTGTATAAAAAAAGGACATAGGGTGCTACAAATATCAGAATCGACTTTATAGGGAAAATGATATTATGGGGAGATGTTTTTGAAATCTCCCTTCCCCCCAAACTCAAATTTTCCAAAATTCTACATTAGAAGCCTTTTTAATTATTTCTAAAGCGCTAAAACATAGAGTGCTACAAATATCAGAATCGACTTTATAGGGCAAATTATATTATGGGGAGATGTTTTTGAAATCTCCCTTCCCTCCAAACTCAAATTTTCAAAATTCTACATTAGAAGCCTTTTTAATTATTTCTAAAGTGCTAAGACATAGAATGCTACAAATATCAGAATCGACTTTAGGGGGTAATTTATATTATGGGGAGATGTTTTTGAAATCCCCCTCCAAACTCAAATTTTCCAAAATTTTACATTAAAAGCTTTTTTTGATTATTTCTAAAGCGCTAAGACATAGAGTGCTACAAATATCAGAATCGACCTTATAGGGCAAATTATATTATGGGGAGATGTTTTTGAAATCTCCCTCCCCCCCCCCCCCAAACTCAAATTTTCCAAAAGTTTACATTAAAAGCCTTTTTAATTATTTCTAAAGCGCTAAGACATAGAGTGCTACAAATATCAGAATCGACTTTATAGGGCAAATTATATTATGGGGAGATGTTTTTGAAATCTCCCTTCCCCCCAAACTCAAATATTCCACAATTCTACATTAAAAGCCTTTTTAATTATTTCTAAAGCGCTAAGACATAGAGTGCTACAAATATCAGAATCGACTTTATAGGACAAATTATATTATGGGAGATGTTTTTGAAATCCTTCCGTTTCCCCCCCCCCCCCCCCCCCCCCCCCAAACTACAAATTTTCCTAAATTTTATATTAGAAGCCTTTTTAATTATTTCTAAAGCGCTAAGACATAGAGTGCTACAAATATCAGAATCGACTTTATAGGGCAAATTATATTATGGGGAGATGTTTTTGACATCCCCCCCCCCCCCCCCAAACTAAAAATTTTCCAAAATTTTACATTAAAAGCTTTTTTTAATATTTCTAAAGTGCTAATAGTTATAGCACTACAAAACATCAGAATAAACTTTAGGGGCAATTTATCTGTAAAAGAAGGGTTATTATTTCCTTACTAAATTTTTCTTCTTTTTTAAGGAGGAGGTGGATTCCTACAATTACTCTCCTCCTCAAAGAGAGCTAAGGCTAATGGCATTACTCCAATGCAACAAGCGGAGATAAACTGGCCAATCGGGAGCCACGCGAATACAGTCTGGTCAAAAACCAAAAAGAGAATGGGCGGCTGCTCATAGGATGGTGAACCCCGCTGACTCATCTATGCAAGATACGGAAATCACCGCCCCATCCCATCCTACACAAAAGTGCAGTCTAGATTTGGAAATGTATGTATTTTTTACCTAATGTACTTTACGTTATTACTATTACAAATAGTAGATTTGTAGGAAAGGGAATCTGACCACTATTTTTATGGATGACTAGATTTGTAGGAAAAAAAGAGTCAATTTTTTTTAATGAGCTATTCAGACAATTATTGAGTTTTTTTTTATTATTTTTTTTTATAATTATTGACAATAATTTTTATAACTATTGGCAGTCTGAATATGGTTTACCTTCTCACAGTTACAATCTCTTGATTTTTCAAAGTTCATTTTGGATTTCTTTCATTGAAATGCAAGAGTTGGAATATTTCAGTAGTGTTTTGTCATGGTTTACCATGTCACAGTTACATTCTCTTGATTTTTCAAAGTTCATTTTGAATTTCTTTCGTTGAAATGCAAGAGTTGGAATATTTCAGTAGCATTTTGTCATGGTTTACCATGTCACAGTTACATTCTCTTAATTTTTCAAAGTTCATTTTGAATTTATTTCATTGAAATGCAAGAGTTTGATTATTTCAGTAGTGTTTTGTCGTGGTTTACCTTATCACAGTTACATTCTCATAATTTTTCAAAGTTGATTTTGAATTCTCTTTCGTTGAAAATGCAAGAGTTGGAATGTTTCAGTAGTGTTTTGTCGTGGTTAACCTTGTCACAGTTACATTCTCTTGATTTTTCAAAGTTCATTTTGAATTTCTTTCATTGAAATGCAAGAGTTGGAATATTTCAGTGGTGTTTTGTTGTGGTTTACATTCTCACACTTACATTCTCTTAATTTTTCAAAGTTCATTTTGGATTTTTTTCGTTGAAATGCAAGAGTTGGAATATTTAAGTAGTGTTTTGTTGTGCTTTACCTTGTCACAGTTACATTCTCTTAATTTTTCAAAGTTAATTTTGAATTTCTTTCGTCGAAATGCAAGAGTTAGAATATTTCAGTAGTGTTTTGTCATGGTTTACCTTGTCACAGTTACATTTTCTTGATTTTTCAAAGTTCATTTTGGATTTCTTTCCTTGAAATGCAAGAGTTGGAATATTTCAGTAGTGTTTTGTTGTGGTTTACCTTGTCAAAGTTACATCCTCTTGATTTTTCAAAGTTCATTTTTGGATTTCTATCGTTGAAATGCAAAAGTTGGAATATTTCAGTAGTGTTTTGTTATGGTTTACCTTGTCACAGTTACATTCTTATAATTTTTCAAAGTTGATTTTGAATTTCTTTCGTTGAAATGCAAGAGTTGGAATGTTTCAGTAGTGTTTTGTCGTGGTTAACCTTGTCACAGTTACATTCTCTTGATTTTTCAAAGTTCATTTTGAATTTCTTTCATTGAAATGCAAGAGTTGGAATATTTCAGTGGTGTTTTGTTGTGGTTTACATTCTCACACTTACATTCTCTTAATTTTTCAAAGTTCATTTTGGATTTTTTTTCGTTGAAATGCAAGAGTTGGAATATTTAAGTAGTGGTTTTTGTGTGCTTTACCTTGTCACAGTTACATTCTCTTAATTTTTCAAAGTTATTTTGAATTTCTTTCGTCGAAATGCAAGAGTTGGAATATTTCAGTAGTGTTTTGTCGTGGTTTACCTTGTCACAGTTACATTCTCTTGATTTTTCAAAGTTCATTTTGGATTTCTTTCCTTGAAATGCAAGAGTTGGAATATTTCAGTAGTGTTTTGTTGTGGTTTACCTTGTCAAAGTTACATCCTCTTGATTTTTCAAAGTTCATTTTTGGATTTCTATCGTTGAAATGCAAAAGTTGGAATATTTCAGTAGTGTTTTGTTATGGTTTACCTTGTCACAGTTACATTCTTTTGATTTTTTCAAAGTCCTTTTTGGATTTCTTTCGTTGAAATGCAAGAGTTGGAATATTTCAGTAGTGTTTTGTCATGGTTTATCTTGCCACAGTTACATTCTCTTGATTTTTCAAAGTTCATTTTGAATTTCTTTCATTGAAATGCAAGAGTTGGAATATTTCAGTAGTGTTTTGTCCTGGTTCACCATCTCACAGTTACATTCTCTTGATTTTTCAAAGTTCATTTTGGATTTCTTTCGTTGAAATGCAAGAGTTGGAATATTTCAGTAGTGTTTTGTCCTGGTTTACCATGTCACAGGTACATTCTCATGATTTTTAAAAGTTCATTTTGAATTTCTATCATTGAAATGCAAGAGTTGGAATATTTCAGTAGTGTTTTGTCGTGGTTTATCTTGTCATAATTACATTCTCTTGATTTTTCAAAATTCATTTTGGATTTCTTTCCTTGAAATGCAAGACTTGGAATATTTCAGTAGTGTTTTGTCGTGGTTTACCTTGTCACAGTTACATTCTCATGATTTTTCAATATTCAAATTCCACATTATTGCACAGCAATATCAAAACCATAGGTTAGGTTAGGCTAGCCTACGTACGCTCGCGTACGTAGGCTAGCCTAACCTAACCTATGGTTTTGATATTTCTGTGCAATAATGTGGAATTTCAACGAAATATTCCTTTTTTTGCATTTCAACGAAAGAAATTAAAAATGAACTTTGAAAAATCAAGAGAATGTAACTGTGATAAGGTAAACCATAACAAAACACTACTGAAATATTCCAACTGTTGCATTTCACGAAAGAAATTCAAAATTAACTTTGAAAAAATCAAGAGAATGTAACTGAGACAAGGTAAACCATAACAAAACACTACTGAAATATTCCAACTCTTGCATTTTACGAAAGAAATTCAAAATAAACTTTGAAAAATCAAGAGAATGTAAGTTTGACAAGGTAAATCACAACAATACACTACTGAAATATTCCAACTCTTGCATTTCAATGAAAGAAATTCAAAATGAACTTTGAAAATCAAGAGAATGTAAGTTTGACAAATTAAAGGTAAACCATGACAAAAACACTATTGAAATAATCCAACTCTTGCATCAACGAAAGAGAAATCAAAATGAACTTGCATATCAACGAAGAAAGAAATTCAAAATGAACTTTGAAAAATTAAGAGAATGTAACTGTGACAAGGTAAACCCTGACAAAACACTACTGAAATAACTCCACACTCTTGCATTTCGTAACGAAAGAAATTCAAAATGAAATTTGAAAAATCAAAAAAATGTAACTGTGACATGGTAAACCACGACTAACAAAACACTACTGAAATATTCCAACTCTTGCATTTCAACGAAAGAAATCCAAAATGAATTTTGAAAAATCAAGAGAATGTAACTGTGAGCATGGTAAACCACGACAAACACTACTGAAATATTCCAACTCTTGCATTTCAATGAAAGAAATTCAAAATGAACTTTGAAAAATCAAGAGAATGTAACTGTGGCAAGGTAAAACCATGACAAAACACTACTGAAATATTCCAACTCTTACATTTCAATGAAAGAAATTCAAAATGAACTTTGAAAAATCAAGAGAATGTAACTGTGCAAGGTAAACCATGACAAAACACTACTGAAATATTCCAACTCTTGCATTTCAATGAAAGAAATTAAAATGAACTTTTGAAAAATCAAGAGAATGTAACTGTGGCAAGGTAAACCATAACAAAACACTACTGAAATATTCCTACTCTTGCATTTCAACGATAGAAATCCGAAAATTAACTTTTGAAAAATCAAGAGAATGTAACTGTGACAAGGTAAACCACGACAAAACACTACTGAAATATTCCCAATCTTGCATTTCAACGATAGAAATCCAAAAATGAACTTTTAAAAATCATGAGAATGTAACTGTGACAAGGTAAACCACTACAAAACACTACTGAAATATTCTAACTCTTGCATTTCAACGAAATATCAACAGTGAGAATGTAAAAAGAAATCCAAAATGAACTTTGAAAAATTAAGACAATGTAACTGTGACAAGGTAAACCACGACAAAAAACACTACTGAAATATTCCAACTCTTGCTTTTACGAACGAAATTCAAAATGAACTTTGAAAAATCAAGAGCATGTAACTGTGACAAGGTAAAGCACAACAAAACACTACTGAAATATTCCAACTCTTGCATTTCAAGGAAAGAAATAAAAATGTCAACTTTGAAAAATCAAGAGAATGTAACTGTGACAAGGTAAAGCACAACAAAACACTACTGAAATATTCCAACTCTTGCATTTCGACGAAAGAAATCCAAAATGAACTTTGAAAAATCAAGAGAATGTAACAGTGACAAGGTAAAGCACAACAAGACACTACTGAAATATTCCAACTCTTGCATTTCATGAAAAAATTCAAATGAACTTTGAAAAATCAAAGAGAATGTAAACCACGACAAAAATCCTGAAAATTGAACTTTGAAAAATCAGAGATTGTAACTGAGATGAGAAGGTAAACCATAACAAAACACTACTGAAATATTCCAACTCTTGCATTTCAACGAAAGAAATCCAAAATGAACTTTGAAAAACCAATAGAATGTAACTGTGACAAGGTAAAGCACAAACAAGACACTACTGAAATAATCCAACTCTTGCATTTCAACGAAAGAAATTCAAAATGACTTTTGAAAAATTAAGCGAATGTATCTGTGACATGCATGGTAAACCACGACGAAACACTACTGAAATATTCCAACTCTTGCATTTCAACGAAAGAAATCCAAAATGAACTTTGAAAAATCAAGAGAATGTAACTGTGATAAGGTAAAGTACAACAAGACACTACTGAAACATTCAACTCTTGCATTTCAAGGAAAGAAATCCACAATGAACTTTGAAAAATCAAGAGAATGTAACTTTGACAAGGTAAACCACGACAAAACACTACTGAAATATTCCAACTCTTGCATTTCAAGGAAAGAAATCCATAATGAACTTTGAAAAATCATAGAGAATGTAATCTGAGACAAGGTAAACCACGACAAAACACTACTGAATATTCCAACTCTTGCATTTCAACGAAAGAAATTCAAAATGAACTTTGAAAAATCAAGAGAATGTAACTGTGACACGGTAAAGCACAACGAGACACTACTGAAATATTTCCAACTCTTGCATTTCAACGAAAGAAATTCAAAATGAACTTTGAAAAATTAAGAGAATGTAACTGTGACATGGTAAACCACGACAAAACACTACTGAAACGAAAGAAATTCAAAATGAACTTTGAAAAATTAAGAGAATGTAACTATGACATGGTAAACCACGAACAAAACACTGCTGATATATTCCAACTCTTGCATTTCGTGAAAGAAATTCAAAATGAACTTTAAAAAATCAAGAGAATGTAACCGTGAATGTTAAACAACAAAACACCACTGAAATATTCCAACTCTTGCATTTCAATGAAAAAATTCATGAACTGAAAATATTCAAGGTTCTCTGCATTCAATGAAAGAAATCCAAATATGAACTTTGAAAAAATCAAGTGAATGTAACTGTGACAAGGTAAACCACGAAAAAACACTACTGAAATATTCCAAAAACTTTTGCATTTCAAGGAAAAAATCCACAATAAACTTGGAAAAATCAAGAGAATGTAACTGTGACAAGGTAAACCACGACAAAACACTACTGAAATATTCCAACTCTTGCATTTCAAGGAAAGAAATTCAAAATGAACTTTGAAAAATCAAGAGAATGTAACTGTGAGATGGTAAACCACGACAAAACACTACTGAAATATTCCAACTCTTGCATTTCACGAAAGAAATTCAAAATGACTTTGAAAAATTAAGAGATGTAACTCTGACAGGGTAAAGCACAACAAAACACTACTTAAATATTCCAACTCTTGCATTTCAACGAAAAGAAATTCAAATGAACTTTGAAAAATTAAGAAAATGTAACTGTGACAAGGTAAACCATGACAAAACACTACTGAAATATTCAACTCTTGCATTTCAATGAAAGAAATTCAAAATGAACTTTGAAAAATCAAGAGAATGTAAAAATCCAAAATGAACTTTGAAAAAAAAAAAAAAAAAAAAAAAAAAAATGTTGGGGGGGGGTTTGGAGGGAGGGTTGAGGGATAGGGGTTGGAGGGATGGTGGAGGGATAGGGTTGAGGGATAGGGGTAGGACTTGGGGCCCAAGTATCAGAAGAAATTGTTTGTCTAGTATGCATCTCAAATCATCGTGGTATGCATATTCTCATGATGATGCCATAAAAATGCCCCGAAACATGTCACTTTTAACACCTATCAAAAATCCAATTGATAAATCGAATGTGCTTGAACTTGTTCCAGTTCAATGGAATGAACCTGTTACGATATTGTAAGGCTTAACATCAGTTGGGCAATGTCCCAGAAACAATTCATTGGATGTATTTCTAAAATCATAATATGTTCAAAGGCTTGTTGGTTCAGTCAATTAACGTTTTGTTCTTTTACCTCAGGAAATCACTGGTGTCACGTTCGATTCCTACATCAAACCAAAATTTCATAAAAAATCAATGGGAAAATACTTAGAATGTAAAAAATCTAAAAAAAAAAAATTAAAAAAAGTTGAAAAAAAAAAGTTAAAAAAAAAGTTAAAAAAAAGTTTAAAAAAAGTTAAAAAAGTTAAAAAAAAAAGTTAAAAAAAAAGTAAAAAAAAAATTAATTTAATTATGCAAATTAATGTAATTATGTAAATTAATGTAATTATGTAAATTAATTAATAATAAATTAATTTATTGTAAATTAGTTCAAGGTTAAACAAGTCAACCACGCCTAACAAATTAAATTACAAAAAGAATTTCACAATTTCAAACAAAGGAATAATTACGCACTTTGAACAGAAACAACACGAATTTTCACGGTGGTTGAATTCCGGTCATTACACTGTCTGCTTGTATGGTGATACACTGCGCTTGAAACTGTTATAGCTATATAGGGAGACAAGCCCACTCTTAAATATTATAGCTATATAGGGAGACACCCCGCTTGTAATCGTTATAGCATTACCACTGTTATATTCCCGTATCTACCAGCACAAACGTGGAAAAGGCATGGCAGTTCATCCTCAGCCCCGCCATGTAACCTGTTTGGGGTGGTGAATACTGCTAGGAACTTAGTGTTCAGCAATCTTAAATGGTACTATTTTTATTTTTCTATTTATATGAAGCACTTCAATGTATTTTAAAAGATGTGTGCAATGTATTTATTGGTAAGAAAATTCTATTGTAGAGGCTGTGATAGCTCAAACAGTTCGTGGTAAAGAACTGTAAATAAATAGCGACGCGGCTCAATAGTAACCAAAACTATAAAAATGAATATTAATATCAATAGATATATCAAAAGAATTGGCTTATCATGTTGATTTTAAATATGTAAGTTCTTTTAAGTTTAGCGTTACTCATCAAAGCTACAAGCCTGAGAAAATTTGCCTGAATTTCAAAAATAGGGGAAACTACTCCTAAAGTAAAAAATTCACAATGGAAATTAAACAATTAGCTTCAGCGTATTAGAGAATTCTATTGTAGAGGTTTCAAGCTTCTATCTGTAAAAATGTGGAAACTTGTATTTTTTTGTCAGAAGACAGATCACGGATGAATATTCATTTTTTTTTTCTTCCCAGGGCTGATCCTATCGATCCAAATGACCTACAATGTTGGAAGAAGGCTAAATTGAACAATAATTGGAAGTTTTAAGCGCCTTTTTTATGGGCAATTAACCAAAAAGACTGGAGGGAAACTAGGTCCCCTCCCACGCTCTTTTTATTCCCAAAATCATCCGATCAAAATTTTAAAATAGCCATTTTCTTCAATAAGGTTGAAATGCACAATAACTATGCCTTGGAGATAATATGATCCCCTACAGCCCCTGGGAAAGGTCTTTAATCTATAACATTTTCCCGTTGTTTACGTATAGTATTGGTTATTGGGAAGCATGCATACATTTTTCGTGTCGGAGGAAGAGGGGAATTTTCCGCTAGGAGATTCTCCACGGGTAAAAATTTCCCATGGCGAAGAAGTTTCCTGAGATTGAACTTTTCAAAGGAAAATGTTACTCGGGAATTTGCAGAACTCCTATAAGAAATTCTTTTAATGTTTTGCTTTCTTTTCGCCGACTCAATTTTACGCTTTGAGATGTTTAGGGAAAATTATCCGGGGTAAATTTTCACCGGGGATTAAATTGTCTAGAGTCTAGAGCAGTAGTTTCCAGCCAACCTTGGAACATTTCCTTCCTCGGAATTTCTGAAATCTTAATGTTCCCTCGAAATGTTTAAATTTTTTACCCAAACTACAACGCGTATTCACCTCAAAAAAGTTTAAAAGGTCATTAGCTTGGTATCTTTTTTTGAGTTGTCGTCTAGGGGTATCAATTAAAAAACAAAAGATTTTCCGAGGCAAGTAAAGAGCGAAGTTGAAACTTAAAACGAATAAAAATTATTACTTCACAGCTTATCTAACATATATAAATAAAATCTAGTGCAAATAATCAAATGGTGATGTTTTCTTTTGTTTACAGGATAACAGAAAACTAGCGCTTTACTGAAAACACAAACAACAATATTGGAGTCTTGGTACGGTAAAAGTAAACCCTTTAAGGACAATTTTAACAGTATTGAATTAAACCATTTCTAAGTTCTTTCTTTATTTTTGTACTTTTTTTGTTTAATTAGTCATCAATTCTTCACAATCCGCTCAATTCAATGATTGACTGTCGTTTTGGATCTGAAAAAGACATTTCATTATTATTTTGTAGACAATTTCGAAGTGAATGAATAATGATCACAGCAGTAGCTGCAACCTAGTAAAGTGCGAATCACAGCCCATAGTAGCCAAAAGTTGAAAAACACGTTTTGAAAAAAAACTGCCAAGTGAAAAAAATTGGGTAAAAGTTAAAGTTAGATTATGTTAATTTAGTAAGACCAAGATGTTGCCTGATGAATCAATTCATCATTTTGTGTTCTGTTTAATGAATTTAAACTTATTATATTTATTACTAAGTTTTTAAGATATCTTTAACTGGATACTTAAAGTTACTGTTATCACCTCTACTGTGAGACTAAAAAAGCATTACAGATTAGTTTGTTGTCGTGAGGCTACGTACTTACTTTTGACTCCTAAATCAATATTCCTGATTTTTATGCTTGACTTTTGTGTTTCAGCAGCAAAGCACTAGTTAACATATCTTCAATCTTGACGGGGGGGGGGACACAAAAGCAAATTTTGTGCCACAATTTATCAATTTCCAGGAATTACAGTAAGTCTTTCGATCCAGTCACACATTGAATTCATATACATTTAATAAAAAAAAATTACAATAGTATTAAAAAAAGGGGTGAAATTGTCCGACTCCAAAGATTTTAGATTTTTTTTTTTTAATATTGGGATGGAAAACACGGTAGTTAACTTTCATCCATAGTCTTTAATATTCTACAAATATAATCACGGATTTTAATACACAATGAGCTCTATTAAAATGCATGTCATAAAAGTCGTTCTCGGACCCATTCCGAACTAAACAAGAATTTGAGGATAATCCAGACCAAGTGTTAAACATATTGAATAAGCCCTGCAGCAATTACAGAAAGAACTTCGCCAATTAAGGAAATGACAGTGCCAATTAAGGAACTTCTAGGCTTAGTCATGTTTGCCACCGTCGGACCAATTCCCCAGTTTTGGCGAGAGCTTCGAATCTTTCTTTGAGATCTGTCGTACTAAGAATGGTCATATGTAAAAAAAGAGAAATAAAAATTGCACAAAAAATAATAAAAACGAGAGAACTGGTGTTTCTTTCTACTTGGCACTAGGAGAACAAGAACAAAAAGGATACATAAATGGACTAAATGAGAAATATAACAAATAATCGGACTAAATAAAGAAAAAGGGGAGTAAACTGATATTCATAATGTCCACATCTAACACTTAAAAAAAAAAAAAAATCTCTTTCGAAAGGTTCCTTTGAAACCCTCAAAACAAGCACTCGATGAATCTATTACTTAGATTTTAATTTTGAACATATGATTTAGATATACTGCTGTAGAGCCTCAATAGCTAAAATTTTGTTCCAGCGAAGTTTTGATAACCCAATTTTTTATAGTGAGTTTTCAGACCTAGAAGTATAGTCTTAGACATAGGATTACCTAGGTTAATAACGGGCAACTTTGACCGGGTTATAAAGATGTGTAAAAGTGTGTAGTGATCAACAAATTTTATAGAGAAATTACAGGAATGAATAGAAATAGGTAGAAATGCTGCATTTTGTTAGAAAACTTCGATCCCAGACTTCGATGCCCAGACCGGTACAAATAGGGATAGATTTTTCATCCTAGCTTACGTTTAGGGGAGGAAAAAGCAATAGTAATACACTGCCACAATTTTATCGATGCTTTGTAAGGTTTTTGGTCAATCAAATGGCCAAAAAGTTAGGGTGATATTTACTTAATAGTAAACCGGCTAAGCATATTAACTATTAGTGCTAATTAGTAGTAGTAAGCTATCTAGTACCACGACGAGTGATTGCATAATTTGTCTTATCTATAGCATGTATAAGAATATACAGTACAGTTTCACGCCTAGAAGAATATACAGTACAGTTTCACGTGCACATTGCAAAAAAGCGAGCAAATTTTTTATACCTATAAAGTGGTCAAACACGTTTTGAGAGTACAATTATTATTTTCTTTTTTTTAAATCGAAAACTAGAGATTGTCAAATTGTGTATTAAGGAATGATTTTGTAGGAAAAGCTGTCTATCACCCATACGTTATCCACTGTTCCATTTCTTTGAAGTATTTGCTATCAAGAGCGGTTTGTGATTTTTTTGGACAATTGCCCTTAGCCAAGAATAGTTTGATATGAATGTGTCGGTAGATAGCATTTGCGAATTGGATCCTATGAAAGGTGGAGAAAAAAAGGGTTTAGCATTTGCAAATTGGACTATACGAACGTATAAATTTGGAACAATATCAATCTACAGAAATGGTTAACGATGATAAAATGGTCAAATGACTTGACCTAGCTTTACTTCTTCGATGTGTACTGTATAATACACAAGTGGTGTTTGAACAGTATTGTCAATTTAAAATAGAGTTTAACGTTATAGTATAGTGAAAATTTGAAACTAAGAGAGATATAGATGGCAAAAAAAGAATTTTAATACCGGATAGCTTTACTTCTTCGATGTGTACAGTATAATACACAAGTGGTGTTTGAACAGTGCTGTCAATTTAAAATAGAGTTTAACGTTATACTATACTAAAAAGTTGATACTAAGAGAGATGTAGATGGCAAGAAAAGAATTTTAATAACGGATAGCTTTACTTTTTCGATGTGTTCTGTATAATACACAAGGTGGTGGGGTGATGGGAGTGGGGTTTTTTAGAGTACTTATGGTCTGATAGTGGGGGGCGAGTCGCTAGTGAAAAAACCCGTGTGGATGACTTGAAATAAAAAAATTTTATCGATCGAGAAATCTCTGGAAAAATATTTTTTGCGGGGATGGGTTCATGGCAGAAGTATCTCTTAGAGTAGTTATAGTGTGATAGTGGGGGGCGAGTTGCTAGCGAAAAACCCGTGTAGATGACTTGAAATAAAAAAATTTTAACAAGAAATCTCTGAAAAAATATTTTTGGGGGGGATGGGTTGATGGCAGAAGGATCTCTTAGAGTAGTTATAGTGTGATAGAGGGGGACCAGTTGCTAGCAAAAAACCGTGTGGATGACTTGAAATAAAAATTTTTAAGAAGAAATCTCTGAAAAAATATTTTTGGGGGATTGGTTGATGGCAGAAGGATCTCTTAGAGTAGTTACAGTGTGATAGTGGGGGGCGAGTTGCTAGCGAAAAACCCGTGTGGATGACTTGACATAAAATTTTTTAACATGAAATCTCTGAAAAAATATTTTGGGGGGATGGATTGATGGCAGAAGGACCTCTTTGAGTAGTTATAGTGTGATAGTGGAGGGCAAGTTGCTAGCGAAAAAAACCCGTGTGGATGACTTGAAATAAAAATTTTTAACATGAAATCTCTGAAAAAAATTTTTTTGGGGGATGGTTGATGGTAGAAGGATCTCTTAGAGTAGTTATAGTGCGATAGTGGAGGGCGAGTTGCTAGCGAAAAACCCGCGTGGATGACTTGAAATAAACAATTCTAACATGAAATCTCTGAAAAAATATTTTTGGGGGGATGGGTTGATGGCAGAAGGATCTCTTAGAGTAGCTATAGTGCGATAGTGGAGGGCGAGTTGCTAGCGAAAAAAACCCATGTGGATGACTTGAAATAAAAATTTTTAACAAGAAAACTCTGAAAAAATATTTTTTTGGGGGATGGGTTGATGGTAGAAGGATCTCTTAGAGTAGTTATAGTGTGATAGTGGGGGGCGAGTTTCTAGCGAAAAACCCGTGTGGATGACTTGAAATAAATTTTTTTTTTACAAGAAATCTGAAAAAATATTATTTTTTTTTTGGGGGGGGGGGGGTTGTTGGCAGAAGGATCTCTTAGAGTAGTTATAGTATAATAGTGGAGGCGAGTTGCTAGCGAAAAACCCGTGTGGATGACTTGAAATAAAATTTTTAACAAGAAATCTCTGAAAAAATATTTTTGGGGGGATGGGTTGATGGCAGAAGGATCTCTTAGAGTACTTATAGTGTGATAGTGGAGGTGAGTTGCTAGCGAAAAACCCGTGTGGATGACTTGAACTAAAAAATTTTAACAAGAAATCTCTGAAAAAACATTTTTGGGGGGATGGGTTGATGGCAGAAGGATCTCATAGAGTAGTTATAGTGTGATAGTGGGGGGCGAGTTGCTAGTGAAAAACCCGTGTGGATGACTTGAAACAAAATTTTTTAACAAGAAATCTCTGAAAAAAAATATTTTTGGGGGATGGCTTGATGACAGAAGGATCTCTTAGAGTAGTTAAAGTGTGATAGTGAGGGGCGAGTTGCTAGCGAAAAACCCGTGTGGATGACTTGAAATAAATTGTTTTTAACAAGAAATCTATGAAAAAAATATATTTGGGGGGATGGCTTGATGGCAGAAGGATCTCTTAGAGTATTATAGTGTGATAGTGGAGGGGCGAGTCGCGAGTAAAAAACATTATGGAAAATACAATTCTCTGGTTCAAATGTGAAACTTAAGTCCATTTTTGGATCGAAAAATAAAAACTATTTCGTAAAATCTGAGCTAATAAGGGTTTTTGACCGTAAACTCTAGTTTCTTGTAAGAAAAAATTATGGAAAATACAATTCTCTAATTCAAATGTGAAACTTAAGTCTAGTTTGGGATACTCATAATGATGAGGACTGATGGTTCTAATTCAATATTTTTTTCATAAAAACAAACTTTTTTTTTACTTCGAAATTATTCAACTTTTTTTTTGTACGTATCTTAAAATGACTAAATCTACTTACGGCTCTAACAATTGTACTCTATGATTGCTCATAGACACGATGTGGCTTTCCCACTTGTATTCTATGTCCGGTTATCGAAACTACCTAGTCTATTGCATGTATTAAATTAGTATTTTTTACGCAGTGGAACGATAAACACATAAAGTCATATCTTTAAAAAAAAGTGAAGATGGAGCATTTTAATAAAGTGTGTTCATATGACGATGTTATTGTAGCATTGAATGCTGACAAGGAGAAGTATTTAAACTATGAAACAAGAACAAGTGGTAGCACTATTGGAAATGTATGCATGCATTGTCATGACAGTAAGGAATTAAATTTCTTTGGAATACCGAAAAATTCAACTCTTATATTGGTGGTTATGCGAGATTGAGATCTCCAGAGATGATTGCACTCAAAGAGAATGCCAACATAAAAATAATCGTTGACGATAGAGGACAACTCCTTGCTACTGTTGCAGGTAACACATTACCTACTGATACAACCAATAGTCAGCTTTCGGGTATTAGCATTCAACGGAAGGTCAATAAAAGAAAAGGCCTACTCTTCTACTAATATCGTAAACCATATCTTGTCTACGTGCCGAAACGGTTACCTGTGTAAAAATAATGTTATAATAGACAGTGAAATTGCCAGAAAAATAAAAAGGGTCATTGTCAGAAAAATATCACTATGGAATGTAAAAATGAATCGCTGAAAAACAAAGCACCAGCAAACGTTACTGCCATTGATCTAACAGTCAATGAACCAAATTATACCAAAGACGAAAAGCATATTGAGCCTGTTGATGAGACACCAGTAAAAATTGTGTATGACTCTAAATGGAATAATAATTATTCTACTGATTACGAACTAAGAGAAGACAATAGCTACAATATCAAGAGAGAACATGGTGAACTATTTTATGGAACAGATTCAAAATGTCCAAAGTTAATCATTGATATTAATAATGTATCATAATATATTTTTGTATTAATATTCTGCATAGCATTATTTCATTAAAAATATATTATGCATTACATTGTTATGTGTTCATTATTTTTAGAGTAAGCTAGTATATCAAACGTTTAGAATGTCTATTAAAACATCGTATATGTAAGAAAAGGAATTTACATACATCTATTGTCAGACACATGGGATAATTTTGACAAAATCTAGGTATCAGAATGAATAAATTCTTATCAACATCCGTTGTTGGATATGTCATTATGTCATTATGAAAAAATTGTAAGTAAGTAAGTAAGTAACAAACTCTTTCTTGAATTCACCTCTTGGATACAAATACAGAAATTTAATTCAGGAAATTATGAAAAAAAAATTTAAAAATTCTTTATTAACATTCATTATCGATTGAAGTCGCTTCCTAGACAGACAATACAGCAATTTCACAAAATCTAAGTATAAGAGTGATTAAATTCTATATCAACATCCATTTCTCGGATACATAGGAAAAAGTTGACAAAATCTAAGTGTTAGAGTTAATAAATTTTATTTATCAACATCTTTTGTCAGTTACATTGAATAAAATTGACAGAATCTAAGTGTCAGAGTGAATATTTTATTTATCAACATCCTTTGTCAGATACATCAAATAAAATTGACAAAATCTAAATTTCAGAATGAATAAATGCTTTAACAACATCGTTTATCGGATATGTCAGATAAAATTGACAAAATCTAAGTATCGATTGATTAAATTCTATATCAACATCCATTTCTCAGATACATGGGATAATATTGACAAAATCTAGGTATCAGAATGAATAAATTCCTTATCAACATCCGTTGTTGGATATGTCATTATGTCATTATGAAAAAATTGTAAGTAAGTAAGTAAGTAAGTAACAAACTCTTTCTTGAATTCACCTCTTGGATACACAATACAGAAATTTAATTCAGGAAATTATGAAAAAAAATTGAAAAAATTGTTTATTAACATTCATTATCGATTGAAGTCGCTTCCTAGACAGACAATATAGCAATTTCACAAAATCTAAGTATAAGAGTGATTAAATTCTATATCAACATCCATTTCTCGGATACATAGTAAAAAGTTGACAAAATCTAAGTGTTAGAGTGAATAAATTTTATTTATCGACATCTTTTGTCAGTTAAATCGAATAAAATTGACAGAATCTAAGTGTCAGAATGAATAATTTTTTTTATCAACATCCTTTGTCAGATACATCAAATAAAATTGACAAAATTTAAATTTCAGAATGAATAAATGCCTTAACAACATCCTTTATCGGATATGTCGGATAAAATTGACAAAATCTAAGTATCAGAGTGACTAAATTCTATATCAGCATCCTTTTCTCGGATACACAGGATAAAATATCGGAAAAAATTGACAAAATCTAAATATCAGATTGATTAAATTCTATATCAAATCCATTTCTCAGGTACATGGGATAACATTGACAAAATATAAGTATCTGAATGAATAAATTCTTTATCAACATCCGTTGTTGGATATGTCATTATGTCATTATGAAAAAATTGTAAGTAAGTAAGTAAGTAACAAACTCTTTCTTGAATTCACCTCTTGGATACTTGAATTCACCACAATACAGAAATTTAATTCAGGAAATTATGAAAACAAAAAATTGAACAAATTCTATATTAACATTCATTATCGATTGAAGTCGCTTACTAGACAGACAATACAGCAATTTCACAAAATCTAAGTATAAGAGTGATTAAATTCTATATCAACATCCATTTCTCGGTTACATAAGAAAAAGTTGACAAAATCTAAGTATTAGAGTGAATAAATTTTATTTATCAACATCTTTTGTTGGTTACATCGAATAAAATTGATAAAAATGATTAACAAAATCTAAATATCAGAGTGAACAAATGCTTTTTCAGCATCCTTTGTCGGATATGTTGAATAAAATATATGTTCGGATATGTTGAATAAAACGAGGTTACGTGCCCGCACGTAACCTCAACTAAATTAATCTTAAAAAATGAAATAAAGCTATGTCGACTTTCCAAATTTTATTCAACATATCCGACAAAGGAAGCTGAAAAAGCATTTATTCACTCTGATATTTAGATTTTGTTAATTATAATTGTTGTAACTGATAAAAGATGTTGATAAAAAATAAATTATTCACTCTGATACTTAGATTTTGTCATTTTATCCCATGTACCCGACAAAGGGATGCTGATATAGAATTTAATCAATCTGATACTTAGATTTTGTCAATTTTATTCTCATGTACCTGAGAAATGGATGCTGATATAGAATTTAATCAATCTGATACTTAGATTTTGTCAATTTTATCCGATATTTTATCCTATGTATCCGAGAAAAGGATGCTGATATAGAATTTAGTCCCTCTGATACTTAGATTTTGTCAATTTTATCCGACATATCCAATAAAGGATGTTGTTAAAGCATTTATTCATTCTGAAATTTAGATTTTGTCAATTTTATTTGATGTATCTGACAAAGGATGTTGATAAAAAAAATTATTCACTCTGACACTTAGATTCTATCAATTTTATTCGATATAACTGATAAAAGATGTTTATAAATATAATTTATTCACTCTAACACTTCGATTTTGTCAACTTTTTTCCTTTGTATCCGAGAAATGGATGTTGATATAGAATTTAATCACTCTTATACTTAGATTTTGTGAAATTGCTGTATTGTCTGTATAGGAAGCGACTTCAATCAATAATGAATGTTAATAAAAAATTTGTTCAATTTTTTTTGTTTTCATAATTTCCTGAATTAAATTTCTGTATTGTGTATCAAAGAGGTGAATTAGAGAAAGAGTTTGTTACTTACTTACTTACTTACTTACTTACAATTTTTCATAATGACATAATGACATATCCAACAACGGATGTTGATAAAGAATTTATTCATTCTGATACTTATATTTTGTCTATGTTATCCCATGTACCTGAGAAATGGATGTTGATATAGAATTTAATCAATCTGATACTTAGATTTTGTCAATTTTATCCGATATTTTATCCTATGTATCCGAGAAAAGGATGCTGATATAGAATTTAGTCACTCTGATACTTATATTTTGTCAATTTTATCGACATATCCGATAAAGGATGTTGTTAAAGCATTTATTCATTCTGAAATTTAAATTTTGTCAATTTTATTTGATGTATCTGACAAAGGGTGTTGATAAAAAAAAAAATTATTCACTCTGACACTTAGATTCTGTCAATTTTATTCGATGTAACTGACAAAAGATGTTGATAAAAAATTTATTCACTCTAACACTTAGATTTTGTCAACTTTTTCCTATGTATCCAAGAAATGGATGTTGATATAGAATTGAATCAGTCTTATACTTAGATTTTGTGAAATTACTGTATTGTCTGTCTAGGAAGCGACTTCAATCGATAATGAATGTTAATAAAGAATTTGTTCAATATTTTTTTCATAATTTCCTGAATTAAATTTCTGTATTGTGTATCCAAGAGGTGAATTAAAGAAAGAGTTTGTGACTTACTTACTTACTTACTTACTTACAATTTTTTTCATAATGACATAATGACATATCCAACAACGGATGTTGATAAGGAATTTATTCATTCTGATACCTAGATTATGTCAATCTTATCCCATATACCTGAGAAATGGATGTTGATATAGAATTTAATCAATCTAATACTTAGATTTGTCAATTTTATCCGATATTTTATCCTATGTATCCGAGAATAGGATGCTGATATAGAATTTAGTTACTCTGATACTTAGATTTTGTCAATTTTATCCGATATATCCGATAAAGGATGTTGTTAAAGCATTTTTTCATTCTGAAATTTAGATTTTGTCATTTTATTTGATGTATCTGACAAAGGATGTTGATAAAAAAAAATTATTCAGTCTGACACTTAGATTCTGTCAATTTTATTCGATGTAACTGACAAAAATGTTGATAAATAAAATTTATTCACTCTAACACTTAGAGTTTGTCAACTTTTTCCTATGTATCCGAGAAATGGATGTTGATATAGAATTTAATCACTCTCCTTCCGAAGTATTTCCTTCCGAATTGTCACTTATTTCCTCACTGGTTATTCCATCCATGGGTTGTATTGAGGCTCTGGTAAACTCAATTCTGTGTCTGTTCCTGCGTTACCAGAACCATTTCCCTCACTCGAAGTCGCAATGTAAGGCTGGTTTACCCTTTCCAAATTGTTTTCATTTATTTGGTTTAATAAACTTCCCTTTAAATTACATTGCCAAATATTATGGGGGATGTCTTCCTCTATCTGTGTTTTATTCATTTGCTCCCCTTCAATTTCGTCTGGTATAGGATCTAAGGGCTTGTTATCTACCTTTGACCTTTGTTTTGCTATCTCGGGGTTCATGGCTAAAAACCTTTCGTGGTCGTTTATCTTTTTAAGTTGTCTTATATTTACTAACCTGCGTTTACAAGTTTTTAACTCCTGTAGTAAAAAGACGTTTTTATATAATTCCGATAACACTAGATAAGGTCCCCTATATGAATAATTTTTTGATGAACTTTCTTGGATGACATACACTAAATTATTAGGGAAGATTTCGATTTCCAATATTTTTTCGTTGTATTGTGCCGCTTGACCTTTTCGGGACCCTTTAATTCATTCATACATATTTGTCGGCTGACAAATACCTCTTGAACGAGATTAGATACCCATTCATCTTCTGAACAGAACCCCTCCCTCGGATTAGAAACAATGTTATCAAATACTGATTTCGCTTCGAGACCATGTAGTAGAAAAAAGGGTGTATATTTTCTGCTAGCATCTCTATACTAGTGTTTAATGCTAATTGTATGAATGGTAAGAATTCACTCCAATTTCCTCTATGTATCTCATCGTGGTAGTGAGTTAGTACTCTTTTTACACATTTTACTCTATTTTCTGCTAATCCATTAGATTGGGGGTTTCTTGGCGATGAATGTATAATTTTGAATCCTAATTCTTTGGCCATTTCATTAAAGGTTTTACTCGTAAAGCATGTGGTATTATCAGACAGTAGGAAATCCATATTTCCAAAATGGGATATGATTTCCTTTATTATAAATTCCATCACTGATTTTGACCTGAGGTCTTTGGCTGGTGCTATTACTGTGTACTTAGTAAAATGCTCTACCGCAATAATTATATATTGGTCACCATTAGCGCAAAGTTGTAGTTTTCCCGTGGTATCCATTGACCAGATATGAAATGGGTGGTCAGGGAAAATACTTTCTCTCAATTTAGGATATATATTGCTAACTTTATTCCTCCTTAAACATAGATCACAATTCTTTACCGCCTCTTCAACTTGGCAGTACATATTTTCAAAAACACAACTTTGGTTTAACTTATTCAAAGTTTTTACAGTCCCCATGTGTGCTCCTAGGAAAAGGTTCGTATGCATAATATTAATGATTCCTCTAATTAGTTTTTTTGGTAGGATGATATTAAATTGATGCATCTGTTTCCTTTTTTCTGAGTCGTCTATTGCATACGATATTTCTTCGACTAGGATCAACTGAAGATATCTTAACCATTTCACAACAAAAGGATTCCCTTCCCCTAAATTTGAAGTTTTTGGTCTGTTCTTAATTTCAGCTCTGCCCGAAACGTCAAATTTTGGAAATTATTCCTGCGGCTTACCCCTCTTGGTGCCTAGGTCTGCGGGTATCCAGACCCAGCCCAATTATCCATGCTAGTGACCCTTTCTATAGTCCTAGTCTTTGCAAGCTCCACCGCCCGAGCTTGTCGTATCGATAACGGCTCGTCCCTCTCCGAGTCTGAATCCCTGGACGTTTGGGATTCGGCCCGATTATCCTTAGTGCCAGTAACTTCTACAGTAGTTCCTTTCTTTGCAAATTCCACCGTCAGAGCTTGTCCTTTACAGGGTTCAATTTCACTCCCCTCTAAAATTGACCTGCTGTCAGTAACACACGCATGCGTACTGACCTTTACTTTTACCTCTTTCAGTTTGCCGTGGATAGACCCAGAGGTTAGGCATCTATCTTTGTACCCAGCTTGTTCCTTCTTATAGAAGGAAACTCCTTTTCAGTATTACTACTGAATTCGACCCCTTTCGATGGTTTGATAGCTCCGGGCATGTTTGAGCTACTCGTATTTGACTCACATCCCTCACAGGGCCTGGTCAAACCAGTCTGGCTCGACTGTTGATTTCTACCCTCTTTAGACTTTTCATTATTTTTATCTATATCCTGGGGAGATTTTAAGCCTAAGAGTGTATTTTCTAATTTTATTATTTCTTCAATTGCCACCTTAATTCCTGGGTCTTCTAATTGAAATCCCCTCATCTCTTCTTCACCAATCCCAAAAAAATCAATCGGTTCCTCGTCTCCTAATAAAGCTAAATATTCTACTTCTAACTTATCAAGATTAATTAACCTATTTTCCTTAACAAATTGTGAGCTAGGGCGACTCAAATAGTCTGCAGGGTTCTTACTGGTGCTAATGTGGTGATATGTATACAAATCGTTGTCTAAAGAGAACCGCACATTTCTATATAATTTTGAGTGAAGATCCTTTGATCTTTTAAGATATGTTAGTGCGGCACAGTCTACAAATATGTGAGTTCTCACGGCCCATAAATACCCTTTTTGGAAGTGCTTTAGACTTTGTACTAAGGCAAAAAGTTCCCTGATGTGGTTATCAAACCTTGAGGCTTCACCACTAAGAACCTTTGAATAGGTTGCCACTATTCGAAATCTATCTGTTGTTTCGCATTGTTGCATTGAAATTGAAGCTATACTTTTTTCCGAGGCATCTGTGACAAGGTAAAATTCTTTGTCTTTATCAGGAAATTCTAAAAAAATACTATTTGGATTTAATAATTCTGTTTTTAATTTTTCAAAGGCTACGCTTTGTTCTGGGCCAAAAATAAAAGGAACATTTTTTCTAGTTAGTCGAATTAAAGGTTCGGCTAATTTTGCGTAATTATGATAGAATCCCCTGTAATAACCTGTTAAGCCTAGAAATGACCTAATTCCTGTGACGTCACTTGGTGGTTCTAATTTCTTTATAGCTTCTAATTTTTGTGCTTGTGGTTTAACTCCATCTGTGGAGACTCGAAACCCTAACAAGTCACAATCTTCCGAAAAAAATTGAGATTTATCAATATTAAGCCTTAAATTAAATTTTATAGCCTGTTTTAAAGTTAGTTTCAATATGTTTCAAATGTTCTTCAAAGTTTCCCTGATGTATGTATTGTCAAGTCATCTACATAAATTGATAAAAATGAAGAAAATTCGGGTCCATAACGTGATTTAAAAAAAACAAAAGAGCGGGGCGATAAAACTGACCCTTGTGGCACGCGCTTAAATACATAAGAAATCCCCTTATTTGAGAAACTAAAATATTTTTGGCTTTCTTCAGCTAAGTTACAGTGACTAAATCCATTTCTTATATCAATAGTTGAAATGAATTTGGTTTTATTAGATAGATCAGAGATGACCTCTGAAATTCTTCGAATACCCCACTGTGAGTCTTTTATCGCCTTATTTATTGCTCTTAAATCTATGAGGAACCGACTATTACTTTCATCCCACAAGTTTTTTGGTGGAATTTTCCCATCCTTTCCTATGCAAAATATTGGAGTTGTATATTCAGAACGTCTTATTTCAATTATTCCTACTCTCACCATTTCGTTTATGTGTTTTTGTAAGCATTCTGTCATTAAAAATGGTAAAGGGAATTGTTTGACACACTTAATAGGTATATCTGGGTCTATTTTTACCTTATATCCTGGAAGGTCATTTTGCCCTACATCATAAGGTCCAGTTGCAAAGGCTCGTTTCAATTTTAATAAGACTGTCTCTACTATTTGTTTTCTTCTGAACTTAACGGACCCGTTTTAATTCTCTTTAAAAATTCGCCGTCTTCCCATCCTATTTCATCCTTCTCTATAGAGAGGGATTCCTCTTTATTTTCTATTACTCCTGCTGCTAAGAGAGTCGCATCCGTTAAATATTCAATTGTTTATCACCTCATATGAACCAACGGTTTTACCTCGTGGTAAGTTTAGAGGTTCATCGCTCGTATTAAAATAAACTATTTTTATTGCATTGTTATAAGTTTCATATAGCGACGGAGATATGTGTAATTGTTTCTGAATATTCGGGGTAAACATTATAGTGTCACCGTGAGCTACAAAGGGTGCTGAGTGATTCGACAATTTGGCCTTAATGATTTTGAAAACAATTGGCCTGAATACAGAAAGGTTTCGCTATATATGTCAATCCCCTTCCCGAAATTTCTTCCGTGAAAAACGCAAGGGAATTTATTTCCTCCGTACTTGTATTTCCTAAAGAGATTTTATTATATTCTAAATTTAACGTACAATCAAGTTTGTTTAAAATATCATATCCTATAATTACGTTAAATTTCAAGTCTGGGACGACTAAAAATTTCAAAATAATCTTTCATTCCGTTTTGCCTCATCTGTAATGCAGAATGCTACATTTATTTCTCCTATTAGTGGTAAAGTCTCTCCACTTAAAGATTTCACGTTTCGGGAGGACGGTTTGAGGCGTCTACTAACCTCTACTGGAAATTTTTGAAATATTTCCTCCCTTAATAAGCTTCTTTGGCACCCGTATCTACAAAACATTTTACAAAATTTTGGTCTGCTATTTTAGCAGTCCACATAAATGGGAAAGAACTTGGTTCAGTTTTATTTTCCTGCAACGCACTAAAACAAATATCTTCATTTTGGTTAGAGGGAGGTTTTGTGATTTTATTTTCAGGCTTGGGACGTACCTCCTTTAAGTCCTGTCTGATTAGTTTTTTTTTTTCAATAGGATTTGGTGCCATACATTTGTCTGCACTATGCCCGAATTCTTGGCACCTTATACATGCTAGACTTTGCCAACAATCTTTCCGGTAATGTCCGGGTTTTCCACAGTTCGTACACTTTGGGATTTTGCAATCCACTTTCATCAGTCCCAGTCTCCCACAATCAAAACATTTTCCCTTTCATACTTATAATTGCCCTTGTTTTTATATTCTACACTGTGGTTAACTCCAGGTTCTTTAGCGGAAAATCTGTCTCTTGAGTCTACTACCGCTGCTCCCAGGGACATATCTGGGGAGTCCCTATATATTAAATCTATTGCTTCGAATCTTTTTGCAAGTGTTAATAATTCATCCTGGTCGTCCGAGGCCTTATATTGTCCTAATACTCTCCTTCCAATGGAAGGGGGCATGCCACCCTTAAAAATACTCATCGTAATGTCATTTCCTCTTATACCAGGAGTATTTTTTGCATAATCTATTGCCTTTCCCCTGATCCGGGAGTAAAATTGGTGTACTAACTCAGATGGCCTTTGTTTTTCAGAGAGCAGCTCTTGTAGTTTTTGTGCAGCTGGTTCTTCATGTAAAAAGGCTTCTTTTAGAAGTTTTTCTAAATGGTCTAAATCTCTTATTTTGTGAATATCTAAACTTGTTGCGAATCTTGTATCTCTCCTCTTGTATAACAGATAGCTTGATTTATCATAGCAATATCATCTTTCCCTAAACTCCTTTGTATTTGTTTAAGTGTGATAATCCATGAATGGATTTCATTTGGATATGTTAGTAACGAGAGGGGGGGGCGCTTGCTCCACAAATAGGTTTTGAAGCCTGTTTGTGACTAGGGCATCTCCATATTGCTCTTGTAGGGCGTTTATTTTAGCTTGTGCGATCTCCTCCACGCTTAATCTCTCCTCTTGTGCTTGTCGTAGTGCAATTTCTAATTCTTTAATTTTGTTTTCATTGGAACTCATGATGGATCTATTCTTTTCAATTCTTAGCGTTGGAAACGTTTTGATCCCTTATAGTATTTTAAGTCGCTAAAATGGGTCTATTTATAAATTGTCTGAGAATTTTCTCAGTACCTTGATTTAAATTTACCCTCAAGTTTAGTATTATATTACACACTCTTGAGGATGATTAACCTATGACCCTATTTAAGTAAATTACAGACGATTCAGATACTAGAACTTGTAGCAAAGAGAAAGAAAAGGAGAAGAAAGAAAGAATCGTAGGAAGACAAAAGATAAAAGTCTGTCTGAGATTCTCTTTTAGGTTAAAATTTCCTTTAATGAACACTTTTTCAAACTTTTCTGTCTTGGATAGGTTTGGAAAACTGAACACACACTTTCTTGTGAGGAACAGGACTAAATTGTACTAAATTTTATAAATTGAATTAATCCTCCCTCACCGAAACGAAAGTTGTACCGAACTTGAGTACCGCTGCGACCAGTTGTAAGGTTGCCCCTTACTTACAGGGCTAATAAATTTGGTAGCGTGATACAAACTGAGGCGTTTAAGAAATCGGTACTCAGAATTCAGTGACAACTGATTTTTTTACAAAAGAAGATAAAAAGAAAAATATTCTAATTCTGTTTATGTTGAATATTTCCAAACCTCTGCTAGGTCTAAGGTCTAATGATCTACTTGTTCAATCCACCAATGTTTACCGAAAAGAAAAGATTAAGTTAATCTTAGGCTAACGATTGTTTCTACTTAAAAAGGTTACACTTGAACAGCTAGTCAAGGCTTGAGTTCTGGGTTATTAAATCCTTTAGTTCAAGCTATTTTTGAGCTAAGCTTAGCATAACCGTACTTGCTTTTAATTCAAATTTCATTAACCCAAACCAAGAGACTGTCTATTATTTCGTGAAAGGGCTGTGTATTGTTTGGACCTTTATAAAGCTTTAACTTTAGCAGGGAAAGCTTAATTGAAAATATCTGGACATAAAGGTTTGGAAATTCTTACGCTGATATTATTGTTCCTTTTCCCCTAACCTACCTGTATAAACATTAAGGTCACCTTTGTAAAACATGCAGTACGGGGTTAACGAAATGAAAGAATGATTAAAAAGGGAACGGTGTTCTTCTTCGTATAAATGTCTGAAGATTGCACAAAGGGGGGGGGGGGTGTTAATTAATGTTATTGTCCGATAATTCCAATTTTTGGATATAAGGTCTTTATAAAGTCAAGCTAAACCTCAAGGGACTCTAGGCTGACAAGGGGAAGCACAAATGGCTCTCCTAGCTTTCTCTTCTTGGTTAAGGTTTCCTTTCCTCTTTAAACCCTCAGTTATTCAAAGCTTGAATTTCTGGGAGAAATCTAATTTGCCTTTTTCTAACCTTAAAATGCTGTTTTGTCCAAATGGCTCAAGCCTTGTCTAGGTGGAAATACTACCGAAACTATAAGCCCAAAATCATCAACTTAGATTTCAGCACTAGTTGTTATTAATTTCTCTTATATACGTATTAAAGTTATTTCCAAGTGACAGAAATCTTTAGAGGTTTTCTCCTTATTTAAATTTTTTCTTCAAACTTTTATCCCCAAGGGGAAATTCAGACAGGCAGTGGTAGCTTATCGTAATTACAAAGTAAAACACTTACTCTTTGTTTGATCCAAAAAAAGACTACCCTGTTATCGTTCCGGAATCCCTATTTTAAGTTCTCTCTTATTTTGTTCTTCTTTCCTCTCATTGGCCAGAGACCAGTTTAATGTAATCCTCTTAATAGTTCTTTGTTCAAAAGATTAGTTTCCGCTTTCTCTATTAAAATCCTGTTTTTGTCATGTGATACAAGTCGCGTAATGCTTCTTGCCATTGACCCCTTGAGTTTTGAAACGGAGGTCCGGTATTTGCATTTTATGGCCCTTGATGGATCAAAGGTATTCTTATTCAAATGTAATGTTGTTTCCTTACTCAAAGAAAATTAAAACTTCGTTTCCTTTATCCGGGTTGCAGCGGTAGCTAGCAATCCGGGTTGCAGCGGTAGCTAGCAACCTAGTAAGAGACGATCACGTCCAATGTTAAGAAATATAAAAACCCATAGTTCCTATCAAAGGAGTCAGATCAAAACAAAAAGTAAACCATTAGAACCGCCTTGTCCGAAACCCCTGTATAGGAAACTTTCTGTCCCTTGGCTTGAACAGCAAGGGGAAAATATTGGCTTGAAAATCAAGAAAATTGACTTTAACCCCGTTATCTTCTCCCCAAACGGGATATTTTTTTCTCTTTTCTTTTTTCTTTTCCACAGATAGCTTGGCACTGGAACATCGTAGAGGGTTGTTCAATAGCTCATTTTAAAGGAAATTAATTGGGTTAAAAATCTATAGTAACTAAAATAAATTATTTCTAAAAGAGAATAAATTTTTCCACCAAAAACTGCATTTTTGATGTCTTTTCACACTGCAGTCTTTCAAACATAATCGTATACCAGCGGTAAGATTTGAACCCATGCCTCCGAAGAGACTGGTGGCTAACAAAAGTGTCTTGGACCACTCGCCAGGCTGCCTCTTATAATTTGGGTTGCAGCAGTAGCTAGCAACCTAGTAAGAGACGATCAGTCCCATGCTAAGAAATATAAAAACCCAAAACTCCTAAAATAGAGTAAGATCAAAACAAAAGTACATCATTAGAACTACCTTGTCTGAAACCCTACTAGATAAATAATGAATGTCGTCATAGCTTTATATTAGAGCTACGACGTGAATAGAAAAACACGAAATTATATTGTTGTTTCTGATGACGTCATGAAATAATATCATTGCGCCATGACGTCAATAAAATCATTACGCCGTGACGTCATCATTACTACTTAAGAACGAAAAAGATGTAAATTCTCTCATTCTTGATTAGAATAATGGTTAGATCGAAGCAAGCTATACGCAATTTGAAAAAACAGTACTACACAAACAGCAGAGATAGTATCTTGAAAAGAGAAAAGAAAAGGTATTCAACCGACCAGGCGTATCGAGAAGTAAAAATTGAGAGAGCAAAACAAGGTATTCAACCGACCAGGCGTATCGAGAAGTAATAATTGAGAGAGCAAAACAAAACAGCAAGATGTGTTATCACAATGATGAAGATTATAGACATGCAAAAATTGAGACAGCCAAACAAAAGTTCAAGGAGAGTTATCACAATGATGAAGATTACCGCATCAAATATAAGAAAAACCAAAAGCAAAGGTATTCAACCGTCCAGGTGTATCGAGAAGTAAAAATTGAGACAGCCAACAAAAGATCAAGGAGCGTTACTGGGGTGACAAAATCTATAATGAAAAAATTAAATTCTCTGCGAGGTTGTACCGAAGGTAATTACTCAAAAGTCATACTTTGCTATTTTTACAATTTAGTCAGGTTATGATAGCTTTCCCACATTCTCACAGCGTGTGAGATTTGTACGTTACTTAGGAATTATCATTGATGAAAGCCTGTCATACAAGCACCATATTAGCCATATTCAGTTGAAACTAGGCAGAAGTGTTGGAATGATGGGTCACCTTAAGTTTTGTTTACCTTATAATGCATTGAGGTCCGTCTATTTTAGCTTAGTATATTCTTACCTTAATTATTGCCCACTTATTTATTCCAATACATTTAGGAGCCATCTACTGCTACTCCAGAGACAACAGAATACGAGTACTGAAATAATATGTTCCATCTCCTGTGTTTTGTTACCAAACAAATCAAGTACTCAGAGTACGTATGTTATATTGAATATCCTTCCAGTTAACCAGTTTTGTAATTTTTCAGTCAGTTTCGGTTTATTGTTCAGTATCGTAAGAAGGCATTGCTTGCGTATTTTTATGAATCTGAGCTGTTACAGGTATTGGATGGGATGGATTCATGTTGACAGTCCAGGAGGTGGTGGATGGTCCGTCAGCCACTAATTAAACCAGAGAGATCGCATTTTTCACTAAGAAATACTTTAGTTAGAGTATGGAATAAGTTTGGTAAAGATTGTAATCTATCTCTTCCCCTATCAACATTAAAAAATAAAATTAAGGAATGCTTAATGAGGATGTAATTTGTTAATATGTGTATGCGTACATATATGTATGTGTATATTGTTATATGCATGTGTATGTGCTTGTACATACATCTGTACACCTCATTTTATATGGCGTGTTTGGGGAGGAGTCGGTCTCACCTATCGATGAGAATAAAGCTAGTAAATTTTTTGGAATATTCTTTTTTTTTTGGCGGGTTGAGGAATCTGGCAATGTGAGTTACCTATAGTTTTGTATTTTATTTTTAAGGGTAGTTTGAAATATAAAATCGAAGATTTTGTTTTAAATCTCAATAAGTGGAATATTAGTAGAGGTACAATTAATTTAAATTTATGTGTCAAGTGTTTTTTTGTTCCTGATTCTGTCGAGTTTTCTCTCTGTCGGAAAATATAATATTTTGTGTAAATATTGTATTAATAAAAAAAACTTGAACCTTGCCATCGGCCTGATTTTCTATCAGTGTCAATTGAACTCAGTACTTAGTCCTTCAACCCCAAAATTACACCAGTTAATACAAATGATTTCCACATACTAGCTTCCTGACTAATTAGTCAGGGACCCAGCTAATGAAATTCTAACATCACAGTCTTCAACGAGCTGAAGAAGGTTTTAGGAATTTATCAGGGGCAGAATTTGCTGCTGAAAAAGAACATAGGCGGGCACAACGAAAATTGTGTGCGCCAAAGGAGATTTAACCTAATTTGCATAATAATTGACGTCATCAGCTATATTTTCTGTTTTTCGACCTAAATGAGAGGCTTGAACTTTAAATGTGAAACAGAATAAGCTACAGAGAGAGAAAAGAAAGAAATGATGAGCACAATCAGATCTAGCTTCAAAACCGCACATTATTAAAACATACCTAAGTGGTGACACCAGAAACCAACTTCCCTGTACTTGCATTAGAGTTATGTTCAAAGGGGGAGGAACAGAGCAATTGAGGCTGCCCAGGAAGGTAACAACACCTTTGCAACTCCATTCTGTTAGTGGCGTCAAAACAGAAGCCACTTGGAATAAATTAAAGTGCACAGATATTGAATCCTAGCCTCGACAGAAGTATGTCCAAAAAAAAAAAAAATTAACTGCAGAAATAGAGCTTTTAATGGAAAAAAGAGAAAGAAAGAAGAATCGAAAGAAAATGACCACAAATTACGCATGTGTTATACATCTTCAGGCGAATTATCACACTATCCGGCACAAGCACACAAAATATCAAAAAATCAAGGAAGGCATTTACAGTTCTTGGTGCACTTTTTCTTACACTCACAAAAGAGCTGTAAATATTCCGACGGAAGCGAGGAAGCATCAAGTCCAATGCTAATAAATATAGTAGCCAGAAACAAAAACAAACACGCATCCGTGACCTTTCTTCTGGCAAAAAATACCAAATTCCACATTTTTGCAGAAAGGAGCTTGAAACCTTTGCAGAAAGGTTCTTTGATACGCTAAAACTGATAGTGAGCTTTTCATTAAGAATCTATGACTTTTGGGGGATGTTTTTTAATTTTTAAAGATAAGGCAAATTTTCTTATGCTCCTAACTTTTGATGAGTAAGACTAAACTTGATAAAACTTAAATATTTAAAATCAGCATTAAAATCGAATTCTTTTGATGTATCTATTGATATTAAAATTCCGTTTTTTAGAGTTTATGTTACAATTGCAACGAGTCACTTTGTGAAAACATAAAAAATGAACAAAGTTGAGATAAGTATCAACACCATCTACTAGGGAAAGTTTTCTATTCTCCTATTGCGGGTCAGAACGGTGAGCAATCTAATCGCCTATATTCAGATATCTACTGCCATATCTCTACAGCTATCCTCATCACAACTATCATAATTGTCATATTCATAGTCACAACTATTACATTTATGACGACATCCACTACATCTACAGCCATATTCATCACAACTATCATAAGGGTCATCACAACTATCATAATTGTCATACTCACAACTATTACACCTATTACGATATCCACAGCCATAATGAATACAACTCTCATAATTGTCACAACTATCACAACTATCACTAGACATTTTCCTCCATGATAGATCTTGGACAGTTCCTCCCTGTCTCGGTAACAGGTCCTCGGTATCGTGATAACTGTGTAAAGCACCACCTGTCTTCTTCAGGTGGTCCTGATTTTGAAACTCTTCTCGGCCTTTTTGAAAATGTGAACCTTCTCGGTCTCTTTGAAAATCTGATCCTTCTCGGCCTTTTCGAAAATCTGATATTCCTTGGCCTTTGTTAAAATCTAACCATGCTTTTACTTTGTTATTATCATTTATATTATATTTTACTTTGTACCCTTCTCGGCTATTTTGAAAATCTAACCCTTCTTGGTCATTTTTAAAATGTGAACTTCGTCGGCCTCTTGAAAAATCTGATCCTCCTCTGCCTCCTTGAAAATCTGACCTTCTTGGTCATTTTGAAAATCTGAATCTCCTCGGTCGCTTCGAAAATCTGACCTTCCTCGGCCTTTGTTAAAATCTAACCATCCTCTTCCTCTGTTCTTATCTGACCCTCCTCGGCCTCTTTGAAAATCCAAGCTTCCTCGGCCTCCTTGGAAATCTGACCTTCCTCGGCCACTTCGGAAATCTGTCCTTCCTTGGCCTCTGTTAACAACATTTGACCTTCCTCGACTTCTGTTAACGTCTAACCTTCCTCTTCCTCTCTGTTAGTATTTGACCCTTCTCGGCCTCTTTGAAAATCTGACATTCCTTGGCCTCTGTTAACATTTGACCTTCGTCGATCTTTGTTAAAATCTAACCGTCCTCTTCCTCTGTCAGTATATAACCCTTCTCGGTTATTTTGAAAGTTTGACCCTTCTCGGTTAGTTTGAAAATCTGACTCTCCTTGGTCACTTCGAAAATCTGACCTTTCTTGGTCTCTGTTAAAATCTAACCTTCCTCCTCCTCTGTTACTATCTGACCCTTCTCGGTCTCTTTGAAAATCTGAACCTCCTCGGCCTCTTCTAAAATCTGACCTTCTTTGGCCTCTGTTAAAATCTAACCGTCCTCTTCCTCGGTTATTATCTGACCTTTTTCGGCCATTTTGAAATTTGACTCTCCTTGGTTGCTTCGAAAATCCGACCCAGCTAATGAAATTCTAACATCACAGTCTTCAACGAGCTGAAGAAGGTTTTAGGAATTTATCAGGGCAGAATTTTGCTGCTGAAAAAGAACATAGGCGGGCACAACGAAAATTTTGTGCGCCAAAGGAGATTTAACCTAATTTGCATAATAATTGACGTCATCAGCTATATTTTCTGTTTTTCGACCTAGATGAGAGGCTTGAACTTTAAATGTGAAACAGAATAAGCTACAGAGAGAGAAAAGAAAGAAATGATGAGCACAATCAGATCTAGCTTCCTAACCGCACATTATTAAAACATACCTAAGTGGTGACACCAGAAACCAACTTCCCTGTACTTGCATTAGAGTTATGTTCAAAGGGGGAGGAACAGAGCAATTGAGGCTGCCCAGGAAGGTAACAACACCTTTGCAACTCCATTCTGTTAGTGGCGTCAAAACCAGAAGCCACTTGGAATAAATTAAAGTGCACAGATATTGAATCCTAGCCTCGACAGAAGTATGTCCAAAATAAAAAAAAATTAACTGCAGAAATAGAGCTTTTAATGAAAAAAAGAGAAAGAAAGAAGAATCGAAAGAAAATGACCACAAATTACGCATGTGTTATACATCTTCAGGCGAATTATCACACTATCCGGCACAAGCACACAAAATATCAAAAAATCAAGGAAGGCATTTACAGTTCTTGGTGCACTTTTTCTTACACTCACAAAAGAGCTGTAAATATTCCGACGGAAGCGAGGAAGCATCAAGTCCAATGCTAATAAATATAGTAACCAGAAACAAAAACAAACACGCATCCGTGACCTTTCTTCTGGCAAAAAATACCAAATTCTACATTTTTGCAGAAAGGAGCTTGAAACCTTTGCAGAAAGGTTCTTTGATACGCTAAAACTGATAGTGAGCTTTTCATTAAGAATCATGACTTTTGGGGGATGTTTTTTAATTTTTAAAGATAAGGCAAATTTTCTTAGGCTCCTAACTTTTGATGAGTAAAACTAAACTTGATAAAACTTAAATATTTAAAATCAGCATTAAAATCGAATTCTTTTGATGTATCTATTGATATTAAAATTCCGTTTTTTAGAGTTTATGTTACAATTGCAACGAGTCACTTTGTGAAAACATAAAAAATGAACAAAGTTGAGATAAGTATCAACACCATCTACTAGGGAAAGTTTTCTATTCTCCTATTGCGGGGTCAGAATGGTGAGCAATCTAATCGCCTATATTCAGATATCTGCTGCCATATCTCTACAGCTATCCTCATCACAACTATCATAATTGTCATACTCATAGTCACAACTATTACACCTATGACGACAAAAAACTACATCTAAAGCCATATTCATCACAACTATCATAAGGGTCATCACAACTATCATAATTGTCATACTCACAACTATTACACCTATTACGATATCCACAGCCATAATGAATACAACTCTCATTATTGTCACAACTATCACAACTATCACTAGACATTTTCCTCCATGATAGATCTTGGACAGTTCCTCCCTGTCTCGGTAACAGGTCCTCGGTATCGTGATAACTGTGTAAAGCACTACCTGTCTTCTTCAGGTGGTCCTGATTTTGAAACTCTTCTCGGCCATTTTGAAAATGTGAACCTTCTCGGTCTCTTTGAAAATCTGATCCTTCTCGGCCTTTTCGAAAATCTGATATTCCTTGGCCTTTGTTAAAATCTAACCATGCTTTTACTTTGTAATTATCTTTTATATTATATTTTACTTTGCACCCTTCTCGGCTATTTTGAAAATCTAACCCTTCTTGGCCATTTTTAAAATGTGAACTTCGTCTGCCTCTTGAAAAATCTGATCCTCCTCTGCCTCCTTGAAAATCTGACCTTCCTTGGTCATTTTGAAAATCTGAATCTCCTCGGTCGCTTCGAAAATCTGACCTTCCTCGGCTTTGTTAAAATCTAACCATCCTCTTCCTCTGTTCTTATCTGACCCTTCTCGGCCTCTTTGAAAATCCAAGCTTCCTCGGCCCTCCTTGGAAATCTGACCTTCCTCGGCCACTTTGGAAATCTGTCCTTCCTTGGCCTCTGTTAACAACATTTGACCTCCCTCGACTTCTGTTAACGTCTAACCTTCCTCTTCCTCTGTTAGTATTTGACCCTTCTCGGCCTCTTTGAAAATCTGACATTCTTTGACCTCTGTTAACATTTGACCTTCGTCGATCTTTGTTTAAAATCTAACCGTCCTCTTCCTCTGTCAGTATATAACCCTTCTAGGTTATTTTGAAAGTTTGACCCTTCTCGGTTAGCTTGAAAATCTGACTCTCCTTGGTCACTTCGAAAATCTGACCTTTCTTGGTCTCTGTTAAAATCTAACCTTCCTCCTCCTCTGTTACTATCTGACCCTTCTTGGTCTCTTTGAAAATCTGAACCTCCTTGGCCTCTTCGAAAATCTGACCTTCTTTGGCCTCTGTTAAAATCTAACCGTCCTCTTCCTCGGTTATTACCTGACCTTTTCGGCCATTTTGAAAATTTGACTCTCCTTGGTTGCTTCGAAAATCCGACCTTCCTCGGCCTTTGTAAAAATCTAATCTTCCTCTTCCTCTATTATTATCTGACCCTTCTCGGCATCTTTGAAAATCCGAACCTCCTTGGCCTCTTTGAAAGTCTGATCTTCGTTGGCCCCTGTTAACATTCGACCTTCCTCGACCTCTGTTAAAATCTAAACTTCTTCTTCCTCTGTAATTATCTCTGTTAACATTTGACCTTTCTTGATCCCTGTTAAAATCTAACCTTTCATCTCCTCTGTTATTATCTGACCCTTCTCGGTCATTTTGAAAATTAGACTTTCCTCGGCCTCTGTTAACATTTGACCTTCCTCGACCTCTGTTAGAGTCATATATTTCCCTACCTCCTTTAAAGCTCGGACCTCCTCTGCCTCTACCACCAACATCCGTACTGCCTCTATTTCTGTTAAGGTTAAATGCTTGTCCTCTACCTCTGCTTATGCCAGACACACTTTTATAACCCATCCCATGGCGGTCACTACTCGTACCGCTTCTGCCTTTGTATAGGTCACTGGCATTTTCAGGAGAGTTACTTTTTCTTCTTTCTGTGTTTTTTACCATCATTTGCAGTAGACTGGCTCACGTCATTACGTCCTTTGTCAACATTCTCTGAATTTTGTATGTTAGGTACTGCTATTTGTTCACCAAGAGTGTTTATATCCTGTTCAGTGACTTTTTTTGTTTCTTCTGTATCTGCTGTTTCTTTACAAAGAGCAGTGGTTCTTTCTGTGTTATCGCCATCTTTTGCTGCAGACTGGTTTACGTCATGGCGTTGTTTGTCAACATTCTCAGAATTTTGCATTTTAGCTACTGCTATTTGTTCGCCAAAAGTATTTATATCCTGTTCAGTGACACTTCGTACTCCTGCCTCATCTACTTTTTCTTTACAAAGAACAGTGGCATCGCTATTTACCTCTTTCAAAATACAAGGTGCTTCAAATTCCATATTTTAACGCTATAAATGATAAGCTTTGAGTCTTATGAATATTAATTGTTGAGTGACGGACAAATAATAAAGAATGTTTAAATATATTTGTTTATTATTCTACTAATTAAAACATAGGACACCAAAATCTGTAGCCCCAAATAATCAAATTATTTTGCTCTTTTCAACTTTTTTGTCTTAAAAAGATAAAAAGATAATTTTAGAAAAACCTGCGCCAACATAAAATAATGACGTAATTTTTCAATCGATGTTATCAATGACGTTTGACAAAGCATAATGAAATAAAGTTTCACAGGCTTGTGAAAAAAATAATAATATTCCCTAACCAAGAATGAAATTCTCCAGATGGTTTTAAAAATATCCGATCTTGTTACCATATCGAAAAAATTTAACAATGCTCGTTATAAGACAGATCTTAAGTAGTATTTTTTTTTTTTAGTAAAGTATAAGTTATGCTCTGGCCTTGGGAAGGCATAGGGGTTTTGAGCCCTACTAATGTTAATTTCTGCTCGTTTTGAGTTTGACTCGGTTATTTAATGTGATTAATGTTCGTTTTTGGTTTCATTTATTTATCAATGCTGATTTGTGGTAGTATCACGCTTGGTAGATTATTTGATATTATTTTTTCCTCATTTTTTGGTTTAATGGAGTTTTTTACTTTTCTTTGAAGAACTTATTTTATGTAAAAAGTTGTTTCTAATTAATTTCTGTTCGTTTTATAATGACAAATTCTTTTCAGGGAAAAAGAAAATAATACTTTAGATCTTTTCTTTTTTTAAGACTTTATAGTTTAGCCTGCTATTTGTATGCTAGAGAAAAATTTCAGCAACTTTAACAGCATACAACATTTTAAAAATCTGGACACGAGTAGTATTGTTTAATTTAGCTTCATACCACCTCTAGTTGACCTGAAATAGAAAACCTGATACCAGTCGCAAAAAAAAATCTGTTTACTTTCTTTGATAGCTTGGATACACTGAAGCTATTTGATTTGGTTAAATTTTCAGAGCAGAAGTAGCCCCGAAAGTTTGAATATAATACCCTAAGTCGTTCATGGGATACTGCTGAGATGGGATACTGCTGATATTGGGAATTAGTATTAACACAGTGCATTTTGATTTAATCTTACGGCAACATTTAGCTTTTAAACATAATGGGCAAATGGGAGCGTGGGAGGGGGACTAATTGCCCTCCAATCACTTTCGACTATTAAAAGAGCATTAGTCCTTTCTATTTTCAATCGAATGAGCCCTTTTCGAAGTTCCTACGACCATTCCTTCGATACGAAGTGCCCTGGTCTAAACAAAAAAAAAGAACTAATAATACATTGTACCCAGATCGATCTTTGCTATAATTAAATAAAAAAACAAGTTTTTTAAACTGAAAGTAAGGAGCGACATTAAAACTTAAAACGAACAGAAATTATTCCGTATATGAAAGGGGTTGTCCCCTGTCAATATTTGAGACACTGTTTTTTAAGCCTAAACTATTCCAAGGACTTCTTTCTGGCTTGATCCTTGCATGATACACAGCTGAGAAGCTCATGAGAAGATGGAATCCTCCTGGATTCAAGACAGTCTTTTTCAAAGTGCTTCTAGGCTTTTTAATTCCTAATGGTAATACAATTAGACTAGAGAAGTTGTTTGGAATACTTCCTCCTCAATTTGAACGTTGAGGTAAAAATAACAAAATACTTCATTCATAACTAACTATTATTCACATTCTTTGCAATAAATTTGAATGTACCCCTAAGCCACATTATCCTAAATTTGAATGTAGGATAAAGCAAAATAATCCTAAATACCTTTATGACTAAAATCAAAGGACACCCAAGGAAATTTATCAAATTATGGGGGCGGGTAGATTATAAGGCGAAAAAGGCATTTTAGGCTGAAGAGCGTGATTGTTGCTATAATATCTCAATCTGACTAAGGGCTCAATCATATACTAGCTTTATCATTTACCTTAAGCCGCTAATTTCACCAAATGAACTGGGACAATTACTACTACTAGGGTATTCTATCTTCTCACTGATGGTGGTCTGGGGGTGTCTAGAACTACAACCCCCCCCCCCCGAACGGAAATTCTTTTAAACTGGGTTAAATTTACAAAATCCGAATGATTGGTACCGAAAAAACAAACCATCAGTCAAGCTTAAAAATGACAACTATAATAGTTCAATTTGAATAATAATGATTAACATAATGCAATTCACAAAAATAATTGTTAGAAAAATAGCCACACTAGACAAGTATTCCATGATGTGGGATAAAAATAAAGGTGACAAAATGAACATTGGAACAGTGGAATGAATAGTTTTGGAAAGGCAAGGCTACATCGGTCTTTCAAGGGGGGGGGGGGGCGGAATTCAAAAACCCTTATAAATTTATTTTGATAAAAAAAATCTTCTCTAGAAATTTGCATTTGGAAGTGCCCTTCCATTACTGCAAAACACCAAAAATTGTTTATGTTAATAATTAAAGTTACAATTAAAAATTGTAGTTATTCTTAGCGTTTAAATCATTTGACAAAAAAAAACACAAAAACGGGCTTTTCGACTTAGCGCTGTAGTTTGTTTTTAGCGCATCTTTGTCGAAATTTTAGCCTAATATCTTACGAGCTCATTCAATATCCTTTTCTTGTTTCATCTCACAACATACTTGCAAACAAGGAAAGAGAGAAGAGGGAGGGGGATCCCCACGAGATGAGTACGAACGTCTAGTTCCCCACCCAAATGCAAACCTTTTTGTCTCCCCCATGTTAAGGTCATACTAATGTACATATACTTCTGTATGCATCATAGGTCTATGAAACCGATCAAGAGAGGGGTTTACATAGATTAACAGTTCCCTTACCTTGAACATATTTAACACTTTTTCTTTATCCTCTATAGTAGACGTATCTTTGTTCTGTACAAGTTTTGAGAGGAGTATCAAGCCATGTCCTTTAACAGGTATCATCGAGGCATTCAAATGCTCCAATGCTTCTTTAAATCTCTCTTGGGAAAGACGCTAAAAGTCCTACAGCTAGACAGCTATTAGCTGGCGCTGTGCTGATTCCTAGAAGAAAGAAAAATGGTTGAATGTTGTTGAATACCATCAAACTATTATTGTAATTTTACTTTTCCACAGCCATTGTACGTGGACGATTTTTTGGTCCCAGAATAACAAGAATATTCAGCCTTGGTATACCTATTATCTGCAGAGGAATAAATGCCTAGGAGATCTAGGATAACCAACCGCTTTTCAGCCGTTCCATCTAGCACTAGGCTATAGTTTCTGTTGATGGCGAGGACTGTTGATCTTGCCACCCATGCCATAAAAAGAGTATTTTTCTAAGGAAAAATACGGCTTTTTTTTGGCGTTTATTCAGAGATAAAAGGAAAACCAAATTTTTTGCTTTTTTTGTGTGAACAAATACAAAAAGGATATTTCGTTTTATTTTGATACCTGGGTAAGGATATCTGAGGTTTTCACCTTTTTTTACCACTTTTAATGTAGAGATACATATTTTTAGACTACGGTCGACGAATTAAGGACTACAAACTTATTACAATAAACTATGGACTACAAATTTGCCTATTCAAAAAAAAACGCATCAGCCCTCACAGACTTTTCTGTGCTAAAGGCTTAGCTCTCAAGAACAAACGAAAAAAAAAATGCTCTTACAATCAAATCATATGTAAAGAAACTAGGCAAATGTCTCTTTCAAGTCAAGGAACAACCCTTGACTTTTGACATGAAGCTTAAGCACTACTTAGCACTTAAACCTTAACACAAGCTTGTACACATCATTATGACTCTCATATAACATTACGAAAATTGAGAGACATATCCTTTGGTTTTTGCCATGAAGCTACTAGTTAGTAGCTTCATGGCATGAAACATGAAAAACTAGTTAGCACTTAAAAGCTTAGCACAAGATTGCCCACGTCATTATGGCTCTCATATAAAACCAGAAAACTGAGAGACGTACCCTTTGATTTTTGCTATGACGATATGTAGCCAAAACTCGAACCTTTCAACTGAGTAACCCTGCCTAAATATGAGGGGAATGTATGCAAATATTTAATATAGTACGTGTCAGCCTGGTACGTTTCAGAATTAATTTGAGCTAGTGGCAATTGCGATAGCAATGAATAAATCACACCGATGGTATATAGGAAATTTCAATACACTTTGGTTAAAGTTTCCTTTAATCTTCTTACTATTCTCTTTGTCAAAGCTGAAACGAGTCCCCAAAAGTGGGGGTTGAAATTTTCGGTATTGTTTTTGTTCATCGCTGGCTATAAGCATCTTTTTTTTTCAGTGTGCTAGCTTTACATTAAACAAAACAGAGTACTCGATACCATTCAATTTGGACCATTCAGTTTATAATTTTAGAAAAATTATAATTTTAGGAAAGTAATTTTAATTTTAGAAATGTAATTTTAGAAAAAAAAGGCTCGAACATGGTTTTTGGATCCTAAATTTTTTTTCAGCGTTCTACCATATAGTATAATAAAAATACGAGAAAAATGTTGTGGACCTTGAACAACTTGCAAAAATACGTATACCATTCAATACAGAAGAAAAGTGCTTATTACCACATCCAAAATTGATACTGATTTTGCAAAACTGAGCCAAATTCACCCTTAAAGTGAGAAGGAGGGGGGGGTTTAAAGCCATAAATTCATTATTCGATAACACATAGAAAAAAAATGTCTTCTATAGGGTTATTGAACTCGTATTTAAGAGAAGTAAAAGTAAAACTGAATCATCATCAGTATAATGGGGGATATTGTAGAAATCTTTCTTTAGTGTTTAAGTGTGAGGGGTTATATCGAAAAAAAAACGAAATAGCCTATTTTAGCAAGTATGATGCTCTTTCTATAGTTTACTTGTTTATAGATGATGAATAAGGGGAAGAAAGGACTTGGAACCTACAAAACGAACACCTATGCTATTTAATAGCAAAAACAAAAATAGAAATCGTAATAATAATAAGGATAATAAAAAAAAGCATTTTTCTGTGATTGCATGGATTGGTAACAGGTAGGAAATCATGTTACAAAACATGTCAAGGCTGCTCTCAAACTGCATGAAAGAAGGGCGAAAAAAAATATAAATGGGTAAACTTGTTGGAAGAAATAACTCTTATGGAGTTATCGGAGTCGTAAAAAAAACTAAAAGAGACATGAAAATAATACTTTTTGAATAAATTAGTATGTGCTTTAAATTCTAAAGATCAGCCTTAAATTCTATAACTGAAACGTTAGTTAATCTTCCCGGTTATGAGTTCGTGTGTAAGACCCGCCAGAATAATAAGCAAGGAGGATTTGGACTATTTGTCAAGCGATCAATACCTGTTAGAATTATTAGTGATGTGGAGCATTTGAACGTGGAGATACTGTTTGGAAATATTAGCGGTAGAAATTGAGATTAACGATGAGCAAATAGTTTGTTGTGTGTGTTATCGTCCTCCAAGTGGAAGGGCGAAAAGGTATACTGAAATTTTACAGGAATGTCTTGATATATTGTCACGTGAATACCGTAAGTCTATCATTATGGGTGATTTTAATGTTGATATATCTTTACTACGTAACCGTATTACGAATAATTTACAAACTTATGACGTAATATCGGAAATGCTGTCTACGTTTTTAGCTGCCAGATGTCTCCCTGCATGTCGTATACTGACTAGAGTTACCAAAAAACTTCCCAGTCTTTTATTGACAATATTTGTAAGAATATCCAAGTTCGAACATTTAAGGTCGTCGTAAACAATCATTTTATGGTGGTGTTTGATCTAATTATCGGTATTACGCCAACTATTACCAGGCAGTAGCGAAGAGTTTAGAGTTATGGATACAACTAAACTAAAGGAGTTGCTGAGGAACAACGTTTTTTACCCTGTTATGAGTCCAAAGACCCGGATGAGGCTGCGAGGACGTTTTTAGAAATCTTTAAAAATGCGCTTGACCAGGCGTGCCCTTACCGTTGTATTACAAACAGAAGAGTTAAACATCCTACTAAACCGTGGATTACATCAAGTATACTCAAATCTATATAATGGCGGAAATACTTGTCAAATTCGACTGAAAAAAGTAAGCAAAATTTTAAGAATTATAAAAATACATTAACAAAATTAATTCGGGCATCGAAGCAGAGTTTATTACAAAAAATCATTCCTAGAGGTGAAAGGGTCGCCGAGGAAGACATGGAAATTAATTAATGATTGTCTAAGTTGGACAAAACAAAATGAAATCCCGAAGAAATGACAGCAAAAGATGGGACAACTGTGAAAGGGAAAAAAGAAGAGATTACACTACTTAACCGCCACTTTGCAACTATCGGTGAAATGGCTTCAGCGCCAACAGCTGTATTGCAGTCAGCTGTAGAAACTGATTTGAAGGATTATTTACCTCCATCGAATGACCTATCAATATTTCTTTCTCCTGTATAAGCTTTGGAATTATTGGTAATTTCCAGACTTTTTAAAAACAGAAAGTCAGAAGAGCCGGATGGATTTAGTACAAATTTACTGAAGACGATTATCCCAGAAGCTGCGGAGTGCTTAGCTAATATTATTGACCTTTGTTTTAAGTACGGCAAATTCCCTGATTACCTTAAAGCTGATAGAATAGCTGCGTTACATGAGGGAGGTGATTCAAAAGATCAAATAATTATCGTCCAATTTCGATTTTATCGGCTTATTCTAAACTTATTGAACATTGTTAGTATAATCGTCTGGTTTCGTTACTAGGGAAGATTAATTTCTTTCTCAAGTCACAATTTGGTTTCAGGAGAAACTATTCTGTCCAACATGCGTTTTAGTTGTTACTCAGTTTTTCATGACGTTTTTGTCCCTACTTTTCTTGATTTATGTAAATGACTTGGGTAGTCGTCAAAGGATCTCGGACTTACTGTATTGTATGCTGATGATACGGGGTGAAGGGTCTCTGGACCCAATAATCTGATACTTCGGCAAAATTTACGTCAGTCATTTGATAGAATTAAGGTGGTGGTTTAAGTCTTTTCGTCTGACAGCAAATTCCAAAAAGACAAAATTTATTATTTACTCTCGGACTTCAACTTCTTGTCCTAGATTCCAGGCATTTGAGGCTTTAAACAAAGCGCGTATTAAGCGTTGTAAGGTTTCTCCTTACTTACAGGGCTAATAAATTTGGTAGCGTGATACAAACTGAGGCGTTGGGTAAGAAATCGATACTCAGAATTCAGTGACAACTGATTTTATTTACAAAAGAAGATAAAAAGAAAAATATTCTAATTCTGTTTATGTTGAATATTTCCAAACCTCTGCTAGGTCTAAGGTCTAATGATCTACTTGTTCAATCAACCAATGTTTACCGAAAAGAAAAGATTAAGTTAATCTTAGGCTAACGATTGTTTCTACTTAAAAAGGTTACACTTGAACAGTTAGTCAAGGCTTGAGTTCTGGGTTATTAAAATCCTTTAGTTCAAGCTATTTTTGAGCTAAGCTAAGAATAACCGTACTTGTTTTTAATTCAAATTTCATTAACCCAAACCAAGAGATTCTCTTATTATTTCTTGAAAGGGCTGTGTATTTTTTGGACCTTTATTAAGCTTTAACTTTAGCAGGAAAAAGCTTAATTGAAAATATCTGGACATAAAGGTTTGGAAATTCTTACGCTGATAATATTGTTCCCTTTTCCCCTAACCTACCTGTATAAACATTAAGGTCACCTTTGTATAAACATGCAGTAGACGGAGTTAACGAAATGAAAGAATGATTAAAAAGGGAACGGTGTTCCTCTTCGTATAAACGTCTGAAGATGGCACAAAGGGGGGGGGGTTTTTAATTAATATCATTGTCCGATAATTCCAATTTTTGGATATAAGGTCTTTATAAAGTCAAGCCTCAAGGGACTCTAGGCTGACAAGGGGAAGCACAAATGGCTCTCCTAGCTTTCTCTTCTCGGTTAAGGTTTCCTTTCCTCTTTAAACCCTCAGTTATTCAAAGCTTAAATTTCTGGGAGAAAATCTAATTTGGCTTATTCTAATCTTAATATGCTGTTTTGTCCAAATGGCTCAAGGCTTGTCTAGGTGGAACATACTACCAAAACTATAAGCCCAAAATCATCAACTTAGATTTCAGCACTAGTTGTTATTAATTTCTCTTATATACGTATTAAAGTTATTTCCAAGTGACAGAAATCTTTAGAGGTTTTCTCCTGTTTTAACTTTTATCTTCAAACTTTTATCCCCAAGGGAAAATTCAGACAGGCAGTGGTAGCTTATCGTAATTACAAAGTAAAACACTTACTCTTTGTTTGATCCAAAACAAGACTACCCTGTTTTCGTTCCTGAATCCCTATTTTAAGTTCTCTCTTATTTTGTCCTTCTTTCCTCTCATTGGCCAGTGACCAGTTTAATGTAATCCTCGTAATAGTTCTTTGTTCAAAAGATTAGTTTCCGCTTTCTCTATTAAAATCCTGTTTTTGTCATGTGACACAAGTCGCGTAATGCTTCTTGCCATTGACCCTTGAGTTTGAAACGGAGGTCTGGTATTTGCATTTTATGGCCCTTGATGGATCAAAGGTATTCTTATGCAAATGTAATGTTGTTTCCTTACTCAAAGAAAATTAATACTTCGTTTCCTTTATAATTACTCAAAAGTCATACTTTGCTATTTTTTACAATTTAGTCAGGTTATGATGGCTTTTCCACATTCTCACCACCTCCCACACTTAAAATTCTTTAGTACAGTTATTTTTTCTTAATGAAACCATAACTTTGCTAAGAATCAATTCAGTTCAATTTCTTCCTGTTCTACATTTACATGAAATCCTTGAGACTTTTGTTTCCTATAGTCTAACCATAGTTTTTCTCAATGTTTTAAATATAATTCCAATAGAGACTAGTCCTAATAAAGATAGAAATAGATTAAAGGTATTGAGAAAAAATGTCCAATAGCTAGCCGTTTTCCTTCCTTTTTTGTCCTTTAAGGAAATGTGCATTTTTCTTAGCTCAGCTATGCCAATCTGCGTCTTGGAGTTGTTCTGGAAAATATATAGAGATTAAATCTTCAAATTTTTTGCTCCATTCGTTTTTTATACCAGCTATGGAGAGGTTTCCTTCTAGGCTAATTATCGATATGTTTAAAGGTGCCATTTCCTTTGTAATCTGTCCCCTATACATACTGTTTATCTTTAACATTTCTGCAGTTAGAGAACATTCCTCTGGCAATTTCACTATTGACCTGCCTTTTATATATGTGAATTTACTATTTTTTTCTGTTTTACATTCGAAATGTATTCTTATTTCTTCTTTGAAAGGAGATGTGATTATATATTTTTCCCTTCCAATTCTTTGGATTAAGATTTCATTTTCCTTTATAATTTTTGGTTTGACACTCTTTATTAATTAATGCATTATTTTCCATATAGTTTGCTAAACTGCAGGAGTTCATTTGTGTGCTTCTAATAATAAATTGGTGGTTGCACAATAGTGGTATACTCTTTAAATTACATCTTTTTTCTATATTGTCATCTTCTAAAAAATATCTCGTTTGATCTTTACCTAACCCAAAAAATTTGAACTCATTTTCTATTTGAAAGAAATACGAAGTGTTTGACACTGGGAACGGAATGCTGAACATTTCGAACATTCTGAACCCCATCTTGTTTATTTGATATAGAAAAACCACAAATAACCAACAATTTCAATTGTTGTGTCGCCATATTGCAGCTAGTCGATTTATAAAGTTCCAGTAATCCGTAACGCCTATAATTAACCGATATCCTATAGCCTATTGGTAGTGAATATTAAGATTTTGCTATTTTTCCGCCGAGAAAATCCTTTAAACTAGGATCTTTATAATTTAGTGGTTTTTATTTAGCTTTTCTTTCATGGATAAATTTTCCTTGTTCGTAATTATCAACTGTTTGCACAGAAGTATTTCCTTCCAAATTGTCACTTATTTCCTCACTGGTTATTCCATCCATGGTTGTAATTGAGGCTCTGGTAAACTCAATTCTGTGTCTGTTCCTGCGTTACCAGAACCATTCCCCTCACTCGAAGTCGTAATGTAAGGCTGGTTTACCCTTTCCAAATTGTTTTCATTTATTTGGTTTAATAAACTTCCCTTTAAATTACATTGCCAAATATTATGGGGGATGTCTTCCTCTATCTGTGTTTTATTCATTTGCTCCCCTTCAATTTCGTCTGGTATAGGATCTAAGGGCTTGTTATCTACCTTTTACCTTTGTATTGCTATCTCGGGGTTCATGGCTAAAAACCTTTCGTGGTCGTTTATCTTTTTAAGTTGTCTTATATTTACTAACTTGCGTTTACAAGTTTTTAACTCCTGTAGCAAAAATACGTTTTTATATAATTCCGATAACACTAGATAAGGTCCCCTATATGAATAATTTTTTGATGAACTTTCTTGGATGACATACACTAAATTATTAGGGAAGATTTTGATTTCCAATATTTTTTTTGTTGTATGTGCCGCTTGACCTTTTCGGGCCCCTTTTAGTTCATTCATACATATTTGTCGGCTGACAAATACCTCTTGAACGAGATTAGATACCCATTCATCTTCTGAACAGAACCCCTCCCTCGGATTAGAAACAATGTTATCAAATACTGATTTCGCTTCGAAACCATGTAGTAGAAAAAAGGGTGTATATTTTCTGCTAGCATCTATACTAGTGTTTAATGCTAATTGTATGAATGGTAAGAATTCACTCCAATTTCCTCTATGTATCTCATCGTGGTAGTGAGTTAGTATTTTTTTTACACATTTTACTCTATTTTCTGCTAATCCATTAGATTGGGGGTTTCTTGGCGATGAATGTATAATTTTGAATCCTAATTCTTTGGCCATTTCATTAAAGGTTTTACTCATAAAGCATGTGGTATTATCAGACAGTAGGAAATCCATATTTCCAAAATGGGATATGATTTCCTTTATTATAAATTCCATCACTGATTTTGACCTGAGGTCTTTGGCTGGTGCTATTACTGTGTACTTAGTAAAATGCTCTACCGCAATAATTATATATTGGTCACCGTTAGCGCAAAGTTGTAGTTTTCCCGTGGTATCCATTGACCAGATATGAAATGGGTGGTCAGGGAAAATACTTTCTCTCAATTTAGGATATATATTGCTAACTTTATTCCTCCTTAAACATAGATCACAATTCTTTACCGCCTCTTCAACTTGGCAGTACATATTTTCAAAACACAACTTTGGTTTAACTTATTCAAAGTTTTACAGTCCCCATGTGTGCTCCTAGGAAAAGGCTCGTATGCATAAGATTAATGATTCCTCTAATTAGTTTTTTTTGGTAGGATGATTTTAATTTGATGCATCTGTTTCCTTTTTTCTGAGTCGTCTATTGCATACAATATTTCTTCGACTAGGATCAACTGAAGATATCTTAACCATTTCACACAAAAAGGATTCCCTTCCCCTAAATTTGAAGTTTCTGTCTGTTCTTAATTTTAGCTCTGCCCGAAACGTCAAATTTTGGAAATTATTCCTGCGGCTTACCCCTCTTGGTGCCTAGGTCTGCGGGTATCCCAGACCCAGCCCAATTATCCATGATAGTGACTCTTTCTATAGTCCTAGTCTTTGCAAGCTCCACCGCCCGAGCTTGTCGTATCGATAACGGCTCGTCCCTCTCCGATTCTAAATCCCTGGACGTTTTGGATTCGGCCCGATTACCCTTATTGCCAGTAATCTACAGTAGTTCTGGTCTTTGCAAATTCCGCCGTCAGAGCTTGTCCTTTACAGGGTTCAATTTCACTCCCCTCTAAAATTGACCTGCTGTCAGTAACACACGCATGCGTACTGCCCTTTACTTTTACCTCTTTCAGTTTGCCGTGGATAGACCCAGAGGTTAGGCATCTATCCCTGTACCCAGGCTTGTTCCTTCTTATAGAAGGAAACTCCTTTTCAGTATTACTACTGAATTCATCCCCTTTCGATGGTTTGATAGCTCCGGGAATGTTTGAGCTACTCGTATTTGACTCACATCCCTCACAGGGCCTGGTCAAACCAGTCTGGCTCTACTGTTCATTTCTACCCTCTTTAAACTTTTCATTATTTTTATCTATATCCTGGGAAGATTTTAAGCCAAATGTGTATTTTCTAATTTTATTATTTCATCAATTGCCACCTTAATTTCAGGGTCTTCTAATTGAAATCCCCTCATCTCTTCTTCACCAATCCCAAAAATCAATCGTTTCCTCGTCTCCTAATAAAGCTAAATATTCTACTTCTAACTCATCAAGATTAATTGACCTATTTTCCTTAACAAATTGTGAGCTAGGTTGACTCAAATAGTCTGCAGGGTTCCTACTTGTGCTAATGTGGTGATATGTATACAAATCGTTGTCTAATAGAACCGCAATTCTATATAATTTTGAGTGAAGATCCTTTGATCTTTTAAGATATGTTAGTGCTGCACAGTCTACAAATATGTGAGTTCTCACGGCCCATAAATACCCTTTTTGGAAGTGCTTTAGACTTTGTACTAAGGCAAAAAGTTCCCTGTTTTGGTTATCAAACCTTGAGGCTTCACCACTAAGAACCTTTGAATAGGTTGCCACTATTCGAAATCTATCTGTCGTTTCGCATTGTTGCATTAAAATTGAAGCAATACTTTTTCCGAGGCATCTGTGACAAGGTAAAATTCTTTGTCTTTATCAGGAAAATTCTAAAAAAATACTATTTGGATTTAATAATTCTGTTTTTTAAGTTTTCAAAGGCTACGCTTTGTTCTACGCTTTGTTCTTATTATTTCGTCAATTGCCATCTTAATTTCAGGGTCTTCTAATTGAAATCCCCTCATCTCTTCTTCACCAATCCCAAAAAAATTGTTCCTTGTTCTGGAAATATATAGAGATTAAATCTTCAAATTCTTTGCTCCATTTGTTTTTTATACCAGCTATGGAGAGGTTTCCTTCTAGGCTAATTATCGATATGTTTAAAGGTGTCATTTCCTTTGTAATCTGTCCCCTATACATACTGTTTATCTTTAACATTTTCTGCAGTTAGAGAACATTCTTCTTGGCAATTTCACTATTGACCTGCCTTTTATGTATGTGAATTTACTATTTTTTTCTGTTTTACATTCGAAATGTATTCTTATTTCTTCTTTGAAAGGAGATGTGATTATATACTTTTCCCTTCCAATTCTTTGGATTAAGATTTATTTTCCTTTATAATTTTGGTTTGACACTCTTTATTAATAATGCATTATTTTCACAATAGTTTGCTAAACTGCAGGAGTTTATTTGTGTGCTTCTAATAATAAATTGGTGGTTGCACAATAGTGGTATACTCTTTAAATTACATATTTTTTCTATATTGTCATCTTCTAAAAAAATATCTCGTTTGATCTGTACTTAACCCAAAAAATTTGAACTCCTTTTCTATTTGAAAGAAATACGAAGTGTTTGACACTGGGAACGGAATGCTGAACATTTCGAACATTCTGAACCCATCTTGTTTATTTGATATAGAAAAATCACAAATAACCAACAATTTCAATTGTTGTGTCGCCATATTGCAGCTAGTCAATTTATAAAGTTCCAGTAATCCGTAACGCCTATAATTAACCGATATCCTATAGCCTATTGGTAGTGAATATTAAGATTTTGCTATTTTTCCGCCGAGAAAATCCTTTAAACTAGGATCTTTATAATTTAGTGGTTTTTGATTTAGCTTTTCTTTCATGGATAAATCTTCCTTGTTCGTAATTATCAACTGTTTGCGCAGAAGTATTTCCTTCCGAATTGTCACTTATTTCCTCACTGGTTATTCCATCCATGGGTTGTAATTGAGGCTCTAGTAAACTCAATTCTGTGTCTGTTCCTGCGTTACCAGAACCATTCCCCTCACTCGAAGTCGTAATGTAAGGCTGGTTTACCCTTTCCAAATTGTTTTCATTTATTTGGTTTAATAAACTTCCCTTTAAATTACATTGCCAAATATTATGGGGGATGTCTTCCTCTATCTGTGTTTTATTCATTTGCTCCCCTTCAATTTCGTCTGGTATAGGATCTAAGGGCTTGTTATCTACCTTTGACCTTTGTTTTGCTATCTCGGGGTTCATGGCTAAAAACCTTTCGTGGTCGTTTATCTTTTTAAGTTGTCTTATATTTACTAACCTGCGTTTACAAGTTTTTAACTCCTGTAGCAAAAAGACGTTTTTATATAATTCCGATAACACTAGATAAGGTCCCCTATATGAATAATTTTTTGATGAACTTTCTTGGATGACATACACTAAATTATTAGGGAAGATTTTGATTTCGAATATTTTTTTCGTTGTATTGTGCCGCTTGACCTTTTCGGGCCCCTTTTAATTAATTCATCCATATTTGTCGGCTGACAAATACCCCTTGAACGAGATTAGATACCCATTCATCTTCTGAACAGAACACCTCCCTCGGATTAGACACAATGTTATCAAATACTGATTTCGCTTCGAAACCATGTAGTAGAAAAAAGGGTGTATATTTTCTGCTAACATCTATACTAGTGTTTAATGCTAATTGTATAAATGGTAAGAATTCACTCCAATTTCCTCTATGTATCTCATCGTGGTCGTGAGTTAGTATTATTTTTACACATTTTACTCTATTTTCTGCTAATCCATTAGATTGGGGGTTTCTTGGCGATGAATGTATAATTTTGAATCCTAATTCTTTGGCCATTTCATTAAAGGTTTTACTTGTAAAGCATGTGGTATTATCAGACAGTAGGAAATCCATATTTCCAAAATGGGATATGATTTCCTTTATTATAAATTCCATCACTGATTTGACCTGAGGTCTTTGGCTGGTGCTATTACTGTGTACTTAGTAAAATGCTCTACCGCAATAATTATATATTGGTCACCGTTAGCGCAAAGTTGTAGTTTTCCCGTGGTATCCATTGACCAGATATGAAATGGGTGGTCAGGGAAAATACTTTCTCTCAATTTAGGATATATATTGCTAACTTTATTCCTCCTTAAACATAGATCACAATTCTTTACCGCCTCTTCAACTTGGCAGTACATATTTTCAAAAACACAACTTTGGTTTAACTTATTCAAAGTTTTTACAGTCCCTATGTGTGCTCCTAGGAAAAGGCTCGTATGCATAAGATTAATGATTCCTCTAATTATTTTTTTTGGTAGGATGATTTTAATTGATGCATCTGTTTCCTTTTTTCTGAGTCGTCTATTGCATACAATATTTCTTCGACTAGGATCAACTGAAGATATCTTAACCATTTCACAACAAAAGGATTCCCTTCCCCTAAATTTGAAGTTTCTGGTCTGTTTTTAATTTTAGCTCTGCCCGAAACGTCAAATTTTTGGAAATTATTCCTGCGGCTTACCCCTCTTGGTGCCTAGGTCTGCGGGTATCCCAGACCCAGTCCAATTATCCATGCTAGTGACCCTTTCTATAGTCCTAGTCTTTGCAAGCTCCACCGCCCGAGCTTGTCGTATCCATAACGGCTCGTCCCTCTCCGAGTCTGAATCCCTGGACGTTTGGGATTCGGCCCGATTATCCTTAGTGCCAGTAACTTCTACAGTAGTTCTGGTCTTTGCAAATTCCGCCGTCAGAGCTTGTCCTTTACAGGGTTCAATTTCACTCCCCTCTAAAGTTGACCTGCTGTCAGTAACACACGCATGCGTACTGCCCTTTACTTTTACCTCTTTCAGTTTGCCGTGGATAGACCGAGAGGTTAGGTATCTATCCCTGTACCCAGGCTTGTTCCTTCTTATAGAAGGAAACTCCTTTTCAGTATTACTACTGAATTCATCCCCTTTCGATGGTTTGATAGCTCCGGGAATGTTTGAGCTACTCGTATTTGACTCACATTCCTTACAGGGCCTGGTCAAACCAGTCTGGCTCGACTGTTCATTTCTACCCTCTTTAGACTTTTCATTATTTTTATCTATATCCTGGGGAGATTTTAAGCCTAAGAGTGTATTTTCTAATTTTATTATTTCATCAATTGCCACCTTAATTTCAGGGTCTTCTAATTGAAATCCCCTCATCTCTTCTTTACCAATCCCAAAAAAATTAATCGGTTCCTCGTCTCCTAATAAAGCTAAATATTCTACTTCTAACTCATCAAGATTAATTGACCTATTTTCCTTAACAAATTGTGAGCTAGGGCGACTCAAATAGTCTGCAGGGTTCCTACTTGTGCTAATGTGGTGATATGTATACAAATCGTTGTCTAATAGAACCGCAATTCTATATAATTTTGAGTGAAGATCCTTTGATCTTTTAAGATATGTTAGTGCTGCACAGTCTACAAATATGTGATTTCTCACGGCCCATAAATACCCTTTTTGGATGTGCTTTAGACTTTGTACTAAGGCAGAAAGTTCCCTGTTGTGGTTATCAAACCTTCAGGCTTCACCACTAAGAACCTTTGAATAGGTTGCCACTATTCGAAATCTATCTGTCGTTTCGCATTGTTGCACTAAAATTGAAGCAATACTTTTTTCCGAGGCATCTTTGTCAAGGTAAAATTCTTTGTCTTTATCAGGAAATTCTAAAAAAATACTATTTGGATTTAATAATTCTGTTTTTAATTTTTCAAAGGCTACGCTTTGTTCTGGGCCGAAAATAAAAGGAACATTTTTTCTAGTTAGTCGAATTAAAGGTTCGGCTAATTTTGCGTAATTATGATAGAATCCCCTGTAATAACCTGTTAAACCTAGAAATGACCTAATTCCTGTGACGTCACTTGGTGGTTCTAATTTCTTTATAGCTTCTAATTTTTGTGCTTGTGGTTTAACTCCTTTTTTGGAGACTCGAAACCCTAACAAGTCACACTCTTTCGAAAAAAAATGAGATTTATCAATATTAAGCCTTAGTTTAAATTTTATAGCCTGTTTTAAAGTTAGTTCAATATGTTTCAAATGTTCTTCAAAGTTCCCTGACATATGTATTGTCAAGTCATCTACATAACTTGATAAAAATGAAGAAAATTCGGGTCCATAAACCTGATTTAAAAATTCAAACAAAAGCTCGGGGCGAGAAAACTGACCCTTGTGGCACGCGCTTAAATACATAAGAAATCCCCTTACTTGAGAAACTAAAATATTTTTGGCTTTCTTTAGCTAAGTTACAGTGACTAAATCCATTTCTAATATCAATAGTTGAAATGAATTTGGTTTTATTAGATGGATCAGAGATGACCTCTGAAATTCTTCGAATACCCCACTGTGAGTCTTTTATCGCCTTATTTATTGCTCTTAAATCTATGAGGAACCGACTATTACTTTCATCCCACAAGTTTTTTTGGTGGAATTTTCCCATCCTTTCCTGGTTTTCCTATGCAAAATATTGGAGCTGTATATTCAGAAGGTCTTATTTCAATTATTCCTACTCTCACCATTTCGTTTATGTGTTTTTGTAAGCATTCTGTCATTAAAAATGGTAAAGGGAATTGTTTGACACACTTAATAGGTATATCTGGGTCTATTTTTACCTTATATCCTGGAAGGTCATTTTGCCCTACTTCATAAGGTCCAGTTGCAAAGGCTCGTTTAAATTTTAATAAGACTGTCTCTACTATTTGTTTTCTTTCTGAACTTAATGGACCCGTTTTAATTCTCTTTAAAAATTTGCTGTCTTCCTATCCTATTTTATCCTCCTCTATAGAGAGGGATTCTTCTTTATTTTCTATTACTCCTGCTGCTAAAAAGTCACATCCGTTAAATATTCATTGTTTATCACCTCATATGAACCAACGGTTTTACCTCGTGGTAAGTTTAGAGGTTCATCGCTCGTATTAAAATAAACTATTTTTATTGCATTGTTATAAGTTTCACATAGCGACGGAGATATGTGTAATTGTTTTTGAATATTCGGGGTAAACATTATAGTGTCGCCGTGAGCTACAAAGGGTGCTGAGTGATTCGACAATTTGGCCTTAATGATTTTGAAACAATTGGCCTGAATACAGACCTGTTTCGCTATATATGTCAATCCCCTTCCCGAAATTTCTTCCGTGAAAAACGCAAGGGAATTTATTTCCTCCGTACTTGTATTTCCTAAAGAGATTTTATTATATTTTAAATTTAACGTACAATCAAGTTTGTTTAAAATATCATATCCTATAATTACGTCAAATTTCAAGTCTGGGACGACTAAAAATTTCCAAAATAATCTTTCATTCCGTTTTGCCTCATCTGTAATGCAGAATGCTACATTTATTTCTCCTATTAGTGGTAAAGTCTCTCCACTTAAAGATTTCACGTTTCGGGAGGACGGTTTGAGGCGTCTACTAACCTCTACTGGAATTTTTGAAATATTTCCTCCTCTCTTAATAAGCTTCTTTGGCACCCGCTATCTACAAAACATTTTACAAAATTTTGGTCTGCTATTTTAGCTGTCCACATAAATGGGAAAGAACTTGGTTCAGTTTTATTTTCCTGCAACGTACTAAAACAAATATCTTCATTTTGGTTAGAAGGAGGGTTTGTGATTTTATTTTCAGGCTTGGGACGTACCTCCTCTAAGTCCTGTCTGATTAGTTTTTTTTTTCAATAGGATTTGGTGCCATACATTTGTCTGCACTATGCCCGAATTCTTGGCACCTTATACATGCTAGACTTTGCCAACAATCTTTCCGGTAATGTCCGGGTATTCCACAGTTCGTACACTTTGGGATTTTGCAATCCACTTTCATGAATTTTAATAAGGAATTTGTTCAATTTTTTTTCATAATTTCCTGAATTAATTTTCTGTATTGTGTATCCAAGAGGTGAATTCAATAAAGAGTTTGTTACTTACTTACTTACTTACTATTTTTTCATAATAACATAATGATATATCCAACAACGGATGCTGATAAAGAATTTATTCAATCTGATACCTATATTTTGTCAAAGTTATCCCATGTGTCTGACTTTAGATGAATGCAAATTCCTTTTCTTGCATCTCCGATGTTTTTTAATAGACATTCTAAACGTTTGATATGCTAGCTAACTCTAAAAATAATGAACACATAACAATGTAATGCATAATATATTTTTAATGAAATAATGCTAAAAAAAAAGTTGAATAATTTCGAAGTTTTAAAAAAAAGTTTGTTTTTATGAAAAAAAAATATTGAATTAGAACCATCAGTCCTCATCATTATGAGTATCCAAAACTGGACTTAAGTTTCACATTTGAACTAGAGAATTGTATTTTCCATAATTTTCTTACAATAAACTAGAATTTACGGTCAAAAACCCTTATTAGCTCAGATTTTATGGAAATACTTTATTTTTTGATCCACAAATAGACTAAAGTTTCACATTTGAACCAGAGAATTGTATTTTCCATAATTTTCTTACAAAAAAACTAGAGTTTACGGTCAAAAACCCTTATTAGCTCAGATTTCACGGAAATAGTTTTATTTTTCGATCCAAAAATAGACTTAAGTTTCACATTTGAACCGGAGAATTGTATTTTCCATATTGTTTTTCGCTAGCAACTCACCCCTCCACTATCACACTATAAATACTCTAAGAGATTCCTTCTGCAATCAAGCCATCCCCCCAAAAATATTTTTCAAGTCTTCCACACGGGTTTTTCGCTAGCAACTCGCCCCCCACTATCACACTATAACTACTCTAAGAGATCCTTCTGCCATCAAGCCACCCCCCCCAAAAAAAAAATATTTTTTCAGAGATTTCTTGTTAAAGAATTTTATTTCAAATCATCCACACGGGTTTTTCGCTAGCAGCTCGCCCCCCACTATCACACTATAACTACTCTAAGAGATCCTTCTGCCATCAACCCATCCCCCCAAAAATATTTTTTCAGAGATTTCTTGTTAAAATTTTTTATTTCATGTCATCCACATGGGTATTTCACTAGCAACTCGCCCCCCACTATCACACTATAACTACTCTAAGAGATCCTTCTGCCATCAACCCATCCCCCCAAAAATATTTTTTTAAGAGATTTCTTGTTAAATTTTTTTATTTCAAGTCATCCACACGGGTTTTTCGCTAACAACTCACACCACTCCACTATCACACTATAAGTAGGCTACTCTAAGAGATCCTTCTGCTATCAACCCATCCCCCCAAAAATATTTTTTTCATAGATTTCTTGTTAAAATTTTTTATTTCAAGTCATCCACACGGGTCTTTCGCTAGCAACTCGCCCCCACTATCACACTACAACTACTCTAAGAGATCCTTCTGCCATCAAAAAAAAATTTCAGAGATTTCTTGTTAAAAATTTTTATTTCAATTCATCCACACGGGTTTTTCGCTAGCAACTCGCCCCCCACTGTCACACTATAACTACTCTAAGATATCCTTCTGCCAACAACCCATCCCACCAAAATATTTTTTCAGAGATTTCTTGTTAAAAAATTTTATTTCAAGTCATCCACACGGGTTTTTCGCTAGCAACTCGCCCCCCCACTATCACACTGTAACTACTCTAAGAGATCCTTCTGCCATCAACCCATCCCCCAAAAAAAAAAATTTTCAGAGATTTCATGTTAAAAATTTTTATTTTAAGTCATCCACACGGGTTTTTCGCTAGCAACTCGCCCCCCACTATCACACTATAACTACTCTAAGAGATCCTTCTGCCATCAACCCATCCCCCCAAAAATATTTTTTCAGAGATTTCTTTTTAAAAATTTTCATTTCAAGTCATCCATACGGGTTTTTCGCTAGCAACTCGCCCCCCACTATCACACTATAACTACTCTAAGAGATCCTTCTGCCATCAACCCATCCGCCCAAAAAATATTTTTTCAGAGATTTCTTGTTAAAATTTTATATTTCAAGTCATCTAAACGGGTTTTTCACTAGCAACTTGCTCCCCACTATCACACTATAACTACTCTTAAGAGATCCTTTTGCCATCAACCTATCCCCCAAAAAATATTTTTTCAGAGATTTCTTGTTAAAAATTTTTATTTCAAGTCATCCACACGGGTTTTTCGCTAGAAACTCACCCCCCACTATCACACTATAAGTACTCTAAGACACCCCGCTCCCATCACCCACCGCTTGTGTATTATACAGAACACATCGAAGAAGTAAAGCTATTCGTTATTAAAATTCTTTTTTTGCCATCTACATCTCTCTTAGTATCAACTTTTTAGTATAGTATAACGTTAAACTCCATTTTAAATTGACAACACTGTTCAAACACCACTTGTGTATTATACAGTACACATCGAAAAAGTAAAGCTATCCGTTATTAAAATTCTTTTTTTTGCCATCTACATCTATCTTAGTATCAAATTTGTAGTATACTATACCGTTAAACTCTATTTTAAATTGACAACACTGTTCAAACACTACTTGTGTATTATACAGTACACATCAAAGAAGTACAGCTAGGTCAAGTCTTAAGACCATTTTATCATCGTTAACCACATCCGTAGATTGATATTGTTCCAAATTTATACATTCGTATAGTCCAATTCGCAAATGCTAAACCCTTTTTTTTCTCCACCTTTCATAGGATCCAATTCGCAAATGCTATCTACCGACACATTCATATCAAACTATTCTTGGGTAAAGGCAATTGTCCAAAAAAATCAGAAACCGCTCTTGATAGCACATACTTCAAAGAAATGGAACAGTGGATAACGCATGGGTGATAGACAGCTTTTCCTACAAAATCATTTCTAAATACGCAATTTGACAATCTTTAGTTTTCGATAAAAAAAAACAAACAATTCTACTCTCAAAACGTGTTTGACCACTTTATAGGTATAAAAGATTTGCTCGCTTTTTGCAATGTGCACGTGAAACTGCACTGTATATTCTTGTAGGCGTGAAACTGTACTGTATATTCTTATACATGCTAGAGATAAGACAAATTGCGCAATCACTCGTCGTGGTACTAGATAGCTTACTACTATTAGTCATTATTTAGTTGTTGTGAATCGAAAACATTGGGTTTTCGGTTATTACCAGGGCACCCTTAAATAGGGGTGAAGGTCACAAGTAGAATTTAAAGAAATTTCTAAGTTCGTTGGAGGGTATAAAGAGTGAAAGTGAAAACAAACCAGAGTGGAGAGGGAGCGTGCGTTGCTGTGTTGACGTCAGGGGACTTAATGCTGCGACGAATATTGTTAGTAATAGTAAAGTAGTGCACTATACTTTAGCAGTGTAATGTAGGCTAAAACTACAGACATAAAATTAAAAACATAATATCATGTTGCAACCGGGGCTGGATCTAGGGGATGGGCTAGAGCAGGCAAGCACTCCAAGCAGCAAGCTTGGGAGTACCGAAACAAGCTTAAATTGTAATATTTTTGGGCCGAAATTGTAAAATTTACAGTTGATGATACGACAGGGGACGGCAAAGTATATATATAATTTTCCCCTGAGAAACATCTTAACTCCGGCTCTGGTTGCAACAAAAGAATGTTTGACTTAGCAATCATTTATGTTTATATCGGGTATTGTGGGATAAGATATATTTTCCAATAACAAAAAATACATAAATAAAAACCTTATATTGTGCGATGTATTTACAGAACTTTTTGTTTTAAATATTACTTTTTGCAAAGAATAAACTTAGACAAAACATACAAAGTAGTGTTAATAATCTATTAGTATTTAATTACATTCAAAAGATGGACCCCTCCTCACTGTTACCAAGTACCCCAAAATAAAATTTGTGACCTTGGATCAGCGCTTGCTTTACATGGTCATGTGTCAGTAAAAAGATACCAAAAATTTCAGTCTCTCGTTTGTTCCTTAGAGTTTTTTTTATAAATGGTTCTACAGAATCAAAGGAATAAAGGTCTGTTGTATATTAAATATAAAAAAAAAATTTCAACTGAAAGAAAGGAGCAACATTAAAACTTAAAACAAACAGAATCATTAAGTATATAAAGGGGTTTACCCCCTCCTCAACACCTCGCTCTTTACGCTAAAGTTTTTTAGTTCTTTTAGAAAATTGTTTTTATTTTTCTAATTAAACGGTCCTTATGTTTCCGGAGTCATTAGTAAAGAATTAGAACAAAATTCAAATTTTGGCGTAAAGAGCAAGGCATTGAGCAGGGGGCAACCCCCTATATACGTAATAATTTCTGTTCGTTTTAAGTTTTAATGTTGCTTGTTACTTTCAGTTGAAAATTCTTTTTTTAGTTTAATTTCTGATCGTTTTTTTTAAATACTGCCAGGAAATCTGGCCCCCCTCCACGGAGAAACCCCTCCCCACGGAAAAATTCCTCTAGACAATACAATCCTAGTGAAAAATTAACCCCGGACAATTACTCTTAACCACTCTGCTCGTAATTTGAGACGGAAAAGAGAAAGCAAGACATAAAAAGAATTTTATATATGAATTCTGGCAAATTCCCCCACTGTATAATTTCCCCTGACAATTTCACTCCCTGGAAACTTCCCTCCCCATGGAAAATTCCCCCGTGGAAAAAAACCCCAGCAGAAAATTTGTCCCGTCCCCCAACCGAAAACGTATGCCTACATCCGAATCACAAATACTATGCGCAAACAATGAGCACATTTTATAACTTAGACCTTTCCCCTGTGACTGTGGGGGGGGGGGGGGGTCATGTTATACCCCAAAAGCATGGTTAATGGGCCTTTCAACTATGATGAACAAAATGGCTATCTCAAAATTTTGATCGGACAATTTTTGGAGAAAAGGGGCGGGGGAGGGGGCCTAGTTGCCCTTCAGTTTTTTGGTCACTTAAAAAGGGCACTATAGTAGAATGTGCATTCTGGATTCTACGAGACATATAGCAATTTCTATGTTATTCTGGACCTTGTATATGCCTTTCAAAAAGATTCAAAGCTCCCTCACATGGCATTCTGGATTCTACGAGACATATAGCAATTTCTATGTTATTCTGGACTTTGTATATGCCTTTTCAGAGAGATTCAAAGCTCCCTCACATGGCCTTCTGGATTCTACGAGACATATAGCAATTTCTATGTTATTCTGGACCTTGTATATGCCTTTTCAAAAGAGATTCAGAGCTCCCTCACATGGCCTTCTGGATTCTACGAGACATATAGCAATTTCTATGTTATTCTACAGGGCATTACACCTTTTCAAAGAGATTTACGCAATTTACCAGATTTCTAGTTCATGATATATATGTCTTTTTAAGGATAAACCTGTATTATAAAACCAGCGCGTCTTGTTTCACTGTTAATATATTCAATTATTTTTTGTATATATTCAGGTTTCAAATTAGGATTTTCAACAGTTTGAATAGTTCATTCAACCTATTAGTATCGATATTTTTGCGATCATTTACATAGATATGGAAAATTCTAAGCAACTTTTGGTGAGTAAAATTTTCTCATTATTATAATAAAAAGAAATTGTCTCGTCATTAAGTTAAGGAAGAATTACCTTCCCTATGTTTTTTTTCACCATGTTGTTACCTCATTTAAAAAGCTTCCTTCTTTTAAATATTAAACGATCCATGTATTTCAATTTTAGAAAATATTCAAAAAAAGAGAGGCATGCTCACTTTGATTTTGGTTCATTGTATATGAAAAATTAAAATAGAATTTGCATATTATTTTCGGCAGATATGAAAGGTCGCCCCCCTCCTCAATACCTTGCTCTTTACACTAAAGTTCGAATTTCGTTCGAATCCCAAAGGTTGGTTAAGATATCTCTTTTGAAAATGCTAAAAAAAAAATCGTTTTACTCGTAAATTCAAATTTCAGGAGGGACTTAGCCCCCTCCCCTCCAACAATACAAAATCTTAAAATATAATGATTATATTCGATAGAAAACGCGAAGTATGCTTTTTTTCTATTATGTAAAACAAAAACCCACCCCCCTCAATTGTTGTGTTACGGTCATAATTCTTTAGTTTTAGTTATTTCGTTCAATTTGTGAATTTTCACGTAATCCTCTTAACAATATAGCAATTTCCAAAGCTTAGCAGGTAAAATCTTGGTTCATTGTCATGAATTGAAAACCTGTTTCTGCAACCTTTGTCCTTCATCAAAGTGAAATTTTGAAAGACGTATTTATTTAGCATATTCATGTCTAGGTAGCATACTAGGACACCCAAGGCTGTTCAGTACGATGAATGTATGTACGCGAAGGAACATTTGAGCAGAAAAATATTGATTTGTAAAAAAAGTAGCAGGCGTTCTAAAAGCAATAATAGATTGAGCACTACAAGTTTCAGAATCGACTTTATAGGTCAAATTATATCACGGGAAGAGGGTTTTAAAATCCCCCTTCCCTCCAAAACTCAAAATTTTCAAAAAAAAATTTATTTTAAAAGCTTTTTTAAATATTTGTAAAGCTTTAAGACATAGAGCACTACAAACATCAGAATTGACTTTATAGGTCAAATTATATTATGGGGAGATGTTTTTGAAATCACCCCTCCCTCCTTCCCCTCCCTCCAAACTCAAATTTTCAAAAATTTTATTTTAAAAGCTTTTTAAATATTTCTAAAGTGCTACAAACATCAGAATAAACTTTAGAGGGCTTATTATTTCATTACTAAATTTTTCTTCTTTTTTTAAGGATGTTGAGCAGGATTCTTGCCCTCCCTCCGAAAAGAGACCAAGATGGGGTGATAACATATCAATGCAAACTGCAAGACCATCCATTAAAAGTTCTCTGGACCAACCAGGGCCCTCTCATGACAGTGTCAACTCTGCACAGAATTCGATGAGAGAAAGCGTTATTCGCTATGCACCAGGGCCACTTTGTAACGAGCTAACTGCAACTTCTATGGTAAGCGCCATTTATCAGATATCTTTCAACTTTATAGCGCACTCACAATTTGGTTTTACAAATTCCCTTTTTAAACAAGTTGCTGATAAATTTAACTTTTACATTCGACTCAGAGTAAGCGCCATTTATCAGATAGCTTTCAACTTTATAGCGCACTCACAATTTCGTTTTACAAATTCCCTTTTTAAACAAGTTGCTGATAATTTAACTTTTACATTCGACTCAGAGATGACGTTCATGTACTAAAGTTAAGAAAAAAACAAACCGGGTCAGCACGCGCCTCTTAGCCTAATCAAATGCAGATTCCTTCAAGGTGTAACAAAACTTTGCTCCGTGTATTCTTCAATGAAATAAGGAACTTCTCGTGAAATTTGAAGTCTTAAGCAAAATTAAGCAAATTTAAGCAAAATTAAACGATCATCGTTTGTTCGGCTAACAATTTATAATCAGCTACTTGTATGCGCGTGTGTGTTTTTACTAAAGGGGGAGGGGGGGTAATTATTGAAGAAAAAAAAGGGTGTGTAGGGGTGGGGTAAAAAAAAAGGGGGGAGGGTAGATTTGTAGGAAAAGGAATCTGCTTCTAGTCTGATCGCTATTTTTTACGGACGGCTAGATTTGTAGGAAAAAGAATCAAGTTCTTTTTTTTAATGGGGTAGTAAGACAAATATTCGGTTGACTTTTTTTATTTTATTTTATTGCTATTAGTCAAACGTTGCGATGTTTTTGTATGTATGTGTGCGTGTGTGTGTGTGTGTGTGTGTGTGTGTTTGTGTGTGTGTGTGTGTGTGTGTGCGCTGTCTCTGTGCGTGTGTGTGAGCGTGTGCGTGTGTGCGTGTGTGTGTGTGTATGTGTGTGTGTGTGTGTGTGTGTGTGTGCGTGTGTGTGTGTGTGTGTGCGTGTGTGTGTGTGTGTGTGTGTGTGTGTGCATGTGCGCATGTGTACGTGTGTTATTAACAAAATTTGCCCCCAAAAAAGAAGGGGATCATCCAAACATTTTTATCGCGCTTTAATTATTGATATGGAAGGGGAAAAAAGTTCTTTGCTTACAAAGATTTATTTAGTCTAGGTTAACTACATCCGACACTTCAATCAAAACCGTTGCTAAACGACATAGGAAAATTCGGATTATCGAGAAAGTTACACCAACAGCAGCAGCAACCAATGCATGGGGTTCATGGCCATTAACCGAAGCTGAAGAACAATGCTTCATAGAACATACTGCATCGGTTGAACGATGGTCGAATTTTATCGAGAATTATAATCAAGAGGGACAAGCACTAGAGCTGGATCCCTATTTTGCATTTTTATTCTGAAAATTTTTTTTGAATAAAACCATTAGTTTTTTATATATCATTCTCTTGTTCTAACTTATCCTCTAAGAATAAAACTTCATTTTCCTGACTAAAACGATATATATTTTTAACATGTTCAATTGTCATTATGAAAGACATAGGCCAATGTAACTTGTTTTTTTTTTTTCTTCTTTTAATTGTTCAGATGGTGGGACAATGACAATGAAAAAATTAAAAGAGTTTATTAACTTTATAAAAAAATAATGGTTATTTCACATGGAAAATAAAATCTTTTTTTCTACAGATTAATGAAATAGAACTGCCGTTGGATAATGAAACATCGGAATTTACAGGCCCAATTCTGTCACCTCCAATGGAGTTCAGAGACGAACCTACATTAGTTGTAGATAATATTGAATGGCAAGGTAGTTTGCTTAACGATTTTTTTGGGGACATAGCTAGCCTAGATGACCTAAATTGTGATACTGATATGATAGAGGATCCGGACTGGATAGATGGATTTATGCATGAACATTTAGGCGGTGTAACTGAACCGGGTCCTCGTAAAGAAATTACGTCGCAGGAAAATATAGGCTGGCTAGATCAATTGTCCCCAAACACCTTGGAATATGTACTAGGAGACCTCATGCCACCTCCAACCATTGCAGTTGAACAGACCGGGGGGTATTGACAATTCTGAGTCACCCTCCACCATTCCGCTTAATGATACAACAATGCAAATTGTTGGGCCTAATTCTTCCGGGGACATTTTTAACGATAACTTTACTATTAGTGAACAAACAGGCACAGGACATGAAAATAGTGGTATGTCCCCGGAATTGCGTGAATTTTATTTGTTAGAGTCTGCTCTAGGTCATTTGCAAACATACAGGGTAGATTTTAGCCCTCCCGAGGAAGACGCGGGCATTATTTTAACTGACCCCGTGAAAGTTCTCCATAGCTATATCGACAGAATTCGAGCAAAAATTGAGATTCAGATTCAGAATTGGGGGGGTCAGGGGGGAATTAAAGCATCGGTGAATCAAAAAGTTTATTTACAAAAGGGGACATCCGAGGATATTTTTTATTTTCATTTTTCAACTGGCAACCAGACTTTTTACCCAGGTCTAAACGAATTTGAAGACAACTTTTTCAACTGGGTAAATAAGCTAATTTTGACTTTGGACACGTTTCATGAGAGGGGTAGTTGGTCCACAATTTTATACATTGAACACATGGATCTGAATCTCAGTAGATTTAAAAAAAACTTTATTTAAGGGGAGGGCGAGGTAACAAAATAAAACACCACCCAGATTTGTCGGCTACCAAAGGAGTTCAGGGTTTCAGATTTCACACGGGGCTGCAATGTTTTAAATATGCATTTTTAATGGCAGCCCATAAAACATTGTATAATGAGTCAACAATGAAAAATCTCGAAAGACTTGCTTGCAACGGTGGAAAAAATTTCCCTAAAGTAAATTTTGATTGTTTAGAGGGAAAGTATCCGGTGTCATTTAAAGAAATAGGCATATTCGAGAAAGCAAATGAAAATCTTGGGGTGGGGGTGGTTGTTCTCCAGTATGACACTGAATTTTGTAGATGGGGAAAAAAAAACAAAATAAAAGGAGTTTTGTATTCAGTGAAGACACCGTCGGTAGATAATGTTAAAAATGGGTATGGATTATTTACGAGCCTCCCAAAGATGTAAATTCTTATGGTCATTTTTTTCCCGTTACAGCAATAAGTCGACTTCTATCCAAGGTAAAAAATATGGGGAACGTTTCTATTGCCCCATGTGCCTTTCCTCATTTAGATCTGAGCGAACATTCTCAGATCACATGAACCATTGCAAAATTCATGGGAATCAAAGAACAGAAATGCCGGCAGAAGGCAAAGACACTTTACAATTTAAAAATTTCCAAAATTCCCTGCTACAATCTGATAAAGTGTGTTTGGATTGTGAAACAAGACTGGTTGAGGTATCAGATTCATCAAGGCCAAATATAGTAAAGGAACACAAACTAGTTGCGTGTTCCTATGCGCATGCCCGTCGCGATTCCAACAATAAAATGCAATTGGAAGAGTTTTTTTTTACTATGGATGAGGAGGGCAGCATGGAAAAGCTATTGGTATCTTTAAATAAAAACAGCAAACAAGGCAATTTCACGATTACGTCATATCAACTATCCAATGACATTGTCAGATAAAGAGCAACTGGCGCTGGAAAAGGGGACAATTTGCTGGGTATGTAGGGGTGCCCTTGCCCCAAAAGACGCGGTCCAGGACCACAATCACCTTATTGACCCCAATTCAACGGAAAAAAGTAACTTTCGTGGGTGGGCTCACAATTCATGTAATTCAAAAATTAAACAGCAACTTTTTCTTCCTGTTTTTATACATAATGCTAACTACGATCTAAAGTATGTGCTACCAGCATTAGCACATCTTCAAAGAAATGGAACAATAGATGATGCATGGGTGATAGACAGCTTTACGTACAAAATCATACCTAAGTCGTCGGAAAAAAGTTGCTTGTTTGGAATTTATGTGGAAATTTGTTGAAGCCGACATTGAGTATACGAATAAAATTCGCTTTTTAGATTCATACAGTTTTTTCCCCAAATCATTGAGCGAATTAATTCAAGTGCAGAAAAACGATGACGGTTGCAATGCTTTCCCCTTTCTCAAGCAACAATTTCCAAATGATTTATATGATTTGTTAACGGTCAAGGGCATATATCCTTATGACCATTATTGTTCCATGTCGAGATTCGCCGAGGAAACTATTCCTCCCATTGAATCGTTTTATGACAGTCTTCACGATCGTAGTTGCACCCCAAGGAATACAGTTTTGCTAAAAAAGTTTGGGCAGAGGGAGGGTGTAAAAATGGGTTTGACTACTGCAAGCTGTATTTGTCGAGTGACGTGTTAACCCTGTTAGACATTATATGTAAAAATACGGATAAAATCTATGAGGAATTTAATCTTGATTTGGGCTATTATTTTTCTTCGCCTCATCTAGTGAAGGACCTCATCCTAAAAATTAGTGGGGAAAAAATTGGGCTAATCACTGACATTGATCAGCACCTGTTCATAGAAAGATCAATGAGGGGGGGGGGTTTTGTTTTTCACGGGGACCGTATCTTGGAAACTGATCCAACAGGAGAGAAGACGGGGACAAAATCGAATGCAGTTTTCCTCGATATGAATTCTCTCTACCCCTCGGCCATGTCCCATTATGCACTACCTTGCGGTGACTATAAATGGCTCAATGACCCTCAAGCTCCCCATTTCCCCAACATTAACAGTGTTGAGGAGAATGGCCCGGTTGGATGGTTTTTTTGAAATTGATGGAGAGATACCAGTCGAGCTTCACGATTCAGTAAAGGATTTTGTTTTCCCATGCATCAATAGACCAGTGACTAAAGACTCTTGAGCCCTCGCAATAGGCGTTTAGTCGAGGTGGACGGATTGCATTGGACACCTTCAAAACAAAAACTTATTGCTGACCTTCTGCCAAAAAAAAACATAGTTGTACATCATGTAGCTTTAAAATGGATGTGCAACAACGGTTTCAACGTCACAAAGATTCACCGAGCACTCGAGTTTAGTCAAAAACCCTATTTGAAAACATTTGTTGACACTTTTGTCAGCAAACGTTCTGAAACGCAGACGAAAGCCGAAAAAGAAATTTATAAACTCATTTTGAATTCGGCTTTCGGCAAAATGTGTGAAAGTGTTTGCAATAGGAATCGTTGTGACGTCGTGACCGATCCTGAACAATGTGCTTGAATTATTGCCGATCCAAATTACACTTCCTTTACAATCATTGGCCCGGACATGGTACTTTTGAATAGGAAAAAAAGATGCATTGTCTTGAATAAAAATATTGCTGCAGGCAGTGCTATCTTGGAGATTTCAAAAAAGCTCATGTTGGAATTCTACTACAATGTGGCTAGGGTACAGTGGCCTGAAAAGGGGCAAGTAGAGGTCTGCTACGGTGAAACGGATTCTCTACTGTTAAAAGTAAAAACCCCAAATCTAATTGATGATTTGGCGCACGGTGAAATTATCAGTTCACGGATGGACTACACAGATTGGAGTGGTCTCTACCCTGAGCTAGTAAAACGTCGGGCACCCAATCAGCTTTAATTGTTTAAATCAGAAACGGGAAGCGACTTGATTTCCGTGGTATTTTTGTAGGTCCGAAGGTGTACTTTATACAGACACACGACGAGGAAATCAAGAAACGTTGCAAAGGAGAACCCACACGCTATGTGGATAAGAATTTCCGACATGGACATTTATAGGAATTGTATTGTTGAAAAAACAATTCCACGAGCCAAATTGCTGGCAATTCGTTCTCTCAAATACAGGAACTTTACTGTAAATGTAGAAAAAATAGCCATGAGTACCATTTCCGAAAAGTTCTATGTTTTTCAAGATGGTGTGACTACCCTCCCTCTTGGACACTATTTAACTTCAGACCGGGCCGAATGTGTTGCCCATAGGGAAAGTCTCGGTTTAAATAAAGTCCTGTAAATTATTTCCTAAAAACCTTTGGGGGGGCCTCGAGGCGGGGGAGGGGGGGGGAGGGCTTGCGGCCCCGGGGGGGGGGCAGCTGGCCGCCGCCAGCGGGGGGGGGGGGCACTGCCACAATATCAAAGTTATCTTTTTGACTTAGAGCAGATTTTTTTTTTGTAAATGTTTCATTCAAAAAAAAAAAGTGCTTTAATCTAATGTTGTATTTTTTTCTCTATAAATAAACAAAAAAAAAGTGTTTTTTCTCTGTGTACACATGTAAATGTTGTATTTTTTTATAAATAAATTTAAAAAAGTGTATTTTTTTAAGTATTGTTACTTTTTATGTATATAATAAAAGAAAATATGATTCTTTATTCGTCTTGAAGAACAGAGTAGTAGTAGTAGGGAAATTATTTAGTCATTAGACAATTAGGGTCTACAGTTAGTTGTCCAGGTGAACTGTTGAAGGGAACATGTATCAATTTAAAACACCATTCAGATCGTTTCTGTGTGGACCCTCAATGTCGGGCAAAACAACACTCTTAACTAAAATAATTAAAATTGCGATAAAATGTTTGTGGAAAAGCCGAAAAAAAATATACTATTGCTATAATATTTGGCAGGAGTCATACGATAAAATAAAAGCAATTGCCACCATGGGATCGGTGCAGATACAGTTCATACAGGGACTTGATGTTTTCAGCATTATTGAACCAAACTCTTGGCTGATCATTGACGATCTGGCTGAATCTATTGAACAATGGTCCCAGCAAATGTTGCAATTGTTCACTGTTCGCTCTCATCATGAACAGATTTCCGTTACTCTGGTTCTACACAATCTCTTTCATCAGAGCAAATGTATGCGAACACTTGCTTTGAACTGCACCTACTATATCATCTACAGAGTTGTTCGTGATTCTAGCTCGCTAATAACCCTCAATAAACAAATCTATCCAGGTGCCTCTAAATTTCTGCTCTCAGCATACAATCAGGCAACTAATAAAACCCACGGTTATATCCTATTGGATCTTAATCAAAATACACCCGAGGATCTGCGTGTAGTCACAGATATTTTCGACAATGAAATTACAGTATATCTCCCCGTGAACGCTAAAAAGACCTATTAGTCGCTATCATGACACTGAAGAAACTACATGAAAATAGACATTTGTTTTCAGTTCTAAGCACTTCAAAACCTCAGCTTAGAAAAGCAATACTCAAACATGGTATTGACAATGATTTCATTAATGTAATATCTGAACTTTGTTTAAATTTGACTGAGGGTAATGTTCAACTACCAGAAGTAGTTAAGCAACAGGCAAAGCAACATCGTTTCATTGTACGTACATTGGCCTCTAAAAAGAAAGGAAAGAATTTTAAAAGGAAACGACTTCTTCAGGCAGGCGGTAGCTTTTTCACACTTTTACTGCCAATAATTACAGGAAATGTAAACAGTTTTCTCTAGATGGCAAAACCCTATAAATTGACTCCAATAGAACTCGCTCTCTCACCCGTGGAACACTTTGAGGACAATCTGAGTAAATTCCTTGACAATGAAACTATTGAGGATGATAAAAAACTGCTTTTACTTCAAGATGCACTTCGCCGAGTGGACAAACACTATCGATCTGTGGATTTCAGGCGCCCTGTGAGGTTCCTTAATCTTTGCCTATGTGCCAGAAATAAACTTATAAACAAATCGAAAGGCATAAAGTCAAAAAGTGGGCCGTAGCAGATACATCAGCCACTGGGAGTGGTAGTGATAGATTACAGCTTAGTCTAAAAGAGGGCTTAAATTACTAAAAATTAATCTAGAAGCAACACTTTAAAATGCAAGTACGACAATTTTATTAACATTATGTACAAAACATGGATTTCAACAATTCGAATAAAATTACCATATAAAAATGAGATTTTTTCCCAAAGATTATTTAGAATAGACCATGAACTAATTTGGCAGTATTTTTCTGAAAATAAGGTCCCTTCGAACATTCTAACCAAAATTGGCAAACCTAAAGACTTTGACATATTGGTAAACACAAAGACTCAAAATGGTGACAAAATAAAACTGAACAACTCAAAACAGTTCATATTTTCTGCGGTCAGAATTATTAAGATTCATCTTAATGTTATTTATTTGGGACCATTGGCCATGTTTAGTCACGAATAATTTAAATCGATCTCATTCAGAGTTTTGTAATAGTTTAAGTAGCATCGTTTTTCCTTTTTTTTTGCTTTTTTGGTTATTTGAAAATCGTTGGTTCGCTAAATATTCAAATATGTTTTACCAATTTTTAATTCCACCTGAAAAATAAATTACTGTATCCTTAAGATGTGTTTCAACCGTCTCAATTGCTAGCAATATTTTGCTAGTAACCTAACACGTCTTCAATTCCATGCGTATTTGAAATTACCTCTAAACATATTCTCGGAATTTTCCGATTTACTTTGTTAATAATATTTGCCCAAAGACGGAAGAATAATAAAGGCACATAACAGTGCTATATTAAGCCACCTATATTCGTCCTTAGTAACAGTGTGGGCCCATTTACATGGAGATGAGAGCTGGATGTAACTCATCCATCCCCACAATCTGGGTTTTAGGGTGGATTCTTTCTAAGAGATTTTTACTTCCATCTACCTTTCATCCATCTTCTGTTGAACTTACCGAAGAGCTTTAGTTCAACTCGACTTCAAAGTGGCCAGATCGGGTGCATTTTTGCCATTTTGGCGATTTTTTTTAAGTGGTTTCGTATTGAATTTTTTCGAATAAGTGCTTTATCATAAGGGAGAAAATCGTTCATTCAGCATGTTTTCGGTAGAAAAATGGAGCTTTTGGCACATTTTCACTTTTAGGTTACGCAACTTTAAACCAAGCAGCTGGCAACACTGCTCGACCTTTAAACCAGAGCAGATCTGTATGGAAATATCGATCTATTCGTTGACTAAATGGTTGTTTTCACGAGAATGGGAAGTGAGCATGAGTTGAACTGCCATACCCAAGAAAATTGGCCCTAAGATATAAACCAACGTAAGTCACGGAACCAGTAGCTAGCTCCTACCCTCAACAGGCAAATCCCTAAGTTTAACAAATTGTAGCAAAATATCAGCTTATATTTTAATGTCAAGAGAAGCCATATAAAAGTGAATTATGCTATTCGATAAAAAGATCTTTGGCTTATTCAACTAAGTTTCTTTTCTATCATATTCCTTCACATCTGCACAAAAGCATAAACTCATGAATTTGTTTGAAGGTGGGTTGGCTATTTTTGGAGGGGGAATGTAAACAATTTCAAAAGGAGCGCAGAAACGTTAAACAAAAAGTGAAAATTACAATAAAAAAAAACCCATAAAGACTCAATGTTTGGTTTCCACCCCTTGTTTCTTTTCTTTTCAGATTAATGACCTATTTTCTTTCTGTAATTACGTTTCCTATAAGATAATTTTCAATCGTAAGTTAAACTCTCGTCGCCAAAGCAACCATTTTGCAACGGAAAATAAATTGACTGGATTATAATTCAGTATGAGTTATCACATGGGCTTGCTAAAATTCAAGTCATTGATTCTGAAAATATGTTTAGGGCAAATTCAATTGTGGGACTTGATATATTTGATTGGCCCATGTCACACTGAGCCACATGCCAACTGCCAAGGTTCCTTTATGTGGTAAAATATTATAAGTTTGAGACCCCGGGTTGGAATATATATATATATATATATATATATATATATATATATATATATATATATATATATATATATATATATATATATATATATATATATATATATATATATATATATATAATATATATATATATATATATATATATATATATATATATATATATATATATATATATATATATATATATATATATATATATATATATATATATATATATATATATATATATATATATATATATATATACATGTTTTTGTCCACCTTTTTTGGAAGATTACAAGTAAGCTATTTTCTACAGCTATGTAGACCATTTTTCCAGGGACCCAGACAGGGTAGGAAAAGATTTGCGTGAGATACCGTCATGATCATAGCGACAGGCCCGTTTACCCTACAAAGATATAGCTAGAGATATTTGTTGAGACCCAGGTTGAGCACCGTGGCCTAGAGTATGGCCGTTTGACCGTTCGATCACATTATCATACCCTGGAGCAGGGTATACTGTACAAGAGTATTAACATACTTTATATTTACGGAACAATAGTGGTAACCACCGGCATTGCATTATAATATTTGACGCCAGATAGGCTTCCCCTCCAGTAGGTGTTATAGTACCATTTTTGCGCCAATATCTGGTGGAAGTCGTGGCTTACCACTAAACAGTGGTGGCCGCAAAAAAGGTCCTATCGGTAAAACTGATAGTAAAAGAATTCCGCGTTTCCGATAGCACGATTTACTTTAGCACACAATGTATCCTATAGAAACGTGAACAAACTATTCATAAATTTCTTTTGAGTCCCCTTCCCTGGGATAGAAGAGTGAAGAATATTCTTTAATCCCAACTGAAGATGAAATTTCAATGCATAGCTCAAGGAATAAGGTATGCAAAAATAATCGTCGATTCCCATGAAGAATTAAAACTATGAATATGGTTACTAGACAGAAGTTTGGGTGAAATATGAAGTGTCTGGGAGAGAGTATCCCCCAAGGACTTCAGATCAGAAAGGAAAATCTCGGTAACACGGTCAAAACTGGCCAACCAGTTGTACATTGAGGAAAATGGCCATCTTTCACGTCTTCCCGCAGGGGATCTTACCCAAGGGATTCCCCCCCTAATAAAAGATCTAAACCTTCTTTGAATTTATAAGATTAATCTCAGATTCTTTTCAATATTTCTTCAATCCAACCCGAAATTCAGTACCTCACAATCTTCCGTAACCCGTTGTGGACAATTCGATTTTATTTCATGATTATTTTTAGTTTCTCTTAATAGGTCATGGGCCTTCTCCTTCCTCCTAAGCTTTTTCGTCTTATTGTAGTTTTGTAAATTTTCCGCTGGGTCTTGGATCTTCTTGTCTCCCTATTATTTATTTTATTTATGTTAGTTAGTCATAGCCCAACTAATATTTTATTTTTCGCCTCTGCTGGCTGAACCCACAAATCTTTACTCTTGTTTGCATTTACCTTTTCATTTCTAATTTTCTGATCTTTGTCAATCACGCAAAATAAACCACCATTAAATTTGAATTGAACTTCAGTGGTCACCATCTTTGACTGCATCGTGTCAAATCTCTTCTAAGAATTAATGACAGACGTCCTTCAGCTCTTTCAACAAGCTTCTTATAACTTTGTACTTTTTCTGCAATAGCCTCATTGTCTTTTTTAAAAGCTGCCCCTTCCGTCTGAAATGCCGCGTTATATTGTCTCGCTTGTTTTTCCTAAATTTCTTTATCGCTATTTTTCTGACAGATAAATTCAATCATACCTAAAAATTTATCCTAATTAAATATGTTTTAAGCGAGGGCCTGTGCCTGAACTTCAACTCCAAAAATAAGCCGACAACTTACAGTCCATATTTCGTTGTTTCGTATCTGTGTTATCTTTGACCAACATTATTTCAAAATTTAGCTAATTTGAAAATATTTCTTCAGTCTAAATGAAAATCCTTTTTTCAGTGTCACTTCCAGTCTCTCGCAAAACATTGTTACGTCTCAATTTGCCGATTATTTCACAAGCTAATTAGTCGTTTGATATATTGATTCATAATTTTTTTTATTATAGTCTAACTAGGCATTGCCCATTCAGATTTTCCTAATATTTTTATAGCCTATTGCATCTAGGCTAAATTCACCTGTAGTTTCATGATATATTAATTTTTACAATTTGATTTACTTTAAGTAGCTATTGCCCATTCAGATTTTCCTCCCAAAATTTTTTACATGTACTGACAATAGGCCACTGTATAGGCTAAATTAAATCGTCTTTTCGAAAACGTGGATCCTTTTACTATCAGTATTACTTATAGGATCTTCGTTGCTGCCACCACTGTTCGTGCGGTAAGCCGTCTGAAACCACTGTTCGCATTGGTGGGAGACGGCCGCCACCAGACATTGGCGCTAAAATAGTGCTGCACCATTTACTGGAGGGTAGGCCTCACTGGCGCCACATATTGTAATGGAATGCCCGCGATCACCACTACTGTTCTTTCAATATAGAGAATGTTAGTACCCTTTTTACGGTAGTTTCCAACGCATCCGTTATTTGTATAATATAATATCAGTTGGAAGGCCCAAAAAACAAAAAAATGCAGTTGCAGTTATTATAAATGATGATTCTTTGGAACAAACACATGAACTATCAATCGTGATAAGATGTGAAAATCGACAAATGCTGGACCATCAATTGAGACATCATCAATACGGCCATGTAAAGCAAAGGCTATTGCTTAATTGTCTGCAGTATTAAAATCCAAAAACGTGTCAAAAATGAAAATGAAGATCAAAGACACATGCGGTTAGAAGAGATTTGACACCGAGCATGTCAACGAGTCAAGATTGAAGATGAAGATTAAAGACACAGGCGGTTAGAAGACCTGCGACACTGAACATGTGAGAGAGTCAATGAAAATCAACCTGGACAGCGAGAATCAAAACGTATCAAAATTGAAATTGATAGCGATGATGATCGGGTTCGGGATTTCGACATGAATAAGGTCATCAATGCTTACCATACCGTTGTTAAAAAAACAAAGGTTTGGTGATATGTAGTTCATAATGACGAAAGACAAGCCGAGGTAAAACGAACCAAAAAACTGAAAATGATAGTGATGATGATTGGGTTTTAGATTTGACATGGATAAGGTCATCAATGCCTGCCATACCTTTGAAAATCAAAACCTGGACTAGATATATCGTTGGAAGAAAAAGAAAGTTTTTATCCCATCTCCTGAACCATTATAAGAAACAAAGGTTAGGCGATATGTCTTTTGTAACGACAAAAGACAAGCCAAGGCAAAATCCAAAGTCCAATAAAAATAACGTAATTTTCTAAAGGCACTACTTCTAATTTAAGGTCCATTTGGACGTCATGGCCGAGGCAAAAAAAGATGTTTTAGTCCCACCACCTGAACAATTAAAAGAAACAAAGTTTCGGCGATATGTCTTTCATAATGACAAAAGACAAGCCAAGGCAAAAGTTAAATGTCCAATAAAAAACCTAATTTTACAAATGAAAGATCTTAAGCTGAACTGAACAGCCATGACCAAAAACCAACAAAAGAGAGAACAAACTCAGTGAAAAACGACAAACGAGACTGCGGCCAGTAGACAGAAAAGATGAAAAACAAAACAACGCGGATACTTCGCCTGTATCAAAACTAGGCATCTTCAGCAAAAGAGACACAAAGATAAAAAACCAAACCAATTTTTCAAACCGAAAGATAAAAACCAAAAAAAAATTCTTTGAATTGTCGTCCTTGGGATTTATGAAATTAAAAAGAAAGCCTTTTCAACTGGAAGTAGGGAGCAAAATTAAAACTAGAAATAAATAGAAACTATTCCGTATATGAGGGGATGAGTGGGAGGTTGCCCCTTCCTAGATACTGCATGCTAAGGTATTTTAGTACATTATAAACATCTCATTCTGATTAAACAGCCGACAACTTTTTCAACAAAATAAGTTTTTAAAAGAAAAGTAAAGGGCTCCATTAAATCAAAAATGAGCTGTAATACTGCCCAATAACCTTCTAAGCGTAAAACGGGTCTTTAAGCCCAGAATATAATTGGTCTTGGTCTTAAGACTAAGACCAGAACAAATTATGTTCTGCTCTCGAGACCAAGTTATTTGTGCCAAAGCGTGGTTCTAAGCATGCTACGCATGACACCAAATAGAGTTGCGTGTCAGACGTAATCCAAGCCTGGCGGAATAAGTGATGTTTCAATATGGGCATGAGTTGACAGGGAAAATCGCTTCAGGTCTCATGTGAAGTACTATTTTTGCAGTATTTGCTTTCTTGACCGCCAGAGTCAAGAGATGTTCTGAGTCAGGTCAAATCAGAAACATCTACAAACCGGGGTAATTTCATTGAACTAATAGTGGAAATATCTAAAGGCTAAAAAAGCTGAAGGTCAAGTTAGAGCACCGATATTGTCACGATTGCAGTCATCAATGCCAAAACGACGCCTTTACAATGATAGGAAATGCCATGTGGCAAGACATTATTTCAGAAGTAGGGTTAACTAGTTACTACGCTATACTTGCTGACGAGACAAAAAAATGTTTCTAGAAAAGAATAATTAACGATCCTACTTGACGCTCAGCTAGAACGACGACTCCAGGCATTCGACAACAATTGCCTAAGGTCTATCCTAAATATACATTGGACGGAAAGAATACAAAATGATGAAATCTATTGTATGACAAATCATACCCCCATCCTTGATCTCATTAGATAGCGGCGATGGATGTATTGGGGGCTTATGGTGCGAATGGGGGATGGAAGGCTGCCGCACGACGCATGGTGTTGGACACCCCCCGGTCTCCGTAAATCAGGGGGACCGAAAATGACCCTTGGCAGGTCGCTAATGAAGGAGGCAAAGCTGGCGAGGTCCTCGTTAGAGGAGCTATGGTTGAAGGCTCAGGACAGGTCGTCGGGGCGAACACTGTTGCTGCCTTATGCGCCCCAAGGCGTAGTCGGACCTAAGTCTAAGTAAGTAATCTAAATACAACACCTTTAATAGAGAGCAGAATTGCTCTTTAGATGCATTTGAATGTCACGTCATTCACGTGAAAAAGTTTTTACTCAAAATTAAGGCTCTAAAGTATAGGCAGCCAAAAGGTGCACGTCCTGCCTTTGACCCACCAAAATACTGTCATGCGCCAGCGTTGGGGTCTCTGCCCCAAATTGGGAATCACGTGTCTAGATCCCTAAGGAAAAAATGGTGGCAACCCTACTTCAAGTTTATAATTCTTTTCATGAAATCCTTGAATTAAATCTCAATCTCCATTTACTTCAGTTAAGATGCTGATTTTTACGGCATACGGTATAAAAATTATACTATACATATGTGGATTAGTTACCCATATACGAAGGGTTTTATCCGGGGAGAAGGGGTGCCAGGGTCTACCCCTCACCCTTTTATGTAGACATAAAATCACCAATCTTAACAGCCCGAATTATCTGGATTGACATTTTAAAAGTATTTTCAACTAAGTTTTATCTTTTCCTTATTTTTTCTTTGATTTTTCCTTTAGGTGGAATTGAAAGTTCATCCCATGAAGGAAAAATTGCATTAATTAATGAAGTTGCTTTATCCCATAAAAGATATCATAAAACACCGAAGCTTTCAGAATGTACTCACAAACCTTAATGAAATTCCAAGGATCATATTCAGCATGCCTGACAACCCACGTACCAAACTTTCTACCATCAATCCAAAAACATCAAATTTCGTATTTCCCTATACTTGGCTATTGATCACAAACATAATATTTGTACGTCATTCACACTGTAAAGTAAAAGATTAAATTCTCACAAGTACGAAAAAGATTGCTTTAAGGGTGAAATTATTTACAAATAAGGCGTTTCATGTTCGTTCTTGATGCAGGATAAAATGTTCATTTCGGTAAAAGGAAAACACCTATTCACTAGAGAAGTTATCCTTCTTTAAAAATAACGACGAAGTTCGTTATTTTCTTCATGTTAAAAAAAAACAGAAGTTCGTGATTCACAAATGACTGTCACATAAACTACCAAAATAGAAAAGAATTTTTAATATGTGCACCTTTATCTACTTAAGAAATAAGTAATATCTGAATACATCAAAATTTATTTACAAATTTAAAATCTAAATTTAAATTTTACAAATTTATCCAAAATTTCTTCGTCTAAACAGTTTTTACTTTCCAACTTATGGATTCTTGATGACAGTACCTTCTCATTTGAATGAACCAAACCTAAATTCTAACTGTGGTTAACTAGGGTTGCCACTTGTTGCACTTTCGTGATAGTACTATTTAGCACTTTTAAAGTCCATCTTTTCACTATAGCACCGAAAATCACTGTATAGAACTCAAATTTGGGCGATTGTAGCACTTTAGGAACTGACCGTTGTGAAAATCCTGTGGGTGACATTACATTGGGGATATTTATTGTGATTTAGATCCCTTAAGGGCCGAGTATTTTCCGGAATACTTCCAGAAAAAATTTCTGGAAAGCATTTTCCGGAAAAAAAAAAAAAACAAAAAAGAAAAAAGTCCTAGTGATTGTTATGAATGTCGCAATTAAGAAATATATGTTAAAAAATACAGTATATATTAAAAAGTATATTAAAAGTATATTATTGAAAATTCTACTATAAGATCTTTGGGATGAGCGATCAGGTGCGACCAGGGGCGTAGCTCCAGCATTTTTATTAGGGGGCCAAAAGGGATCCACATCTGGAGAGTCAAGGGGCATGGGCTATACAATAATTTCTTCTCCAAATTATTAGGGGGAAACTGCCCCCTCCACCCCCCCCCCCAAACAACACCACTGGGTGCAACGTAGAATATATCATCAGTAGAAATAAGTCCTAGCCATTTGCCCTAGTTAAAAGAAGATTTGACCATTTCTTACAAAAAAAAAAAACGAAATGTGAAAGTAATCTTAACATTTTAATAGTATTTAAACTATTTATATAGCGTTCTATAGTCCCTGGAGTGAGCCAGGGAAAGTACGCAGGAGAGACTTGGAGCCCACCCCCCAAAATACTAAATTTTTGGGAAGTTCTTGTTCAAATTATCACATAAAAATTGTTTTTTTTTACCATCGAGCCCCAAGGTACTTCTTGCAGAAGTACCTAGATTGTGCCATCAGCTGCCATGAAGAATATTCCTCCCTGTCGTTATTAATATTACAAGGTTTATCATTCAAGACAAAAATCTATCACAATTTATTTTAATAAGATTGAGACAGAGGTTATTTGGAAAATGACACGGAGGACAGACTAGACACACAAACAGTATTTTTTTAAGGAGGGGAGGGGGCGAATTCGAAAAAAAACTCCAAATATAGGCAAATATAAAAAATATCAAGAAAATAAGACATTGTAGGTAAAGTAACAATTCCGAGAAGAGATGGGACAGGGATCTGTAAATACCCTATGTGCACGCCATGTCATAGAACTCATCTCATGAATTCAAAAATTCTAAAAACATAAACCAGGAGAGTGTAGATCACATGGCATTTTTTCATTCATAGTATGGTGTATTCCAAGGTTAAACTCTTTATCCGCCCGACTCGAAGAATGATTAATGCGGTAATTTTGATTATAAAAATCAATAAATACAGTCTAAGAGCAGACAAAAGGACAAGACAACGGTATATTAAAAAAAATTGTCAAGACAATTATTACAAAACATGAAAAAATAAGTAGACACTGTTATCTTAGTAAGTAGAAGAAATTTGAACTAGTTTTCTTGCCTATTCAAAATCAGCCGAGTCCAACATCTAAGCTCATCATCGTCACGAACCCAAATACTGACATCCAGGTAGCCAGTTTGCCATTTCCGCTGTAAATATATGCATCATATTAATCGACATCTAGCAACGTTCTTGGTTACGAACTTTTGGAAAAGTCTATTGAAATCAGCATCATTTTCGAAAAGGGCAAGAAGAAACCCCCAAAAACCCAGATAACCCCAAAACCCAGATAAATTTAGCATGTTTGAGAATCCTGACACTACCCCGATGACATAATTTCCAGATAAGGCTTAAAGAAAATAATCTGAAAATAGGAAATCAGTTACAACTGTGGAAGAAGACTTGCCCTATGACGGAATTAAATAAAAAAACAAGTTTTTTTAACTGAAAGTAAGGAACGACGTTAAAACTTAAAACGAACAGAAATTATTCCGTATATGAAGGGGGCTGTCCCCTCCTCAACGCCTCGCTCTTTACGCTAAAGTTTTTTATTGTTTAAAAAATAGAGTTGTGAGAAAGTCAAACTTTAGCGTAAAGAGCGAGGCGTTGAGGAGGGGACAGCCCCCTTCATATACGGAATAATTTTTTGTTCGTTTTAAGTTTTAACGTCGTTCCTTACTTTCAGTTAAAAAAACTTGTTTTTTTTTATTTAATTTTTGAACGTTTTTGAATTAATGCAGGTTTTGATTTTGGCTCACCGTACATGAATAATTAAAACAAAATTTGCATATTATATTTGGTTAAATGGCTTTCACGAAACTTGTTTAATTTTATTTACGAACGTTTTTATTAGTAATAAATATACGTAACTTAGAATTAACTTACGTAACGAACTTCTATATTCATAAATTTTTTAACACGTATATTAGAGGGTTCGCCCCCTAGTCAATACCCTGCTCTTTAAACTATGTTCGAATTTTTTTCCAGTTCTTGAAAAATGACCTCTTAATCACAATCAGTTGATCAGTTGAAAAACTTGTTTTTTTTATTTAATTCCTGATCTTTTTCTTTAATAATGCTGGGAAATCCGGCGCCCCCTTCATAGCAATGTCCCTTCCCCCATGAAAACTTCCTTCATGGAAAGATCCTTCCATATAGCCCCCGACCCTCTCCTTCCCCCACCTACCAGAAAAAATCTCCTCTGAAAAAGTCTGTATACTTCCCAATAACCAATACTATATGTTAACATTGAGTAAAGTTCATAACTTTCAGCCCTCCCCCTGGGGACTTTGGGGATCAAGTCATCCTAAAAGACATTTTTTATCATATTTTCGACCATGCTGAACAAAATGGCAATCTCAAAATTTTGATCGGGTGACTTTGGGAAAAAATGAGCGTGGGAGGGGGCCTAGTTGCCCTCCATTTTTTTTTGGTCACTTAAAAAGGGCACTAGAACTTTTAATTTCCGTTCCAATGAGCCCTCCTACGATATTCTAGGACCACTGGGTCGATACGATCACCCCTGGAAAAAAAAAACAAACAAACAAACAAACAAATAAACACGCATCCGTGATCTTTCTTCTGGCAAAAAATGGAAAATTCCACATTTTTGTAGATAGGAGCTTGAAACCTCTACAGTAGGGTTCTCTGATACGCTGAATATGATGGTGTGATTTTCATTAAGGTTCTATAGCTTTTTAGGGGGTCTTTCCCCCTTTTTTCGAAAATCAGCCAAATTTTCTCAGGCACGTAACTTTTGATGGGTTAGACTAAACTTAATGAAACTTATATATTTGAAATCAGAATTAAAATCTGATTCTTTTGATGTATCTATTGGTATCAAAATCCCGTTTTTAGAGTTTCGGTTACCATTGAGCCGGGTCGCTCCTTACTTACAGTTCGTTACCACGAACTGTTTGATATTCCTTCTTACATTTCAGTTGAAAAAACTTGTTTTTTTTATTTAATTTCTGATCGTTTTTTAAATAATGCTTGGAAATCCGGCACCCCCTTCATAGAAATGTCCCTTACCCAAAGGAACATCCTCCACGGAAATATTCTCCAGAGTAACTCCCTCCCTCTAGCCCCCCCCTCCAGAAAAAAAAATCCTTCCTGAAAATGGTTGTATACTTCCCAATAACCAATAAATAATGCTGGCAAGTCCGGCGCCCCCTTCATGGCGATTTCCCTTCCCCCATGAAAACTTCCTTCATGAACAGATCCTCCAACATAACCCCCGACCCACCCTTCCCTCCCACTAGCAGAAAAAAACCTCCTGAAAACTTCTGTATACTTCCGAATAACCAATACTATATGTTAACATTGGGTAAAGTTCATATCTTTTAGCCCTCCCTCTGGGTACTTCGGGGGATTAAGTCATCCCAAAAGACATATTTATCATATTTTCGACCATGCTGAACAAAATGGCTATCTCAAAATTTTGATCGGGTGACTTTGGTAAAAAAATAAGCGTGGGAAGGGGCCTAGTTGCCCTCCATTTTTTTTGGTCACTTAAAAAGGGCACTAGAACTTTTAATTTCCGTTCCAATGAGCCCTCCCACGATATTCTAGGACCACTGGGTCGATACGATCACCCCTGGGGACAAAAAAAAAAAACAAACAAACAAACAAATAAACACGCATCCGTGATCTTTCTTCTGGCAAAAAATGCAAAAATCCACATTTTTGTAGATAGGAGCTTGAAACCTCTACAGTAGGGTTCTCTGATACGCTGAATATGATGGTGTGATTTTCATTAAGGTTCTATAACTTTTAGGGGGTCTTTCCCCCTTTTTTTTGAAAATCAGCCAAATTTTCTCAGGCGCGTAACTTTTGATGGGTAGCTCTAAACTTGATGAAAGTTATATATTTGAAATCAGCATTGAAATCTGATTCTTTTGATATATCTATTGGTATCAAAAACCCGTTTTCTAGAGTTTCGGTTACCATTGAGCCGGGTCGCTCCTTACTTACAGTTCGTTACCACGAACTGTTTGATTACATAGAGATAACTGGCTGGGACTAAGAGGTATGAGTACAAGTCTACTAAGAGATTAGGGTTTTGATACCAACAAGAGGCGCCATTAGACAAACTGTTAGGGGGGGGGGGAATAGATTTTACCGACTGGCTGGTCGTTTTTTTTTTACCGATTGATTAAATAAAATAATAAAGTTGTTTCCAACTCAAAGTAAGGAACAACATTAGAACTTAAAAAGAACAGAAATTAATCTATATATGAGAGGGGTTTCCCTCCTCAAACCATCACTCTTTACGCTAAAATCTTAAAATTTTTCAAGAATACCTCTCATTTAAATTCATTCGCCCCGATTTTATTTATATTTGAAAATAATATTTTTTAACTTTTATATTTTAAAACTCCTGTGGTATACCTGCCACCCCTTCCCCGCAGTTTATGAGGCCTAAAACCACTTCTGGCTCTTTATTTGAGCAGTCTTTCTTAGAGAAATGTACAAAAAGTAAGACTTAAGCATAAAAAAGAGGGCTGAGGAGGAACCCCTCTCATTTGCGGAATAATTTCTGTTTGTTTTAAGTTTGAGTGTAGCAAAAGTGGCGTCAATTCACAATATTTTTGGGAATGGGTCAAAGTGTAGTTTTTCAAAATCCAAGGATGAGACAATTTTATTAGTTAAAAGATTTTTCAATTAAAATACCAAATAGGCATTTTTAAAATAAAAATAATATATATATATATCTTTCAAGATTTAAGAGGGCACATTCTTCAATCCAATTGACGCCACTGGAGACCAAAAGTACTCGTGCTTGTTGTTGAATGTGACGTTATTATCTCGGATGGTGTTAGTCCGAGCATTGTCATCCGAAGGGGGGGGGGGGACAAAGAAGGTTCGAAAGTCCTTACCGCTGTAGGCACTGTGCCAGCTATGCAAGCTCTATGCGAGGTGTTGTGAGGCAAAATGTCTAGGGGGGGGGGGTAGATTTCATTAGTTTTCTAGTCACTTTTGCTTCTAGTTTTATTGGTACTTTTGTCTTATAGCCACCACACTCGATTTCTGTCGAGAAGTGAAGTTTGGTTAATACTAATAAAATACCAATAAAAATACCGGTTTTCAGACTATGGGGTAAAATTCATTCAGTTTGCGATCTTTGTTGATAGGAAATAGTGTGTGACCATGGATATTAAAATGACAATTTGGGATTTGCCAATGACTGAAGAAGAGGCAATTAGACTTTTCCAGGATAAGGGGGTGTTTATTCTTTCAACAAAGACCCTTTTTGGGAGTGTACAACTATGAAACATGTATGAAACAAGTCGGTTTGCGTGTCAATAGATGGTTTGCTCGCAGTAGAATACCATTTGTTACTGCTATTCGTTTCATTTATTTGTGGGTTTAGGCATCTTTCTAAGTTATAGTTTTCATAAATTTATTGATAAAGTATTATATTTTCATTATATTTTGTTTCATTTCATTAGCATTTACCAAACTTCACTTCTCGACAGAACTTGAGTGTGGTGGCTATAAGACACAAGTACCGTTTTATTTAATAAATAATTCACATAACGACCGTTCCGTTATACATAGTACCCTAGAAAAGAATTGCTTCTTGTTTTTGCTTTACCGTAAGACAGTGACGGTTCTGGTCTCTCTTGCGCCTTCCAAGATTATCTTGATTATCGCCCCCCCCCCCCATCCTTTCTTCTGAAAAATTTTCAGGCGAAATTTTAACAACATTTTATTTATTAACAAAAATTATTTTCAGTTTATTTTTTTCAATTACTTAATTATTATTAATTGTTTTAATTTAATAGTTTGATAATTATCATGGAATTTTTTTTACTTGTTTTATTACTTAATTAATAATTCATTTATTACTTGCACCCTTTACGATAATATAAATAAAGTTTCGAAAGTTACAAAACGATTATAATCGTTAGATTGTTTATATAAAATGTGGGCCCCTAAAATTTGTGAGCCCAAAGCATGTGCCCCTTCTGCCTCCCCCTAAAACTACCTCTGGTTTAACAAGTAAATAAGAAAACCACAGAGCTCAATAACATAGAAAAATTTCCAGCCCTCCAATGATTTGCTAAAATGTTGGATACCTCTTGAAAATTCTCGTTCAATTTGCCACGGTTCTCAGCCATGCGGCTCATCGACTGATTTCAGTAACACAGTTCACTATTTAATGACCTATCTTCTGACATTACGATTCAGAAAGAAATAGCTTGAAGGATTTAGTACCAGAAAAATGCGAGGACCATACACGCAGGAATTCATTTCGGGGGAGTAGTTATTTTTCAAGAGGGGAAACTGAGAAAAATACAACAACAAAAAAAATACTGTATGTAGTATTTTTTGAATAATAAATTTTATATAGTAATAATAAACTATATAATAGTAATGATAATAATATATATATAATATATATACAGTATATGTAATAATATATATAACTATAATAATAATAATAATTATTAAATACAGTATAAATAGTAATAATAATAAATATAATATATATAATAACAATAATAATAATAATTTTGAATAATAATAAGTATTAAATGCAGCATAAATAATAATAATAATAAAAATACTGTATTAAAAAATGGGCATTAAGCAAAAGGCAAAAATTATGTACACATACTTTACGTATTATTTTCATTTTTGAAAGTTTGTCACAAAGGTCCAACACTTTACACTCATAACACTCACAAGGGTTCAACAGTTTGTCACAAGGGTTCAAAAGTTTGTTACAAGGGTTCAAGACTTATACACAAATCACGGACAGTAGATTTCACATCGACTTAAATTATGTATAAGAAGGTCAAAGTTTAATAATAAAGCATTTATAAATTCCCAAGTTGCCCTTCAGACATGTTTTTCCGTGGTAAGGGTTCGGGTTCTTTTTCGGTGGGAGGAGTCTTTATCCAAATATTCTACCGTATTTTTCCCATTGCTCACCAAACAACACCCGTCCACAGAAAAACTACATATGTCTCTTTATACTGAGTGAGCTGTTTTGTTCTATTATGAAATTATTTGAAAAAAAAAAACTACGTTTTCTAAAGAGTTAAAGAGGCTGAGTTACAAGGTCGTACCTTAAAACGTACAGGGATTAGGAGGCACAGTTGGGGGGCTGCCGCCCCCCAAACCCCCCGCTTTTGCAGCCTTTAAATAAAAAAAAAATTCTTGTAGACTATGTCTTGAATGGGACACTATGTATGCTAGATACGTGATATCATTAAGCAAATTTAAGCAAGAGGAGCAGCTATGTTTTGCTGGAAAAGTGAATATTCTCCATATAAATAAACTTCGGTCGGCAATAGATATTGATGAGAACAAAATGCATCAGTGAATGTTATTATTGTAATTATGTTCAATAAAATTGTTTCTAAATCAATGGTATTTTTTTTTTCTTTCTATAGTAGACAAGCATACATTTTTTAGAGTACAAAAAGAAATTCTGGTTAGTCTGAAGTTGGTTGTGAGAGAGTTAGGACTCTAAAAAATGGATTGATTCGAGAAAGATCGAATCATGAGGAATCTAGTTCTTATGGAAAAACGTTTAGTTCTAGATGATGATTTTCTAGAGTTGTCTATTCAAAGGAAGATATTTTCTCGGGAAATGCTTGTAGATATAATGAAAACTGATTCTCCATCATTAGACTATTGTATAAAGCTTCTACATTGTGGTCCAAATGCATTTACACAATTTATTGATATATTGATCATGACACGACAAAATGATATTGTGGATATGCTTTTCAACATTAGTTTAGAAATTTAGGACTTTTTTTTTCATGAGAAAGATGGTGCTCAGGGATGATTTACTCCTCTCTCTCTCTCTATCTCAGACAATTTTTGATGTTGCTAGCTCAGTTTCATTGTGGCAGTGAGAGTGTCAACACATGACAAAATGTTCCATACATGTCCACTATGTATGTACTCACTGGGCAGCAGGTCATCATGTGAGAATTGCACAATGATTGATGAGTATGATGAAAAGTGTAGATTATGCAACCCGTGTAAATTGCATAGAGGATATGCTGTACAAATTAAAGGTTGTAATTCCTGTCTTGAAGAGGTGTGTGACTCATCCTAGAGGTTACCTATGCTCCAATTGTCATTATGATAAATGTAAGCAGTGGGAGAGTACATATCCCAGTATGATTGGAAAGAATCCTAACCGTGATTTTAGTTTATTGCTACGAGATTGGTATCGTCGTGGTTTTAGATTGTTCTGGGAGGAGGAACCAGGTCAGCGATTCAACTGTTGGAACAACAAGAGAATATGGTTTCTGCGTCATTGTTGTGAAGACAATGGGTGTTTTGATTATAGGCCCACTGATTTTTATTTGGCTGTGACGGAATGTGATTCGAAACTTGAGGACACTGTTTATGAATTTGCTTCAAATATTCAAATTGAAACATGTGAATTCTATAGAATGAATGAGAATAGTATCATTGACTATACAAAGATATATGACAAGAGTGAAGTCACACTCTACTGTAGAAAATGTGACCCTGACATTGCAGTACATCAGGATCAGTACACTGTGAATTCAGATAATCTACCTGCACTAGTTGTTGTCGACAAATACCTAGTAGTGGATGAAACCTAAAGAGTAGAAAAGTCGTTTTACCATGTATATAATTTTTTTTTTTATTAATAAACAATTTCACATACATCTTTGGAACATTTTATTCTTAGAGCACTAAAATCAATATTAAATACACTTGTAAGTATATTCTCCACTAGAAAATCGTTCAATCAAGGTAAGTCAACGTAGATGTTGAGAAACTGCTTGTAGGTATAGCCACGACATCTGAACATTAAAAAGAGTAGTGCATTAAAGCCACATGTCTTAGTCGTTAAATCCTGCACTCTTCGTTGATTTTGAATAATGGTTTTCCCACTGCTTTCAATAAAGTTGCTGATTTATGGCGTGTAGAATTTATACAATAGGCCAAGAGGATCAAAAAATTCAATATTCTTGGCTGTTTGAAAGATGCATAGCCAATGACCGGTCTTCAAAGACGATGGACTGCTATTAACAATGATTAGGGTATTGTTAACACTTGGAATTTTTTCAATGAAGTCCGAAGGTATGCAATAGGACTTGTACTGGGGACATGTATGGATCCATACTAAATACATTGATTATTTGATTTGTGTTCATGGTGCAAGATCTAGTAGAACACTGCCGTCGGGTGTGATTTCCCAATAGGTTTCAAATTGACTCAGTGATATTAGCGTGATACTCTCAGCCAGAGCATTGGCAAATGTACACTCTAAACGTACATTCCCTGTTCGTGCTATACTCATATCCTGTGTGCCTGACAAGTCCAAAACAATAACCCCATGATTTTTTGAAAACATTGAATTGGTTATTCCATTTTCAAATAGTTGAGAGTCATGATCTAGGGACTGCATGGTCAACTCGTACGGAGTTCTATAGGATTTTTTTGTCAAATGATAGAGTGTACAGTGGAATACCATTCACTTTGCACACAAGGCTAGATAGACCGAAAAAATTAAAATCATGGGGGGATTCAGTCCAGGATCCAACGGCACTGCCACTCTTCACAAAGGCCAAAGCCAATTTTGATGGGATTTCTCCATTGATAAATGATGAATCGCTATAGCTACGAGAACCGGCGGCAATGTGACGTTGATTGGTGATTGTATGGGGGACAAGAAGTTTAATGTTGTTGCCATTGGCTCTTAGCTTTTTCCACTGCCAATGCAACAGAGCTCATAACTTGTTGTTTTCGGACATGGAGAATTGCCGATGTGATAATGACATTTGCATCGGGTGCTGCAGGAAGTGTTTTCTCAAAATGAAATTCGATGGGGCCATCTGTAACTTCATGTCAATCTTGACATTGGGGGGTAGCCATTGGGATATATTGAATATCTCATGATTTAATTTTCCAACTAGATGATACTCCTGGGTCACTGCAGTAGTCAACTCACTATCAGTATCAACACCTGTTCGATATTCATAGCCCAATGATTGTCCTCTCATCTCCTTGTACGCCTTTGGCATCATCATCATAATTTTGTATGTAGCTTGCATAGTTTGATAAATTATTGCTAGTGCTCACCAATGTTCCATTAATAAATACATTAATTTGCTTGAATAGGTTGTGTAGAATACAGTTTTCATAGGAGAGACCATCGCCGGCATTTGGAGTTGTATTATCTTACTTTTTCTTCACCACAACATTTAAATCAATAAATGTTGACGACAAATCAATGAAATAGTCTTCATTGGAAAATATTTGAAAGTGTATATTTTCCGAGAGGGGTTGTTGGGGATGAAATTGTTCATAGTAGCCATACTTGACACTGACATCAACATTTTCAGCATTGAATAGATTCAATGAGGAACTGATTGATGGATATGATTCCTTGTGGGGGAGATAAGTCATCTTAAGAGAAGAAATCCTTCTTTGATCAACAATCTTTTTCTTTTTCTTCTTATTGGCCTTCGTTGTTTTATTTCTCAAAGTCCTTGTTGATGTCCTTTGCTTCCTGCCTGGGTAGAGACTGATGAGTGAATGACGCGAACGCATCCTTTCAATCCCTCCCCATTTTGTCGAGATTTTAATTGTTCACCAACGGCTCTTGCTGAAGATCTAATATTTTCCTTAACACTCTCCTTGAAATTCTTGCCCGACCCCCAGTCCTGTAGTGTGGAGGCAGCAAAATTTGATGCAGCAGGTACAAGATATTTTCTGGCAAGGGGTAGTGCGGAACGAAATAGCCTAGCAAACCAGCTACCAAGACCATAGCCAGACATTGTAGTACGCCCCTTGTAGTAGTCAAATCCATTGCCTATTTGACGTGGACTCAAAGCACCAACATAGCAATCGATATCGGGACAGACAAATGGAATTCTTCTATTGTTCATTTTAGGTGATTGTACCGTCGTCGTTGACAATGGGTCGAAAATGACATGTAATCACTGCTAAGCCTTTTGTTATTGCTAGAGGATCACCCAATTCACTTCTTAGTGTTAACTGACAGAGTTCCAAATATGAAGTGTTTACAGGAACATACTGAAGATGCTTTATATTATAGTGATGAACAAGTTCATGAGTTGTTTTTCGTTCAAGAACACGTAGGAGGGGGACATTTGAATTACCGACTCTCGACGTTTCCACAAAGGATGCATAGAGAAATATGCAAGAGTCCAAGGCAAACCCGGTGGACAATCAGCAAAAATAACTTGATCCATCCCGTAAACGGTTCCAGCATTTTCCCCATGGATCATATTCTGTTTAAAGCCAAGAACATCTCTCAGATTATCATTGAGAATAATTGTTTCAGTGTCCACAGGTGAGCTAATGTAAATCCTATCATGTTCCAATGAATAATTAAAATGGAATGTACCAATCCTGCGATATGAGATTTTTCTATTGATTGTACGACATAAATCCCCCATATTATCATATTCAATATATTTCAATCTGACATGTGGATAGTCACTAGCTTTAAGTGCTTCAACCCATTCATAGTCGGCATAGCCCAACCCATTCATAGTCCAATCGAATGGTATAAGTTTTATTTCATATTTACGATCCTTTCTCAGGATGTCATAGGTATTTTTGAGAATACAGTCGACAAGAGCCACTTCATATGCACCGTCAAATTTGATGGCGGGGGAGAGTTTTGTCCAAAAATCACTTGTCGTATTCAAGTCATTGTAGAGAGGATCGGAAACGTTGGACATGAAAGTTACATAGAAATCATTGGGCATTGTCAATATCTTCAACACCGATCCAAGAATCAAAATCGGAGTTGTATCCTAGCCACCGAACAAGTAACTGTTTTTTACCCCTGCGAGTACGTGTCTTTAATATCTTTTCAATTTGGTAGATTTCACTAGCATTTTTAGCTTTTTGCAATTCATAGTCATAAAAGCCGCCGAGAATCTCTTCATCTTTGGTATCACGCAGGCGATAAGTTATGGGTTTAGTGTCTAGGATTTTTGCCACTTTAAAAAGTTCGGTGGACCACAAGTAATTCCCCTTTTCAAAAACATTAGTTGTTCTATTAATTCGAACAGTATCACCAACATTGAATTTATTTTCTTCTTCTTGACTTTTGATTCATTGGAATATTGTTTAAGAAAGGTGTCAATTGTATCACGATCAGAATGATGAACTTCCGTTGGTGTAGAGTTGGACAATGATCGATGAGGTCGTTGATTATAAATCAACATGACTTTATCTAGATCATGAATAAAGTCGATGTATTTTTCAATGTACAATATCTTGAAATTAAAATTCGAATAGTTCTTATCAATCGTTCGGCCAATGCAGCCTTTATAGGACTGTGACTATGATAGAGCAGCGTACTATATTTCTCTAGTACTTTTGCAACATGAGATTAACAAATTCACTACCGCGATCCGTTTGAATTTCTTTATATGAATCCTTTTCGAGAATACTTTCAATGGCCTGAGCAACTTCAACACCTCTCTTTGATCGCAATGGAATTGCATATGCATAGAGACTAAAAACACTGATTGCAAGTAGAATGTACTTGTACGGTGTATTGTGACGTCTTTGAAGCTCATCTAGAGTCAGGAGATCTGCTTGCATTATATGCAATGGGTAAAAGGCTTTAGTTTTTCGATATTGATTGGCACGAAGTCTATGATTTCTATGCAGAGTGTAACTTGGTTCATTTTGTAGATAGTCTCGTACACTTTTAGTGTGAACACCCGTGACTTTGGAAAGAGTGGTGGGGGAACTTAAACTCCCCGCCTCGCCAATATTTTCATAAACACCTTTCAGAACTTCAGCCATTTTGAACGTAAAAACGTTGTGTAATGTCCGCTACCCTTTTGTATACTGGCTGTTGGTGGTGGTGGTGACGTTGACTTGATACGTCTTCGCTTTTGTCAAGCTATCAGTGGTGTGCTAGTATTTTCCAAAATTGATTTAAAATCTTCTTCTTCTTCAAGTTCATATTTTAATGTTGATGATGATGCACGTTCATTTAATTTTTTAGAATTTGTCTATTGCCAATAAGACTTTTGGGGAAGTTTAATGTATTTAGAAAGTTGTATAGATGAGTGTCAAATGATAATAGTCCTTTACGATTTGTAACCATGTCATACATCACATCAAGTAGATTATAGCTCTTGCCCTGAATTATAATCTTTTCCCCATTGCTCTCAACTTGAATTTGACCACTTTCCAAGAGATAGGTTAGGAGTCGTTTACTTTGTTCACGATATGAGAGGGGCATTAGATTTCCATTTTCAATACAATTGAATCCAATTCCTCCTTCTTTAATTGTGTTCCAGCAGACTCTTGAGGAGATGATTCTTTTTTGGGATCAGCAGTGGGCTTCGATCGATAGTGTTTGTCCACTCGGCGAAGTGCATCTTGAAGTAAAATCAGTTTTTTTATCATCCTCAATAGTTTCATTGTCAAGGAATTTGCTCAGATTGTCCTCAAAGTGTTCCACGGGTGAGAGAGCGAGTTCTATTGGAGTCAATTTTATAGAGTTTTGCCATCTAGAGAAAACTGTTTACAAGTCCTGCAATTATTGGCAGTAAAAGTGTGAAAAAGCTACCGCCTGCCTGAAGAAGTTGTTTCCTTTTAAAATTCTTTCCTTTCTTTTTAGAGGCCAATGTACGTACAATGGAACGATGTTGCTTTGCCTGTTGCTTAACTACTTCTGGCAATTGAACATTACCCTCGGTCAAATTTAAACAAAGTTCAGATATTAGATTAATGAAATCATTGTCAATACCATGTTTGAGTATTGCTTTTCTAAGCTGAGGTTTTGAAGTGCTTAGAACTGAAAACAAGTGCCTATTTTCATGTAGTTTCTTCAGTGTAATGATAGCGACTAATAGGTCTTTTTAGCGTTCACGGGGAGATATACTGTAATTTCATTGTCGAAAATATCTGTGACTACACGCAGATCCTCGGGTGTATTTTGATTAAGATCCAATAGGATATGACCGTGGGGTTTATTAGTTGCCTGATTGTATGCTGAGAGCAGAAATTTAGGGGAACCTGGATAGATTTGTTTATTGAGGGTTATTAGCGAGCTAGAATCACGAACAACTCTGTAGATGATATAGTAGGTACAGTTCAAAGCAAGTGTTCGCATACATTTGCTCTGATGAAAGAGATTGTGTAGAACCAGAGTAACAGAAATCTGTTCATGATGAGAGCGAACAGTGAACAATTGCAGCATTTGCTGGGACCATTGTTCAATAGATTCAGCCAGATCGTCAATGATGAGCCAAGAGTTTGGTTCAATAATGTTGAAAACATCAAGTCCCTGTATGAACTGTATCTGCACCGATCCCATGGTGGCAGCAATTGCTTTTATTTTATCGTATGACTCCTGCCAAATACTAAAGCAATAGTATATTTTTTTCGGCTTTTCCACAAACATTTTATCACAATTTTTAATTATTTTAGTTAAGAGTGTTGTTTTTGCCCGACATTGAGGGCCCACACAGAAACGATCTGAATGGTGTTTTAAATTGATACATATTCCCTTCAACAGTTCACCTGGACAACTAACTGTAGACCCTAATTGTCTAATGACTAAATAATTTCCCTACTACTCTGTTCTTCAAGAAGAAGACGAATAAAGAATCATATTTTTCTTTTATTATATACATAAAAAGTAACAATACTTAAAAAAATACACTTTTTAAATTTATTTATAAAAAAATACACTTTTTTTTAAAATTTATTTATAATAAAAATACAACATTTACATGGGTGCACAGAGAGAAAAAACACTTTTTTTTGTTTATTTATAGAGAAAAAATACAACATTAGATTAAAGCACTTTTTTTGAATGAAACATTTACAAAAAATCTGCTCTAAGTCAAAAAGATAACTTTGATATTGTGGCGGTGCGCCCCCCACTGGCAGCGGTCGCCCCCCCCCCCCCGGGCCGCGAGGCCCCCCCCCCCAAAGGTTTTAGGAAATAATTTACAGGACTTTATTTAAACCGAGACTTTCCCTATGGGTAACACATTCGGCCCGGTCTGAAGTTAAATAGTGTCCAAGGGGGAGGGTAGTCACACCATCTTGAAAAACATAGACCTTGTCGGAAATGGTACTCATGTTAATTTTTTCTACATTTACAGTAAAGTTCTTGTATTTGAGAGAACGAATTGCCAGCAATTTGGCTCGTGGAATTGTATTTTCAGTAGTACAATTCCTATAAATGTCCACGTCGAAATTCTTATCCACATAGCGCGTGGGTACTCCTTTGCAACGTTTCTTGATTTCCTCGTCGTGTGTCTGTATAAAGTGCACCTTCGGACCTACAAACACACCACGGGAAATCAACTCGCTTCCCGTTTCTGTTTTAAAAAATAAAAGCTGATTGGGTGCCCGACGTTTTACTAGCTCTGGGTAAAGACCACCCCAATTTGTGTAGTCCATTCGTGAGCTGATAATTTCACCGTGCGCCAAATCATCAATTAGATTTGGGGTTTTTACTTTTAACAGTAGAGAATCCGTGTCCCCGTAACAGACCTCTACTTGCCCCTTTTCCGGCCACTGTACCCTAGCCACATTGTAGTAGAATTCCAACATGAGCTTTTTTTAGATCTCCAAGATCGCACTGCCTGCAGCAATATTTTTATTCAAGACAATGCGTCTTTTTTCCTATTCAAAAGTACCATGTCCGGGCCAATGATTGTGAAGGAAGTGTAATTTGGATCGGCAATAATTCGAGCACATTGTTCGGGATCGGTCAGGACGTCACAACGATTCCTATTACGAACACTCCGACACATTTTGCCGAAAGCTGAATTCAAAATGAGTTTATAAATTTCTTTTTCAGCCTTTGTCTGTGCTTCAGAACGTTTGCTGACAAAAGTGTCAACAAACATTTTCAAATAGAGTTTTTGACTAAACTGGAGTGCTCGGTGAACCTTTGTGACGTTGAAACCATTGTTGCACATCCATTTTAAAGCTACATGATGTACAACTATGTTTTTTTTTCGGCAGAAGGTCAGCAATAAGTTTTGTTTTGAAGGTGTCCAATGCATTCCGTCCACCTCGACTAAACGCCTATTGCGAGGGCTCAAAGAGTCCTTAGTCACAGGTCTATTGATGCATGGGAAAACAAAATCCTTTACTGAATCGTGAAGCTCGACTGGTATCTCTCCATCAATTTCAAAAAAACCATCCAATCGGGCCATTCTCCTCAACACTGTTAATGTTGGGGAAATGGGGAGCTTGAGGGTCATTGAGCCATTTATAGTCACCGCAAGGTAGTGCATAATGGGACATGGCCGAGGGGTAGAGAGAATTCATATCGAGGAAAACTGCATCCGATTTTGTCCCCGTCTTCTCTCCTGTTGGATCAGTTTCCAAGATACGGTCCCCGTGAAAAACAACCCCCCCCCCTCATTTATCTTTCTATGAACAGATGCACATCCTTTTGACAAACTCTTTGCAAACTGTGTGTTTTGATTGAGTCCAACTTCCCTTTTGATATTACCTAAAATTTTCATCTTAATATGCTTAGCCTTAGTAGCAGTCCCAATAGAAATAGCAGTTTTTATAGTAGCGTGTACATATTGCATTTGAGTCGATTGATAATCCACCTCATCCTTCCCTGAAATCTTCAACTTAATATCTCGAGCCACTTCTCAGTTAAGCCCTTTTGACAATCTCCATGAACATCGTGTGCTTTGATTTAGTTCAACATTCCCTGAAAGTCTTACTTGACTGCCATTGACCTTTCTGGGTACCAAAGGTTAAAATCACCTCTATCCCGATAAAAAAATACCATGTGTAAACAATGGGTGAATTGCATAACTCACAGTCCTTGCCTCGTGGGCTTTGGTTGGACCTTTCAACTATGCTGAATAAAATGGCTATCTTGAAAAATTTGATTCAATGAATTTGGGGGAAAAGGTGTGTGAGAGGGGGCTGGTTGCCCTTCAATCACTTTTAACTCTTAAAAAGTTCATTAGTACTTTAGATTTTCAATCAATGAGCTCTTTCTGAAGTCTGCTAAAATAGCATGAAACTGCTTTTGGGTATGCTTATGTTGAGTTTAACAATGTCAAGATCTCATTTTTCAAATTTTTAATGAGTGAGTCAAGTGTAACGTCCGAAGTAGTAGAGGTTTTACTAGAGAGTTGTCAAAACTTGGCAAAACATTATTAAAAATAATTGGGTACAATCCACAACAGCGAAAGATAAGTGTTTCCTTGCATAAGGTGACTTTTCTATGGTATATCCTGGCTGCGGTCACATTTTGTGCTGGTAGCTAAACTTCAGGTCGCCAAGTAGGCTTTAAAAAAATTAAAAAAACGCATCAAAATTTGTTTATATTTATTTTTGTTACGTTTATTACGAGCGGGACAAACATTGCGGGGTAGGGGGTCAAACCCCCTACCCCTGGATACGGCCTTGATTGGGTCTTTTCTTTTTATTAAGTAAAGGACAAGTTTCTTCAAATGAAAGTACAGAGCGAGATTGAAAAATAAAACGAACGGAAACTATTTCATATATGAAGGGGCCTGCCTCCTCCTCAATCTCTCACTCCTTACGTTTTTTTTTATAAAGCTCAAAACTACCTTCACGTTGACAGATCTTGGGTTTACTTGCTTCTGCTTTCGATTCGGCTTCCGCCAGAATCGAAGAAGAAAATCCTCGTGTAATAACTTCAAATCTATATTACTTCAAATAACTTCACTTGCATATTACTTCAAATAACTATACATATAAATGCATAACTTAAAATAATTTCACATGGATATTTCATAAATATTACTCTTCACATTCTGTTAGCCTGACCCACTACCATTTAGCTAGGGACTGTGCCTTAGGCTATATTAGACAGAGTAAAGTTCCTTTTAAATCAACAGTAGTATACATCTTTCAAAAGTAGTAGAATTAAACTGTGAGTTGGTAAACCCAGCACATTTAATAAACATCATACACATAATGAAAAAATACCATTTATCCAGGGCATATATTCAACCATCACTCTAAACGAAAACTGTAATATTGACAGTATTGGGTTTGTGGTAGGGCCTGCAAAATGTACATCTGCCCTTCCTAAGAAAAAACCTAGGCCCAGCACTGCAACGTTGTAGTTTACTTTTCCACAATTTCTTATTGAAATTGAGAATTATCTTAAACAAGAGGACAAAATAAAAGGACTCGCTAATATTAAATTAAGTATTATTCTTAAATTAAAAAAATATTTTATGTCTAGATGAACAATTTGCCATAAGTAACCTTCTTTTGTTAATTAAGTTGCTATTCGTGTATATGTATAGTTTCTATATAGGCACCTTGATCATGCCTTCATGCAATGGGTTTTTGTTCATAATGTCTTTTTTTTCTTATAAAAAGGGAGGAAAACACTATTTTGCAACATTAATTTTTTAAAGCAAATTGTTTTGTCAATAAAACTAGGCTCAGTATCTTATTTTGCTTCGTTAGAGAATTTGATTCTACATTCTAAAGTAACTGCCTTAAAAAAAACCTGACTATAAGAACGTAGTGGTACCTCTTTTGATATTCTTAAGATTATTTTGCTTGTTATAGATTTGTATTTGTCATCAGCCAAGCCACCTGATACGACTGACTATCCAAAGGTGTATGTAAATAAAGAAATAGAATCAGCTTCAGAGCCAGAAAACTCACCAACCCTGGATAGAAGAAGACGAAGGTCACATGAGAAGCTTCACTTTCGTCAAAGTGGAAGCGATTTCTCCAATTTATGATGCCAGACAAGAAGAGATAGAGAATCCTGTTGTTCGGCTACAGAAAGTACTGTCCTCAGCTGTAGAAAAGATCTATGATTGCAATGTTTGTAGTAAAACATGCTCAAATAAACGGGGATTAATAGATCATTCAAGGATTCATACAGGTGAAAAAACCATATCAGTGTGAATGCTGTGACTAGAGCTTTGCTCGGAGACAGAATTTAACTAGACATAAGAGGACACATACTGGTGACAACCATGTGAATGCCCACAATGTAAAAAAAAAGCTTCAGTCAAGGGCCGCATTTGACTAGTCGCATGAAAATCCATACAGGTGAAAAGCCTTATGAGTGTGAATTGTGTAAAAAGAAATTTGCCGAAATACATCGCTTGAATAGACATATGAGATCTCATACAGGTGAAAAGTAGTATCAGTGTGAGTTATGTCAAAAACGCTTCGTCCAAAGTCAGAATTTAAGGGATCATAGAAGAGTTCATACAAGGGAGAAGCCATACGAATGTAAAATATGTCAGAGGAAGTTTGCGAAAAATTGTAAATTTACTGTTCATGTGAGGATACATGGTGTAAAATTGCCAAAATGTGAAATATTAGACAAGCCTATCCCACCTGAAGATACACTGGCACTTTTCCCCTTAGATACATAGGCGTGATCTTTATATTTATTAGACTATATTACCTGCGTTTTTCGTTTAGACACAGAGATGCACTTGTTAACATCTGGGAACACGTTAACCGATAAAATATATAGATAAAACAGAATAAATAGATTATAATATATAAGATAAATATAATATATATAGATAATTGTAATATATATAGATAAAAACAGAATAAATAGAATAAATATCGACTGTATAAATAGATTCGAGATAGATATTAGTAAACATTGTGCATAAGACTTGATTAGAAAATTACATTTAAAAAGTGCAACAGGAGCTTTGTTGAAAAGTAGACCATCACTGCTCATTGGGAAAACCCCCCTAGTGAGAAAAAACTGTCAAACTTTTGAACTATTCAATATATTCAAATAGGTTCATATTCAGGGAGAAAAACCTTTCAGTCAGTGCTCCCTTATATAAAAGGATATTATTGATTTCTATGATTACTTCTATATTTAACATATAGTTTGCTTCTGTTTCTTGTTTTGTTATCTGTTCTTTTTGAAAACCCTGCTGCCCCAGGAGAAACTTTTATGTTAGCTTAGATTCGTTTTGAGAAAATGTGTATCATAACATGGTCCAAATTCATAGTTGTGAGTCAATAAACGTAAAAAAAAAACAAGCTGACCAGAAAATATAAAATGGAACGTACTTAATATAACTTCTTAAACCACAGTTATTCACTAGTATCTTTCGACGGCGGTTCAAATTTTTGATTTTTGCAAATCGTGGATATTGGTGAATGGCTCACTTTTATGGTTGTTAGGTATTTGGTTTTAATTCTTATAATTTTTGGCTTTTATTGAATTTTATTCATCTTTTAATTTTTCGGTTTTTCATTGGTTTTTTGTTGTTTACTTGCTTTTTTCACATTGACTTTCCACGTTTTATTTTGTTGGTTTTTTCTTCGGCACTCTCATTGAATATATTGTTTCGTTTCGCGCTGAACAAAAGAGGTATTTGTCCTCTCGACATATTCGCTTTGTTGTGTATTGTAAGTATTTTCATTTGGCCTTTAAAAACCCCATTTTTGCTCGATAACGTACTTAATTGACCAATACTTTCTTTTTATTAATTAAAAAAAACTTTCCGAAATAATAAGTTTTTCAAAGAAAAGTAAATGCCATTTTAAACTTAAGCTCAACAGATACAAATACCTTTTAAAATTCAAACTCAAAACGACCAGAAATTACTATTAAGAATACATGAAACCCAAAACGAACAGAAATTAAGTAAACAATCATTGCAAAAATATACAACAAGTAATTATATAAATGAATAAATATATCTTAAAGCGAGTAATGCTTAGATTGAATATGAAAATCAAGCTTAAGAAGAAAAAAATATTTTCCTATTGAAGTACAAATTAAACTTAAAACGAACAGAAATTAAATAAACAATCAATGCAAACAAACATACAATAGATATTAATGTAAGATAATAAATAAATCTTAAAACGAGTGAAACTTAAATTGAATATGGAAATTAAGCTTGAAACAAACAAAAATCACCACAAACAAGAGTTTGGGTATGACCTATTTCTCTCACTGTAAAGGTCTAAAACCTACTGCGTCATTGGTGCTTTACCGAAACAATTTGTGACAAATATTTTTTTTTTGTACTTATCTCTGAGAATACATCAAATATTTCAGTTTAATTTATTAGCTCTTTTGAAGTTTTTAAAGACGAACATAGTTTCCCTACAAACAAGTGATTGGATAGTGCCTCTTTTCCTAACTGTAAATAAAAACCAAAAACCTTCTGCGTCATTGGCGCTTATCTGAAAACGGATTATATTACAAATACTTTCTTTTCCAGTTTTTACAGCATTGAAAGTAAAAATACAATTACAGTGAAATAAATTCTTGAACTGATGGATTTTTTCAACAATTAATATCATTACGCATCAAATATTCAATTTTGATGTTGTTAATACTTTCCAAGACTGTTCAAGACGCATATAGTTTTCAGTAAAGCGCAATGACGCAGTAGGTTTAGGGAAACTTGGGAAAACCTCAAAGCAACGGAAAAGTGAAAGCCCTAATTGAAATTTCTATAAACCAATTCAGTGACATTTAGTCTTTGTCTAGAACATCAAAGTAATTCATTACATAAAGAGGGAGGGGGGCGGGGGCAAACCAGAAGTTGCGATCAATATGTACTTCCATCATGAGTGGCTCGTGAAGGGCTCATCCAAACAAAATGACTTTAATCTAGTATCATTTTTTTAAATTGCCTTTTAATTTATTATAGTTGTAATGATATTTTTTAAATTTAGTATAAAATTCTTTATTCATTTTTGCTTTATTATATTTTGTGGTATTGAATACATCATTCCTTATCAAAAATTATAATAGCAACATGAAAATTTGGCGTAAACAGCCAGACAGCCAGATTCATCAAAAAATAAACACCTTATATTATAAAAAAACGAACATAATTTAAACCAACAAAAATTTTTGGATACGATAATATACAGTAACAATAAAATTCAAAACGGATAGAAAATGTCCTAAATAGGAGAGAGGATACCACATACTCCTTAGCCCTACTCTTTGGATGAAAAATAAATGCCTGTAAATACCCAATTGACTTGTGACAGACAGTGTTACCACCCCTAGTGATTTAACACTATTTTAGGGATTTTTATATTGCAAAAACTAAAAAATTATTGAATTTGTACATAAATCACTAGATTATTGATGAAAATCACTAAGTCAACCAGCAAATCACTAGAATCTAGTGATTTTTGTCTCCGGGTGGCAACCCTGGTGATAGAGATTGAGTTTTATACATTGCTCCTTTTCCAGTTCAATGCAGTGGTTTTATCCTTAGGTGAACAACAAGAGTATTATTAGAATAAGTTAAAGGGTTTTGAAAGGAACTCGAGTAAAAACTTGAGGAGCTATTAGGTTTATTATTAGCCCGCATCCTAATTCTGTTTATCCAAACATTATTGATCCTGGTGAGGATGTCTTTGACCACATTGATGATTTATGTTTTCTTGGCGTTAAAACTAGAGCATGTATGCTTAAAAGTTCATGACGTTTAGCAAATTATGTTTTATCTGAGATTTTATGGTTTATCAGATTTTATGGTTTCAATGAGAGTGCCGAAGAAAAAACCAACAAAATAAAACGTGGAAAGTCAATGTGAAAAAAGCAGGTAAACAACAAAAAACCAATGAAAAAACCGAAAAATTAAAAGATGAATAAAATTCAATAAAAGCCAAAAATTATAAGAATTAAAACCAAATACCTAACAACCATAAAAGTGAGCCATTCACCAATATCCACGATTTGCAAAAAAATCCAAAAATTTGAACCGCCGTCGAAAGATACTAGTGAATAACTGTGGTTTAAGAAGTTATATTAAGTACGTTCCATTTTATATTTCTGGTCAGCTTTTTTTTTACGTTTATTGACTCACAACTATGAATTTGGACCATGTTATGATACACATTTTCTCGAAACGAATCTAAGCTAACATAAAAGTTTCTCCTGGGGCAGCAGGGTTTTCAAAAAGAACAGATAACAAAATAAGAAACAGAAGCAAACTATATGTTAAATATAGAAGTAATCATAGAAATCAATAATATCCTTTTATATAAGGGAGCACTGACTGAAAGGTTTTTCTCCCTGAATATGAACCTATTTGAATATATTGAATAGTTTAAAGTTTGACAGTTTTTCTCACTAGGGGGGTTTCCCAATGAGCAGTGATGGTCTACTTTTCAACAAAGCTCCTGTTGCACTTTTTAAATGTAATTTTCTAATCAAGTCTTATGCACAATGTTTACTAATATCTATCTCGAATCTATTTATACAGTCGATATTTATTCTATTTATTCTGTTTTTATCTATATATATTACAATTATCTATATATATTATATTTTATCTTATATATTATAATCTATTTATTCTGTTTTATCTATATATTTTATCGGTTAACGTGTCCCCAGATGTTAAACAAGTGCATCTCTGTGTCTAAACGAAAAACGCAGGTAATATAGTCTAATAAATATAAAGATCACGCCTATGTATCTAAGGGGAAAAGTGCCAGTGTATCTTCAGGTGGGATAGGCTTGTCTAATATTTCACATTTTGGCAATTTTACACCATGTATCCTCAAATGAACAGTAAATTTACAATTTTTCGCAAGCTTCCTCTGACATATTTTACATTCGTATGGCTTCTCCCTTGTATGAACTCTTCTATGATCCCTTAAATTCTGACTTTGGACGAAGCGTTTTTGACATAACTCACACTGATACTACTTTTCACCTGTATGAGATCTCATATGTCTATTCAAGCGATGTATTTCGGCAAATTTCTTTTTACACAATTCACACTCATAAGGCTTTTCACCTGTATGGATTTTCATGCGACTAGTCAAATGCGGCCCTTGACTGAAGCTTTTTTTTACATTGTGGGCATTCACATGGTTTGTCACCAGTATGGATCCTCTTATGTCTAGTTAAATTCTGTCTCCGAGCAAAGCTCTAGTCACAGCATTCACACTGATATGGTTTTTCACCTGTATGAATCCTTGAATGATCTATTAATCCCCGTTTATTTGAGCATGTTTTACTACAAACATTGCAATCATAGATCTTTTCTACAGCTGAGGACAGTACTTTCTGTAGCCGAACAACAGGATTCTCTATCTCTCTTGTCTGGCATCATAAATTGGAGAAATCGCTTTCCACTTTGACGAAAGTGAAGCTTCTCATGTGACCTTCGTCTTCTTCTATCCAGGGTTGGTGAGTTTCTGGCTCTGAAGCTGATTCTATTTCTTTATTTACATACACCTTTGGATAGTCAGTCGTATCAGGTGGCTTGGCTGATGACAAATACAAATCTATAACAAGCAAAATAATCTTAAGAATATCAAAAGAGGTACCACTACGTTCTTATATTAGTCAGGTTTTTTTTAAGGCAGTTACTTTAGAATGTAGAATCAAATTCTCTAACGAAGCAAAATAAGATACTGAGCCTAGTTTTATTGACAAAACAATTTGCTTTAAAAAATTAATGTTGCAAAATAGTGTTTTCCTCCCTTTTTATAAGAAAAAAAGACATTATGAACAAAAAACCCATTGCATGAAGGCATGATCAAGGTGCCTATATAGAAACTATACATATACACGAATAGCAACTTAATTAACAAAAGAAGGTTACTTATGGCAAATTGTTCATCTAGACATAAAATATTTTTTTAATTTAAGAATAATACTTAATTTAATATTAGCAAGTCCTTTTATTTTGTCCTCTTGTTTAAGATAATTCTCAATTTCAATAAGAAATTGTGGAAAAGTAAACTACAACGTTGCAGTGCTGGGCCTAGGTTTTTTCTTAGGAAGGGCAGATGTACATTTTGCAGGCCCTACCACAAAGCCAATACTGTCAATATTACAGTTTTCGTTTTAGAGTGATGGTTGAATATATGCCCTGGATAAATGGTATTTTTCATTATGTGTATGATGTTTATTAAATGTGCTGGGTTTACCAACTCACAGTTTAATTCTACTACTTTTGAAAGATGTATACTACTGTTGACTTAAAAGGAACTTTACTCTGTCTAATATAGCCTAAGGCACAGTCCCTAGCTAAATGGTAGTGGGTCAGGCTAACAGAATGTGAAGAGTAATATTTATGAAATATCCATGTGAAATTATTTTAAGTTATGCATTTATATGTATAGTTATTTGAAGTAATATGCAAGTGAAGTTATTTGAAGTAATATAGATTTGAAGTTATTACACGAGGATTTTCTTCTTCGATTCTGGCGGAAGCCGAATCGAAAGCAGAAGCAAGTAAACCCAAGATCTGTCAACGTGAAGGTAGTTTTGAGCTTTAAAAAAAAAAAAAACGTAAGGAGTGAGAGATTGAGGAGGAGGCAGGCCCCTTCATATATGAAATAGTTTCCGTTCGTTTTATGTTTCAATCTCGCTCTTTACTTTCATTTGAAGAAACTTGTCCTTTACTTAATAAAAAGAAAAGACCCAATCAAGGCCGTATCCAGGGGGTAGGGGGTTTGACCCCCTACCCCCGCAATGTTTGTCCCGCTCGTAATAAACGTAACAAAAATAAATATAAACAAATTTTGATGCGTTTTTTTAATTTTTTAAAGCCTACTTGGCGACCTGAAGTTTAGCTACCAGCACAAAATGTGACCGCAGCCAGGATATACCATAGAAAAGTCACCTTATGCAAGGAAACACTTATCTTTCGCTGTTGTGAATTGTACCCAATTATTTTTAATAATGTTTTGCCAAGTTTTGACAACTCTCTAGTAAACCTCTACTACTTCGGACGTTACACTTGACTCACTCATTAACAATTTGAAAAATGAGATCTTGACATTGTTAAACTCAACATAAGCATACCCAAAAGCAGTTTCATGCTATTTTAGCAGACTTCAGAAAGAGCTCATTGATTGAAAATCTAAAGTACTAATGAACTTTTTAAGAGTTAAAAGTGATTGAAGGGCAACCAGCCCCCTCTCACACACCTTTTCCCCAAATTCATTGAATCAAATTTTTCAAGATAGCCATTTTATTCAGCATAGTTGAAAGGTCCAACCAAAGCCCACGAGGCAAGGACTGTGAGTTATGCAATTCACCCATTGTTTACACATGGTATTTTTTTATCGGGATAGAGGTGATTTTAACCTTTGGTACCCAGAAAGGTCAATGGCAGTCAAGTAAGACTTTCAGGGAATGTTGAACTAAATCAAAGCACACGATGTTCATGGAGATTGTCAAAAGGGCTTAACTGAGAAGTGGCTCGAGATATTAAGTTGAAGATTTCAGGGAAGGATGAGGTGGATTATCAATCGACTCAATGCAATATGTACACGCTACTATAAAAACTGCTATTTCTATTGGGACTGCTACTAAGGCTAAGTATATTAAGATGAAAATTTTAGGTAATATCAAAAGGGAAGTTGGACTCAATCAAAACACACAGTTTGCAAAGAGTTTGTCAAAAGGATGTATCAACAGTATGTTAGGAACATATTAGAGCAATGAGTCAAAATTTTCAGGCCATGATGAGGATTTTCAACAAAATTATTTAGACTTTCAGAAATGAATATCAGCACATATATTAATGGTTAATCCATATTCCGATATATTTTCAGTAATCTTGGTTATAATAGTGATTTTTTTATATTGCGAGAAATAAAAACACCTACCTCGAAATAAGGATTGTTTTCAGTAAAGCATAAATTATATTCTGGTATGAGTAGAAGGCATGAGTAGGGAGGAGGGAGGGGAGGGCTCCCATTTTGATGCAGCATGGGCACTTATTTTTGATAAACAAATTGGTTTTACACTTTTTTGTAAATTTGTTCCCCTGGGTGCATTTTTCAAACGATAAGATTAAAAAAAAACAACTTATTGGCAAATTTTCGAGAGCCCCATCTAAAATAATAATATGGCACGTATATGTACTAATTTCACGATATAAATGACTATTACCGATTTATGTCGATAGGAATACAATTTTTTCTTAGTTTCAAAACATTCAAAAATAAAGCTTTTTGGTGTTTTTGAACCTAATTTATTTACAAACTAATACTTTTCATTTCTATTTTTTGTGCGCTAAGGTAAGAACCATGTCCAACAGGACCTCGTTTTTCTTGTTAAATGGTTGGATACTTCAAAATCCAGATAATCATGCGTTTTGAACACTGAAGAATTCTATTTGAGCCGAAATTACCCATTTAAACAGATACTTTACCCGGCACTAGAAATTAGAAGGCAAAATAGGCACTGACAAAGAAGAAAAATAGGCACTGGCTCTGCAGTTTTACAAATACAAGATTTCTTGGAGATCAAGCCTTACTTGTCAAAGAATAAGAAAAACCAGAGAATTTTCACTGATACATGGAGCAAAGCGTTAGTTCAGATCTGAAAATTAGCTTGCATGGAACAGCTTTAATTCTTCAACGTCTGACTATCTCAACTTCTGACTATAAAAATCACTATTCCATCCATATATTTTTTATTGTTAACTATTAACTATCACACTTCTTCCTAGAATGGGTTGTTAGGTGATATTTCAGGGTCGACTTCGCAGAGAATGCTCTCTTGCATAAATTGCATTTAAATGATTTCTCAGCTGTATGAAATTTTTGATGGATATTCGAATAGCTTGACAAAGAAAAGCATTTGTTACATACATCACATTTAAATGGGCTCTCACCTGTATGCACTCTTTGATGCTTTTTCAAATGGTTTGGTCTAGAAAAACATTTCTTACAAATATCACACTTAAATGGCCTCTTACCTGTATGCACAATTTGATGCTTCTTCAAAGAGCTTGATGTAGAAAAGCATTTCTTACATATTTCACATTCAAATGGCCTCTCACCAGTATGCACTATTTGGTGCCTATTCAAATGGCTTGATCTAGAAAAGCATTTCTTACACAGCTCACATTTAAAAGGCTTTTCACCTGTGTGCACAACTTGATGCCTGTTCAAGTGGCTTGATTGAGAAAAGCATTTCTTACATATCTCACATTCAAATGACCTCTCGCCTTTACCTGTAGTTACCTGTTACTCGTTACTTTACTTGTAGTCTCGCTGTTACCTGTCTCTCGAGTTTACCTGTAAGCGAACGGCTCCCAATATGACCGAGTATTTCTCAATTTTTTCAAGCTTATTTTTGAGCAGCACTGCTTTTCTTTGTGTATATCTCCGTATTTCTTTACTGTCCAGAACATTCAAATCTTAATTCAATTTATAAGCATGACAGATTATAAAATAGTAAATCAAGGAATTCCAAATTTTTCAATATTAATCTTGGCAAAATACTAAACTTTCCGTAATATTCAGGTTGCATTTTTCAGCACAAAACCTTGGGGGGGGGGGGGGGGTATTCAACCATATTGAAGTAGCAGTTTAATATTGAGGATTCTAAAACACCAAACTAGAAAACTGAAAAACTTGGTTTGCTTCCCTCATGTTGGGGGAACATTGAATGTATTTATTCGACGAAAAAATTTACAACACACGAAAACTAACAACACATTCACAAAACAACATTGTTCATATCAGCTACAAACTTTTTTTTTTTTTTTACTTTTTCCGTTACTAGTAGAAATTTATGGACTTAATTCAGCTTACAATAAGCAATCTAAAATTTAATCAGAACTTTTGAATGTGTTCAACATAATCCATTGAATACTTAATTCAAATTAATGAGAATTAAAAAGTTATTTACTTCACTCTTGCAAGCTTTCTAACGATTTCTATGGCCAATAGATTTTGAGGAAGGGTGCTGAACCTTAATTGCGTCTCAGGCACTTAAATTACAATAGGACAGGGGGAATCCCCACCAGTATATTATATTAAAAAAATAAACAACTTTTTTCAACTCAAAGTAAGGAGCGATATAAAAATTAAAACGAATAAAAATTGTTCCATATATAAAGGGAGTTGCCTATGCTTCAATCCCTCGCTCTTCACGTTAAAGTGTTAGTACTTTAATAAAACTTAAGGAACTGGAACAAAATGTCAAAATTAAGCATAAAAAGCGAAGTATTGAGGAGGGAGCAGCCCGTTCTCATGTGCAGAATCCATTCTTTTAATTTAAATAATGGTCCTTATTTTCAGTTGACAAAAATGGTGCTTTTCTTTGGTTTTGTGGGGAGGGGGGGGGGGACCGCCACATGTCTTTTCTTTGGTTTTGTCTGATCATTTCTTTAAATAATGACGGGAAATCCGCTTCTCTCCTCCATGGAAAAAAAAAAATCCAAAAAGGAATTTTTCCGAGTCTATTGATATTTTAAATTGATTAGCTTTGTAGAAGTGATGAGATGAAACTGATGAGTGATGAACTTTTTCGAAGTTGTATAGAAATGAGTAATTTCACTTGTTTATGATAGACTATTATCCATATTAGGACAGAACTAAAGTAGACAGACATAGAGTAAGTGTAACTCAAATAGCATATCAGTTTTGTGAGCATTTCAAAGCAATTTGACACTAAAAAGATGATTCAAAGATAAAATTTTACATGGAATCCAACAAGAACTCGAAGAAAAGAGGATTGAGCGGCTAGCTGAGACACACTTGAGGCGTTGGCTTTCATCTGTTCAGAAGATCAGCACTGCCAGTCATGGAATGGAGATCCACGACGGCGGTTTGAACTACTTTCCACTTCATTCCACATGCATTGCGTCTTTTGGTCCAAGAAACAGCTTCAATAATGTTGCATTTTTGACATTTGTTTGAACTTATGGATCTGTTTGGAGAATTTGTGTGCATCCATTTTTGAACAGCAACTATAGTTTCCACTAAGCGCCAAGTGACATCTATATTTACCCTGTAATGAGGGGGTGGCTTGGAGACATTCTTTCTATATAGCAAGGAGGAGTACAAAGAAACCGTCACAACTCTTTTCAAATCATTTGCAGCGTCATTTTGTGAAGAAAGTATTAAGAAGCTTGCTGACAGAAATGAAAAATGCCTCAATCGAAAAGGCGATTATCTAGAGAAGTAACCCTGATTGTAGATCACTTTTGGCAATAAAAACAAATTTATATTCACCCCTGTTTCCTTTATCAGCAGTTGCATTCAGATGAAGTTTTGTGGTAAAACATTTTCTTGTCAAGCTAAGAAAAAATCTTTTTTTTTTTGCTTAAAAAAGTGAACTTGGATTCACTAAAACGCTACCTTAAGTGACCTGGCATCTGAATTAATAAATTTACTAAAATAATAATTCCTGCTAAAATCATTTTCTAAACTTAAAAGATTTAGTAATATAGTAACTAGTCTCACCAAAGATCCAACATCTAAGATTGAGAATATTCAAAAAGGGATTTCAAAATTGCTCTTGGTTCTTAATTCAGAATTTGTAAGGACTCAGTTCAACTTAGCTTAGCCTGACTTCCTTGTGAATAAGATGACAAAAATCTACCATGCAGTTTAAACTGAATTGTCTAATGTCTGACTTTTGTCTTTACATCCTTCCTCCCTCGTTGTACAGATGAAGTGAAATTCGATGATGTAACAAGACTCGAGTGTTGTAAACACTAATTACAGTGGGACACAGAGAGTCAAATATAAAGTCAAATTAATTTACTAAACAATCCACTTACGCCGTCTTAAGCATAGTGTTTTCGTTGAGGCCATTTTGAGACTTCTTAAATTTTTCTTGGAGCAAGAAACTGCTTAGTGTTTTCAATGAATACGAAAACAACAGCGAAAGAAAATTATCAAAAGAACAAATTTTTAAGTCAAAGAAAAATATGAAAAAATTGACAATTATAACATGGCTCGTACACTGAGTAATTTCACAATATAATTGACTATTAACACTTTACGTTGATAGGACTGCAATTTTTTCTGTGGTTTTCAAGCTATTGGAAAATAAAGCTTTTTGACGTTTTGAACCTAATTTACTTACAAACTAATACTTTCCATTTTTTTTTTTTGTGCGCTAAGGTAGGAACCACAGGACCTTGTTTTTGTTAAATGGTTGGATACTTCAAAATCCTGATAGTCATGCTTTTTGAACACTGAAGAATTCTATTTGAGTTGAAATTACCCATTTAAATAGATATTTTACCAGGCACAAGAAATTAGAAGGCAAAATAGGCACTAAGAAAGAAGAAAATCGGCGCTGGCTCTTCTGTGGTTTTACAAATGCAAGAGTTCTCAGATAAAGATCGAGTCTTACTTGTCAAAGAATCAGAAAAACCAGAAATTTTCACAGATACATATAGAAAAGCGTTAGTTCAGATCAAAGAATTAACTTGCATGGAAAAGCTTTAACTATTCGACGTCTATCTCAACTTCTGTCTAAAAAAAATCACTATTCCATCCGAGGTTTTTATTGTAAACTATTAACTATCAGACTTCTTCCTAGAATGGGTTGTTATGTGATGGTTCAGATTCGACTTATCTGAAAATGTTCTCTTGCATAAATTGCATTTGAATGGTTTCTCACCTGTATGAAGTCTTGATGGATATTCAAATAACTTGACGAAGAAAAGCATTTCTTACATATCTCACATTCAAATGGCCTCTCACCTGTATGCACTATTTGATGCTTTTTCAAATGGCTTTGTGAAGGAAAGCATTTCTTACATACTTCACATTCAAATGGCCTCTCACCTGTATGGGACTCTTTGATGGATATTCAAATGGCTTGGACAAGAAAAGCATTTCTTACATGTATCACATTTAAATGGGCTCTCACCTGTATGCACAATTTGATGCTCCTTCAAATGGCTTGATCTAGAAAAGCATTTCTTACATATCTCACATTCAAATGGCCTCTCACCAGTATGCACTATTTGGTGCTTTTTCAAATTGCTTGATGAAGAAAAGCATTTCTTACATATCTCACATTTAAATGTGCTCTCACCTGTATGCACAATTTGATGCTCATTCAATTTACTTGGTGAAGGAAAGCATTTTCTTACATATTTCACATTTAAATGGACTCTCACCTGTATGCACTATTTGATGCTCCTTCAAATAACTTGATCTAGAAAAGCATTTCTTACATACATCACATTTAAAAGGCCTCTGGCCTGTATGCACAATTTGATGCCTGTTCAAACTGCTGGAGGCAGAAAAGCATTTCTTACATATCTCACATTCAAATGGCCTCTCACCTTTATGCACAATTTGATGCAACTTCAAAGAGTTATAATGTAGAAAAGCATTTCTGACATAGCTCACATTTAAAAGGTTTTTCACCTGTGTGCACAACTTGATGCCTTTTCAAGTAGCTTGATGAAGAAAAGTACTTTTTACATATCTCACATTCAAATGACCTCTCGCCTGTATGCACAATTTGGTGCTCCTTCAAAGAGCTTGATGTAGAAAAGCATTTCATACATAACTTACATTTAAAAAGTAGAATGTATCATCCCTGTAGAAAGAAAAATTGAATTAAATTTCTTTTCTCAAATTAATAAAATAAGAAAACCAAAGAAATTGGCATTATAACAATTAGGGCTCGATCGATATATGGACCAGCCAATATTATCTGACCGATATAGGGGTCAGTGTCTTTATCGAAATAATAATATTGGAAATAATAATAACAGGAAATAATATTGGATATCGGCGGATTTGTTTTTTTCTTTCCTATATGCGCAACTTATTCAGAAGATGGCACCAGACTACCTCAGGTAAATTTTGCTTTTCCAGTCCTTGGGGACAGAGCGACCAGCTAGGTCTGACTGTGGTTGAGATAGCAGAAGAAGTAAGTCAAATGAAGTCAAAGTATATTTGTTGTCAATATACACTGGATGCAGCAATGTTCAAAATGTATGGTGAGTTCAAAAATGTACAACTTCTACTAAAAGAACTAAATAGTTGTTTGAATAAAGTAAGCCATACATTTCTGTTTGATGAATGTATGGGTGAAAAATCAAGGCAATCGATTAAAACCAAGGTCTAACTTAATCATGTGGGCCATTATTGTGATATTGCTTTGTCACCCTTTTGACAACCTTCAAGATCATAGTTCGTTTTGATTTAGTTCAACATATGCCTAAACATTCCTTGTAGCTTCACCTTAATACCCTTAGCTTGTATAGTAGCAATAGTTGTAGTGGCAGTAGCAGCATTAGTGGCAGTATGCACATACCATCTTTGTTTTTTTTTTTACCATCCCCTTCAACACCCGATGTTCAAGCTTAATACACAATTTTTTTTTTTTTAAATACGCTCTATTGACAGTCTAAATGCACATAGTGTCTTTGGTAAGTTAGAATTTACATCAAGATTCTCTCAAATTTTACCTTCATAGGCTTATCCTTAATAGTAGCCTACTAGTATCACAGAAGTTGTGGTGGTAGCAGGAGAAGTAGTTGCAGTGTTAGTGTTACATTAGTATAAGTAGTAACAGTAGTAGCAGCAGTATTAATTACGGTAGTAGCACGTACATCTGGCCTTTTCATCAGTTGAACATCCCTTTCATAAAGCCCCGGAAATTTCACCTTGGCACGAAAAGCCGTTCCAAAAATATTGCTGATTTGCGCTTTTGACCCTCTTCATCTTAATACTCTAAGCCCTACAACTTGTTGGAATTTAAGTATTGGTTGGAGTAGTTTAGTAGCAGTAGTAGTATTATTAATAGTAGCAGTGATAGTAGTGCAAGTAGTGACATGCGTATATCACCTTTTTGTCAATCGATCTTCCCTTTAAGTGTTCTCTGAAAGTTCCACCTAAATACCAAAATCCAATCTTGAGATACGTCTTTTTCACAATCTGCATGCACAGTGTTTTGATTAGTTCAAACTCCCCCTCAATATTCTGTCAAATTTTCAACTTCATATGCTTAGCCTTAATTGAACTAGTATCATAGTAGTAGTGGTAGTAGTTAGTGTTGGGCGATATTAAATATCAATATCGATATATTATACTAAATATCGATATTGAATATTGAAACGTAAGATACCTATATAAATTTGCCATAAAATTAATGTCAATGTCCACCACCAATGCCCTTTCTAAGAGTGGATTCCAAGCCTGATCATATAGTTCGTGGCAACAAACTGTACGTAAGGAGCAGCTCGGCCGAATAACAACCGAAACTCTAAAGCACGGAATTTTGATAACAATAATACACATCGAGTGAATTGGATTTTACACCAACTCCAGATATATAATATTTATCTAGCATCATGTACCCGTCACAAGTCATGGAAGTCTGAGAAAATTTGTATAACTTTTGATAAAGGGCGATAAACGCCCTATCAACGCCCCTAAAAAGACAAGAATCTTAATAAAAATCGCACCATCAGATTGGGCATATCAGAGAATCTCACTGTAAGGGTTTCTAGCTTCCATCTGAAAAAATGTGAAATTGTGTAATTTTTGCCAGAAGAAAGATCACGTATGTGGTTTTTTGTTGTTTTTTATTTTGTCAGGGTGATCGTATCGAACCAATGGTCATATAAAATCGAGAGAGGGCTTGCTCATACGGAAATTGCAGTTGTAGTTCCTCATTTTCTGACCAAAACAATTAGGGGTGGCTAGATCCCCTACCACACCCTTTTTTTTTCCAAAGTCATCCGATCAAAATTTTGAGACAGCCATAATGATCAGCATACTTGTAAAGTCAAGTATTCATGCCTTTGGGGATGACACGGCCCTACAAATCCCAGGGGGAAGGTTGTAAGTTATTAAATATGTTTAGTGTCTACATTTAGTATTTGTTTTTGGGAAGTAAACAGACATTTTATTGGACGGTGAATTTTTAATGGGAGGAATTTTCTGCAGTGGGGATTTTTCAAGAGGATATTTATCCATGGGGAGGGAAGTTTCCAGGATGAACTTTCAAAGGGAAATCATACACGGGGGAATTTACCAGAATTCTTACACTAAATTCTTTTCTTATTTTCTCTTTGCCAACTCAATTTGACATGTGGAGATATAAAGGGGAAATTGCCCAGGGAAAATTTTCAAAAGGGTTAAAATTGTCTGGGGGATTTTTCCGTAGGGGGGGGGGATATTTTTGCAGAAGAGATTCTCTATGGGGGAATTTTACGTGGAAAAACTGTCCATTGAGACACTGAGAGGAGAGAATTTCCAGGAAACATTTTCTAAATGTTTTTACGGAAATGTTTTTACGGAAGAGATTCTCTATGGGGGAATTTTACGTGGGGAAACTTTCCAGGATGAGCTTTCAAAGGGAAATCATACACGGGGGAATTTACCAGAATTCTTATACTAAATTCTTTCCTTATTTTCTCTTTGCCAACTCAATTTTACATGTGGAGATATAAAGGGAAATTGCCCAGGGAAAATTTTCAAAAGGTTTAAAATGTCTGGGGGATTTTTCCGTAGGGGGGGGGGGGATATTTTACGGAAGAGATTCTCTATGGGGGAATTTTACGTGGAAAAACTGTCCATTGAGACACTGAGAGGAGAGAATTTCCAGGAAACATTTTCTATGGAGGAAGGACTTCCGGCATGATATGAAAAAACAATTAAATAAATAAATAGTTTTTTTTCAACTAAAAGTAAGGAGCAACATCCGAAGTTAAAACGAACCAAAATCGTCTCGTGTATGAGGATTGGGCCCCTCTCTTCAATACCTCATTTTTATGCTATTTGTAACTTTTCCCCCCAATTATTTAAGAACAACACCAGAAAAAAGAGCCGTTTAATTAGAGTAAGGAGATTTTTAAAAATACAAAATAATTTCGGTGTGAAAAGCAAGGTATTAAGGAGATGTTATCCCCCCCTCATGCACGGAACAATTTCTGTTCTTCTGAGTTTTAATGTAGCTCCGTACTGTCAGTGGAAAGAAAAAAAAAATAGTTTAATTGCTAAAAGGCAGAATCAACTCTCAGGGAATTTATTAACATGCGGCTGATTTTGAATAGCCAAAAATAACCAAAAATATAAATATAGCCAAAAAAAGAATGCAATTTTTGTTATTGAATTTGGCAAAAACTTAAAGTTAATCTGAGGAAAAACTGATCAGAAATATCGAAATCGATTATCAATATCGGTATATCGTTTATTCGAATTATCACACAACACTAGCAGTAGTAGGAACCGTAGCATCATTAATAATGTATTATTGTTAGAAGTAGTAGCAGCAGTATTAATAGCAGTAGTAGCAGGTAGCCTACATTTTGCCTTTTGGTCAACTGAATATCCCACTCATGATACCCCGGAAGTTTCTCCTTGATAAGATAATGCGTTCTAAAATATTGCTGATACGCCCGTATCAGCAATCTGTATGAATATAATATTCTTTGATTTAGTTCAACGATTCCCTCAACGTTTCCTCAGATATTTATTTCAATATCCTTAGCCTTAGCAGTACCCGCTACAGAAGAAGTAGTATTAGTGATAGTAATAGTAGCGTGCAAATATTGCCCTTTTTTGTCAATTGATCCTCTCCCTTAAGGCATTGTTATATGTTATCTAGATTATTTTGTTTGAAAATGGATGTCTCACAAATTCATTAGATACGATTCATGAAACAACTGTAGTTAGGGGGGGGGACTGGTTTGACCTCCATCACTTTTCGCTCTCAAATGAGAACTAGAACTTCCAGTTTTCAAACAAATGAGCCACCTCTAAAGTTTATACAACAATTCCTTCCGTAAAAACCTTAAATGCTCCCAGGGCATATTTTACAACCCTTGTCCCAGACTCTGATGGTTTGTAACAACGCCAAAAGCCTAAGTATATGATCTCTGGACTATTTTGAATAAATGACTGTCTCAATATTTCTATTCTCTGCATATCGGGAAAGCAAGACGTGGGGGACGGGAAGGTTGCTACCCTCTGATCACTTTGACTCATAAAAAGAGCACTAAAATTTCTGATTACCTATCCAATGAGACTCCTCTGAAATATATACGACCACCCCTTTCTATAAAAAAAAAACTTATATGCCCCTAGGGCATAACATACAACCCTTGCACTGAAGGCTGTGGGGTGGTTCATCCTCAAAGAAGTAATGTCCGGTCCCTTCAAGTATGCTGAACAAAAAATTGCTATCTTAAAAATTTTGATTGGATGTGGTGGGGGAAATGATGGGCATGGAGGGGGGGGGGGAGGGCTTGTTGCTCTCAAATCTCTTTTTACTCTTAATGTTGTTTAGACTATTTTGAACAAAATGGCTATTTCACAATTGAATCAGATGCATTTGGTGAAAAGAGGGGTAGTCGGGGGGAGGGGGCTAGCTGTCCTCCTTCACTTTTGACACTTAAAAGGGAATTATAACTTCCAATTTTCAACCAAATGAGACTCCTCTAAAGTTTATACAACCATCCCTTACATTAAAATCTTAAATTCCCCCAGGGCATAACTTAAAACCCTTTCCCAGGCTTTGGCGGTTTGTTTCAACCCCAATAGCCTTGTTATATGATCTTTGAGCTAATTTAAGTAAAATTGCTATCTCAAAATTTCAATTGGATGCCCTTCGGGACATTAGGACATGTGTGAGTTTTTTTTTTTTGGGGGGAGACACCCTCTGTCCACTGTTACTCTTAAATAGGGCACTGGAACTTCTTATTACAAATCCAATGAGCCACCTCCAAAAATAATACGACACCCTTTCTATAAAAACCTTATATGCCCCCAGGGCAAAACTTAAACCCATACCCTTGGGGCTCTAAAACAAACTAAAACGCCCTGGTCTAAAATAAAAAAAATATTAATAATAAATAAAATAATACATTGTGTCAAAATTGTTTTTTACTTTGGCAGCGCTATTGCGCTGCCTGTGATAAAAAGATATTAACAGATAGAAAGTCAATCTACAATAACATCGTTTGAATAATTTACCCAGGAAGAATAAAACCCACAGAGCAAACAAATACCAGTCTACAAATTTGGAAAATTAGATATAACAAGAGGTTGGAATAAATTCAAGAGTGATAAATTTGATTGTTATGAAACTGATTTCACAAATTTAGAGTTTTATTCACAGATTTCTAGATCCAGTAGTTAGTAGTTAATGTTTATGAATAAAAACAGACTTCTACTCACTCAAGACTAGAGTGGCAAATTAAATGACAATTTAAAGGCAAATTAAATGGCAAATTAAATCGTCGACATTTTACAACTTTTAGCCTACATAAAAAAGGGTGTAAAATATTAAATCTCATAATCATTTTGTTTAACGCTAGTAACGCTTTTAATGCAGGTAAAAACTTTCAGTAACTGTGTTTGAAGCTATGTGTAACATTTTCTGATTTATCTTAGCAAAAACAAAAAATTCCACGGAATTTTTTTTTTATTTCTCAGTAAAAATTGATTCAACGACAATATTCGGTTAATTATATCTGGACTATTTTGAATAAATGACTGTCTCAAAATTTCTATTGTCTGCATGTCGGGAAAACAAGACGTGGGGGGCGGAAAGATAGCTGGGGCGGAAAGGTGGTCTGATGGTTAATTATAAACTTGGTCATCACGATCAACTTCCAGGGAGTCAAATTCTAGAAGTTGACGTGGAAATCTTGGGTGAAAAACAGACTCAGGGAGATTTTGATGTTCTGCTAATAGAGAAGAATTTGAAGTTTCGATTAGAGTTTCGGTAACACTTGTTGAAGGACCTTCAACACCTACAATACCAAACAAAAAAAGCTATAAAAATACAATCCCGACAAATTACTCAGAAGCAATGAGGCTCCCCAACCCAAGAAAGCAACAAAAAACAGATAGGAAAATTTAAAACGGTGTCAAATCGAGAGCCTCAAAACAAAACTGAAGAGTGATAATCTAAACATTATTTCAATGTATTTTGTTAATTACTTCCTTTTCTGCAAATTTTTGAAATAATTTAAAAAGCGTTCCTCTGTTAAGAAAAAGAAAACAGGAGAATTTGAATTTGCAATTAATCAAACTTTAGTTCAAGTGAACAAGAGGTAAATTATGTGCAGGGGTAACTTATACGAGTGGGAACTGGTGCTAGTGTTGAAAACATTTAATTTTTTTTATAACTTTAACAAATCAAATAATATTTACATTTTGATTACTAAATATCAGTATATATATATTAAACTGACAATGATCATTCATTTGTATTTTTTTCATTAAAGTGCAAATTATGTTCTGGCCTTGGGGAAGGCATAGGGGTTTTGAGCCGCACTCATGTAAATTTCTGCTCTCTTTGAATTTGACTCGGTTATCAATTGTAATTTCTGTTCGTTTTGGGTTTCATTTATTTATTGATGCTGATTTGTGGTAGTTTCACGCTTGGTAGATTATTTGATTTCATTTTTGCTCATTTTTGGTTTAATGGAGTTCTTTACTTTTCTTTGAAAAACTTATTTTGTGGAAAAAGCTTTTTTTAATTAATTTCTGTTCGTTTCATATTGACATTATTTTTTCAGGGAAAAAGAAAATAATTTGAAATTTTTCGTTTTTTAAGACTTTATAGTTTGGCCTGCTATTTGTATGCTGGAGAAAAATTTTCAGCAATTTTTTTAACAACATACACCCTTTTTAAAATCTGGACAAAAAATTGTAATGTTTAATTTAGTTTCGTACCTCCTATAGTTGACCTGAAATAGAAAAAACTTGATATCATTCGCAAAAAATCTGTTTACTTTCGTTGATAGCTTGTATACACATACGCTATTTAGATTTAGTTAAATTTAAGAGCAGAAGTAGCCCCGAAAGTTTGAACATAATACCCTCAGTCGTTCTTGGTATACTGCTGAGATGCCTTTTTGGGAATTAGCATTAATACATTGCATTTTGATTTTATCTTAAGGAAACGTTTAGTTTTTAAACATAATGGGCAAATAGGAGGGTGGGCATGGGAGGGGGGCTAGTTGCCCTCCAATCACTTTCGACTATTAAAAAGGGCATTAGCCCTTCCTTTTTTAAATCGAATGAGCCCTTTTCGAAGTTCCTAAGACAACTCCTTCGATATGACGGGCCCTGGTCAAAACAAAAAAAAAAGATATCAACCTTAACTATAAAATTTCAAGCCTTCCCATCACTTTCGACTATTAAAAAGGGCGCTAGCCCTTTCAATTTCCAATCAAATGAGCCCTTTTTGAGTTTCTACGACAACAGTTTCTATAAACACCTTATATACCCCCAGGCATAAATTACAAACCCTTGCCTGAGGGCTGTGAGTGGGTTGTCATCCTCAAAGATCCAATTTCCAGAACTTTCAACAACGTTAAACGAAATGGAAATCTCAAATTTTGATTGGATGTGTTTGGGGAAATGGTGGGCATGAGAGGGGCGTTAGTTACTCTCCAATTACTTTCAACTATTAAAAAAAAGGCACTAGCCCTTTCAATTTCCAATCAAATAAGCCCATTTGAAGTTTTACGACAAAGCTTTCAATAAAAACCTTATATGACTCCAGAGCATAACTTACAACCCTCATAGGACGGGGGGGGGGGGGGGGGGGGGTTGTCATCCTCAAAGACCTAGTTTCCAGAACTTTCAACTACGTTGAAGAAAATTGCTATCTCAAAATTTTGGTTGAATGTGTTTGGGGAAATGGTGGGCGAGAGAGGGGGGTTAGTTGCCCTCCAATTACTTCCGAATATTAAAATGGACACTAGCCCTTTCAATTTCCAATCGAATGAGCCCTTTTTGAAGTTTCTACGACAGCGCTTTCAATAAAAACCTTATATGCCCCAGGCCATAAATTACAACCCTTGACTTGAGGGTTCTGAGGGGGTTGTCATCCTCAAAGACATAATTTCCGGACCTTGCAACTACGTGGAACAAAATGGATATCTCAAAATTTGATTGAATGTGTTTGGGGAAATGGTGGGTGTGAGAGGGAGGTTACTTGCCATCCAATCACTTTCGACTATTAAAAAGGGCACTAGCCGTTTCAATTTCCCTATCGAATTATTCCTTTTCAAGTTTCTACGACAACGCTTTTTATAAAAAAAAAAACCTTATATGCCCCCAGGGCATAACTTACAACCCTTGCCCTGAGGGCTGTGGGGGAGTGTCATCCTCAAAAACATAATTTCCAGACTTTTAACTACGTCGAACAAAATGGCTGTCTCAAAATTTTGATTGGATGTGTTTGAGGAAATGGTGGGTGTGAGAGGGGTGGTTAGATTATCCTCCAATAACTTTCGACTATTAAAAAGGGCACAAGCCCTTCTAATTCCAATCGAATAAGCTCTTTGTGAAGTTTCTATAACATCACTATCTATAAAAAAAACCTTATATGCACCCAGGGCATAATTTACAACCCTTGCCCCGAGGGCTTTGAGTGGGTTATCATCCTCAAAGACCTAATTTCTAAAACTTATAACTACATTGAACTGAAGGGCTATCTAAAAATTTTGATTGGATGTGCTTTGGGATAAGGTGTGCGTGAAAGGGGGGGTTAGTTGTTCTCAAATCACTTTCGACTATTAAAAAGGGCACTAGCCCTTTGAATTTCCAATCGAATGTGCCCTTATTCAAGTTTCAACGACAAAGCTTTCAATAAAAAACTTATATGCCCCACAGGGCATAGCTTACAACCCTTACCCTAAGGACTGTGAGGAGAGTGTCATCCTCAAAGACCTAATTTCCAAAACTTTCAACTTCGTTGAACAAAATGGCTATCTCAAAATTTTGATTGATTGTTTTTGGATAAAATGTGGGCTTGGAAAGAGTGTTAGTTGCACTTTCGTCTATTAAAAAGGGCACTAGCCATTTCAATTTCCAATCAAATGAGCCCTTTTTGAAGTTTCTACGACAAACGCTTTCTATAAAAAATTTATATGCCCCCAGGACAAAACTTACAACCCTTGCCCTGAGGGCTGTGGGGGAGTGACCTCCTCAAAACCATGATTTCTATCTGGAAATCAACTACGCTGAACAAAATGGCTATTTAAAATTCGATTGGATTTATTTGGCGAAATGGTGGGCGTGGAAGGGTGTAAGTTGCCTTCCAATCACTTTCGACAATTAAGTTTCTACGACAACTCCTTGATACGAAGTGCCCAGATCTAAGACCAAGAACCAAAAAAAAATAAAAAAAATAAAAAATTAACACATTGTGCCAACATCGTTCTTACTTAGGCAGCGCTATTGAGCTGCCTATGATGAGGGGCCCGAAACTCCCAAAATACAAAAGTTATTGCGCTTTATTAAGAAAAAACAATACAAATCAAGTTTGAAAAAAAAGAAAAAATCGGATTTAAATATATTTTGACTTTAATTTAGTATTACTTACCAAAAAGCTACTTTTTGTCACAAGTTTTCACTTTAAGTTCAAATAATTTTTTTAATATATAATAATAAATTATTTATAATATAATTATTTTAATATATTAATAAAATAACAGATGCATAAAATAAATTATAGAACTAAGGGATTGAGGGTGATCTGTATATACTACTACTACTACTAACTACTACTAACCAACTCATCGCAGCACCAGCCGCCTGAGGCCAACACAGCTACGCCCCGCTCCTCCTCCACCCCAATGGATTCAAAGCCTCCCTTTTACACCTGCCCACGAAGTTCCCATTTCCTTTAAATCTTTCTTTATGACGTCCTCTCAACGCCCAGACGGGGACGACCTGCTTTCCGTTTAGCCCTAGCATGGTTGGCCGAAAAGAACAATCTTCGGCAATCTGTCATCCTTCATCCGCACAACATGCCCTAACCACCTAAACCTTCTTTCATTATAGACCTAGAAAGCGGTATTGAACCACATTTTTCGTATAGCCTATTGTTTGAAATACGGTCAGTTCAGCCGGGTACCCAGAACAATCCTTAAGCAATTTCTCTGGAAAATATCTAGCAAATCTTCATCCGCTTTTCGGAGCGTCCATGCTTCAGAGCCATATTTGACCACTGTCATCACTGTAGCTTCTAAGATTCTGATCTTGGTTTGCAGACTTATCTTCCTATTCTTCCAGACTTTTTTTAGCTGTGAAAAAACACCCTGAGCCTTGGCTATTCTATTTTTAACATCTTCACTGCTCCCACCATCTTTACTAATAATACTACCAAGGTAAGTGAAGCTGCCCCCCTGATCAATCTTTTCATTACCCAACGTCACCTTCTTATCTTCACTTATTCCTAGCCTTAGTGACTTAGTCTTCCTAACATTAATTTTCAAACCAATACTAGCACCCTGAACTCGCAAAACCTCTAAAACTTCATTCATTTTGCTCACACTTTCATCTAGGATGCTTAAATCATCAGCATAATCCAAGTCCAGGAGACTTTTTCCTCCCCATTTGATTCCGTGGTCTCTCCCATTGCCTTTCCTGTGCTCCTTAAAACAAAGTCCATCAAAGTAATCCATATAAAGGGGGATAGAACACAACCCTGCTTAACTCCTGATTTAATACAAAACCAGCTGCTAACCTCATTTCCTACCTTAATACCTATATACATTATTAGGAGAATATGTAAACACATTACACGAACTAGTTAGTAATTGCCGTTAGAGGTAGGCATAGTAGAGCTTTCCGTTACTCACCAACATATTTGAACAATAGAGCAATTTTTTCGGCAAAGTACCACATATAGCATATCGTCAGATGAGTATCAAAAGGACGTATCTCCATAATTGTAAATTTTCCGAAGAGCAAGGACGGGCATGGGGACTTGAAATCAATTGATTTAGTTTAAACTTTGGTTTGAATTATGTTCGAACTGAATGGCCTCAGCCCTTACGTTTTTTTGTCTTCTTCCATTTTTTTGTCAATAAAAAGTACTAGAACAATCCGGTTTTCACATGCCCCAAAAGAAATTATTCCGAAAAGCCTTTCAATTAACACTTTGAAAGTTGTTGTTAAACTTCAAAACCGGTTTAGTAAATGCCTGCTTACCGGAATAAGATAAAAAATCATAAAAAGATTAGTTTAAAATACTATTTTAGTCCAATTACGCTAGTTTTTTTTAATTAAATATTCATGATTCCAAAAAACCAAATGTTTGAAAGATACCTTCATTGTCAAAACTGATGGGTTCCAATTCCTGGATGTCAGCTTCCAATTTATATGGTCCTGCAATGCTAGGAAAAGTATTCAAAGGAACAGCTTCAAGCTTAGGAGACAAACAAATGTTTGAAATATCAAAGAGCTCCTCACTCTCACTAGGTAAAAGCATCTTCAACTTCTAAAACGAAACATGAATAAAAGGGATATAAGGACAAGAGCGAAGGTTTCTGAACAAATCCAACTGTTTTTCATTTTATAATTAATTTAAAAAAGTGTCTTGATGAAAAGTAAATGGCTACATTAATCCAAAGATGAGCAGAAAAAAGTCAAATAATTTTTGAATTATAGAACTACTGGCGGTCGGCGCTGAACTCGCAAAACCTCTAAAACTTCATTCATTTTGCTCACACTTTCATCTAGGATGCTTAAATCATCAGCATAATCCAAGTCCAGGAGACTTTTTTCCTCCCCATTTGATTCCGTGGTCTCCCATTGCCTTTCCTGTGCTCCTTAAAACAAAGTCCATCAAAATAATCCATATAAAGGGGGATAGAACACAACCCTGCTTAACTCCTGATTTAATACAAAACCAGCAGCTAACCTCATTTCCTACCTTAATACCTATATACATTATTAGGAGAATATGTAAACACATTACACGAACTAGTTAGTAATTGCCGTTAAATGTAGGCATAGTAGAGCTTTCCGTTACTCACCAATATTTTGAACAACAGAGCAATTTTTTCGGCAAAGTACCACATATAGCATATCGTCAGATGGGTATCAAAAGGACGTTATCTCCATAATTGTAAATTTTCAGAAGAGCAAGGACGGGCATGGGGACTTGAAATCAATTGATTTAGTTTAAAACTTTGGTTTGAATTATGTTCGAACTGGAATGGCCTCAGCCCTTTCGTTTTTTTGTCTTCTTCCATTTTTGTCAATAAAAAGTACTAGAACAATCCGGTTTTCATATGCCCCAAAAGAATTATTCCGAAAAGCCTTTCAATTAACACTTTGAAGTTGTTGTTAAACTTCAAAACCACGTTAGGTAATGCCTGCTTACCGGAATAAGAATAAAAAAAATCCTAAAAGATTAGTTTTAAAATACTAAAATTTAGTCCCAATTACCCTAGTTTTTTTTAATTAAATATTCTGATTCCATAAAACCAAATGTTTGAAAGATACCTTCATTGTCAAAACTGATGGGTTCGAATTCCTGGATGTCAGCTTCCAATTTATATGGTCCTGCAATGCTAGGAAAAGTATTCAAAGGAACAGCTTCAAGCTTAGGAGACAAACAAATGTTTGAAATATCAAAGAGCTCCTCACTCTCACTAGGTAAAGCATCTTCAACTTCTAAAACGAAACACATGAATAAAACATGAATAATCCAACTGTTTTTCATTTTATAATTAATTTTAAAAAGTGTCTTGATGAAAAGTAAATGGCTACATTAATCCAAAGATGAGCAGCCAAAAAGTCAAATAATTTTTGAAGTATAGAACTACTGGCGGTCGGCGCTTACCCCCCCCCCCCCCTGGAAAATACCCCCGTGGAAAATAAGGCTTTCCAAATTTGAGAATTTTATTTGAGTTGTGTTTTTTTTAATTTCCGGAGGGGGGAGGAATTTTGGTACTTGTGTATTATGCACCACTCACCTCAAGTTTACGCTGTGTAAAACTCAAGAACAAACCAATTTTTTTGTTACTTTTAGAAACAAATCTGGGCTATAGATTTGCATATTCGGGGGGTGGGGGTAAAGTATAGCGGGTCTGCATGCAAAATGTGTTAGGTGCAATTATTCTGCATATTAGATAGACTGATAGATAAGTATAATTTAAAGCCAAATATACGGCCATGAACACAGTAAAGTAACATAATAATGGAAGCCACAAATAACATAAACTTTGATCAGCGATCATCATAAAACACTACATTAACCTAATAATAAGTACTTAAAACTTGGAAATACAGTCATTGAAAATAATAAACACTTAACACTTAAAAAAAAACATTTAAATAAAACATTACATTTACTTTATACTGGGATTTTTTTTTACTTATGTACTACTTAAGACACCTGTAAGCATCGACTCATTTTTCCAAATATCCCTTCCTTATCAGTAGAGAGCCCTGGCACCAGCTCAAGCAATGCCCCAAATAATCTTCTTTAACTCTGAAAAGCGGGTAAGCATATCTGTCTTCATTGGAACATTTTTCTTTAGAATATCTTTTAAATCTTGCACTATTTGCCAGGCAAATAGCTCTGAGCCGCATCACAACGTCAAATATCTAGCTGGTCAATTCAGCTTAAGGTAGAACTCCTGCCCATAAACCACATTAATATCATTAAATAGTGATTCTGATTTTTCTATCTCCTCATTCTATTTTGGATCATTTGATTCTCTAGTACTATCTTAATCTCATTCTCCTATTTTTCTTTATATCCATTGGTCCTCTACCCTTCATTCCAAAGAAAAGAAAACACCCTGTTTTGTCTAAAATGTGTTTTTTTTTTAGTGGCCACGTTTTTTTTTTTTCCTCTGCGAGAGTCAATCTTCATAAGCTGCCTTAAGCAACCTGTCACTTGGTAACTGGACGACTCTCAACCAAATTTTAATCATTGAGACTAGTCTGTAATTTTTTAGTGGCCATATGCCTAGAAAGAATTATTTTCTGACTTCCAACTGTCCAAATACTTTACCCCTCCCCCCTGTTTATGCGCAAAACATAACAGCACAAATTATATATTTCCTAAATATTCTGTCACTTCTCTTTGTCTTTGTCTCACACTAGGCTGAGAAAACTAGCAGAGAAACCGGTTTATTCTCGAGTTTTACACAGCGTAAACTTGAGTGACGGGCGTATGATACAAAAGTAGGATTCCTTCCCCCTATGGAAATTAAAAAAATTAAACTCAAATTAAAATTCTCAAATTTGGATAGCCGTATTTTCCACGGGGGAGGGATGGGGGTATTTACCGGAGGCATTTTCCGCGGGTGGGGGGGGATATTTACCAGATGCACTTTCCGCGGGTGGTGGGGGGATACTTTCCTCAGGGAGGGGGAGGGGGATATTACTTTCCACGGGGAAGTGCATTTTTCGGCAATGGGTTGTGTTTTCCATCTGAAAAATAATTTACTCATATCAGAAATGTGCCAAAGCCATAGAAGTGCAGTTTTGTCATTACGACATGTTGGAGTAGAGTTGTGATATCTGTTGCCCAACTATATTAAGGAATCAATTTTGCTAAGTTCATTCCACAAAATATTAAAATATCTTATGGAGTGGATTAAGTTTTGCCTTGTTTTGTTTTTCCGTTGAATAATTTGTGAATAAGGTATGTGAACCAGTTGCTTCTTTCTTAGAACTTTAATGGAAAAAGATGGGTAATTTTTGTATGTGGGAATTGATTTTGAAAGGGGTTAGAAATTATCTGGGGCTAAATTGTTATGGCAAAAGACTCTTTTTTTTTCTAGAAAGGGCTGAGGCTGTCACTTTTTTTATATATTTTTTATAGTTTATAAATTCATTTTAATAAATTTAATAGATTTTTAAATTTATACAGACCACTAGCAACAAAAAAAAATATGATGACTTCTGTTGCAATCTTGAATATATAACTTGGTAACAAGAGCAATTGAAGCCAGTGGTGGTTCTGACCTTTTTTGAGCACATATTAAATTTTGATTAGCCCCCCCCCCCCCCTGATTAGTCTCCCAAAATTTTAATGCCAAATTTTAACAGAATTTTATTTAACACCAAAATATTTTATTTATTAAAATATGAACTTTTCTTACTTTACATACAAACAGATATGGGTAAAAAAAAAAAAAAAAAAAAAAAAAATTGGATCAATTTACTTATGATTACTGGCAACTGTGCCCTCGTACTTTATTTGATGAAAATAAAATTTTCAAAATTACAAGACAATTATGAATGCTACAATATTTATTTAAAGTTTTGGCCAACGGAAATTTTATTTTGGCCCTCTAAAACCACCTCTGATTGAAGCAGAAGTCAAAGGATAGGGATATTAAGCTTGAAAACTTTGCATTTAAATTATGAAATTTTAATAGAATTGCATTAAAATTTTGCTGTTTAATTCTAACAAGGCATCCTTCAATGCATTTTAGCAAGATTCGGTATCTTTGATTTGTAGCTACTATATACTTTTATTGTTTTTTTTTTTATCTATGGTTAAGCAAGTTTAAAAATAGCTAAATAAACAATTTCTAAAATAGTATAAAAGAAAAATGACAAGTAAAGGAAGCTGATCCTTCAGATAAATATTATGGCTTCCCACATAAAAACCTTCACTTTTGTTTGTAATGTTTTTTTTTTTTTATCATGCCTGCATTCAAGAAGGAAAAAATTCTCCTCAAACAGACAACACAAAAATTACAGTTAATATATTAAACTTTTATGTGTTTTCTATAGCAAAACACATTAATCTTAACCTTAGCTCTTAGGGTTTGATAGAAGCATATATACAGCTACATATTTTTTGTATTTTTTTTTCCCCTGAACAGTTACAAATGGCTGTACATTTTATTTTCACTCAATAATTGAGCGGTGGCGCAGGCTCCTTGGAGAAGAGGTTGGCACAATCTTCAGCGCTATAAGCGGCGCTATCGAGAAATTACAAGGTGTAAGTTCACGACCTTTGGGCACAATATTGGCCTTTGACACGGTCAGTATTTAGTACCACATTTAGTATAGTCATACTATTTTTTCATCCCTACAAATTGCCTAAATTTTTCATCGCTACAAATGCCAAATTTTCTATTGCTACACAATCACTTTCTTCTATTAAAAAGGGCACTAGCCATTTCAATTTCCAATCAAATGAGCCCTTTTTGAAGTTTTCTACGACAACGCTTTCTATAAAAAAATTTATATGCCCCCAGGACACAAAACTTACAACCCTTGCCCTGAGGGCTGTGGGGGAGTGTCCTCCCCTCAAAAACATGTCGATTTCTATCTGGGAAATCAACTACGCTGAACAAAATGGCTATTTAAAATTTTGATTGGATGTATTTGGGGAAATTGGGGGCGTGGAAGGGTGTAAGTTGCCTTCAAAATCACTTTCAACAATTAAGTTTCTACGACAACTCCTTGATACGAAGTGCCCAGATCTAAGACCAAGAACCCCAAAAAAATAAAAAAATAAAAAATTAACACATTGTGCCAACATCGTTCTTTACTTAGGCAGCGCTATTGCGCTGCCTATGATGAGGGGCCCGAAACTCCCAAAATACAAAAGTTATTTGCGCTTTTATTAAGAAAAAAGAATACAAATCAAGTTTGAAAAAAAAAGAAAAAATCGGATTCAAAATATATTTTGACTTTAATTAGTTATTACTTGCCAAAAAGCTACTTTTTGTCACAAGTTTTCACTTTAAGTTCAAATAATTTTTTTAATATATATAATAATTATTTTATAATATAATTATTTTAATATATTAATAAAATAACAGATGCATAAAATAAATTATAGAACTAAGGGACTGAGGGTTATCTGTATATACTACTACTACTACTATTACTACTAACAACTCATCGCAGCACCAAGCCGCCTGAGTCCAGCACAGCTACGCCCGCTCCTCCTCCACCCAATCGATTCAAAGCCTCCCTTTTTACACCTGCCCACGAAGTTCCATTTCCTTTAAAATCTTTCTTTATGACGTCCCTCCCACCCCAGACGGGGGACGACCTGCTTTCCGTTAGCCCTAGATGGTTGGCCGAGAAGAACAATCTTCGGCAATCTGTCATCCTTTATCCGCAACAACATGCCTAAACCACCTCAACCTTTCTTTCATTATAGACCTGGAAAGCGGTATTGAACCACATTTTTCGTATAGCCTATTGTTTGAAATACGGTCAGTCAGCCGGGTGGGGTACCCAGAACAATCCTTAAGCAATTTCTCTGGAAAAACATCTAGCAAATCTTCATCCGCTTTCGGAGCGTCCATGCTTCAGAGCCATATTTGACACTGTCCATCACTGTAGCTTCTAAGATTCTAATCTTGGTTTGCAGACTTATCTTCCTATTCTTCCAGACTTTTTACTGTGAAAAAACACCCTGAGCCTTGGCTATTCTATTTTTAACATCTTCACTGCTCCCATCATCTTTACTAATTAATACTACCAAAGGTAAGTGAAGCTGCCCACCTGATCAATCTTTTCATTACCCAACGTCACTTTTTTCATCTTCACTATTCCTAGCCTTAGTGACTTAGTCTTCCTAACATTAATTTTCAAACCAATACTAGCACCCTGAACTCGCAAAACCTCTAAAACTTCATTCATTTTGCTCACACTTTCATCTAGGATGCTTAAATCATCAGCATAAATCCAAGTCAGGAGACTTTTTCCTCCCCATTTGATTCCGTGGTCTCCCATTGCCTTTCCTGTGCTCCTTAAAACAAAGTCCATCAAAATAATCCATATAAAGGGGGATAGAACACAACCCCTGCTTAACTCCTGATTTAATACAAAACCAGCTGCTAACCTCATTTCCTACCTTTAATACCTATATACATTATTAGGAGAATATGTAAACACATTACACGAACTAGTTAGTAGTAATTGCCGTTAAAATGTAGGCATAGTAGAGCTTTCCGTTACTCACCAAATATTATTGAACAATAGAGCAATTTTTCGGGCAAAGTAACACATATAGCATATCGTCAGATGGATATCAAAAGGACGTATCTCCATAATTGTAAATTTTCAGAAGAGCAAGGACGGGCATGGGGACTTGAAATCAATTGATTTAGTTTAAACTTTTTTTTTTTTTTGGTTTGAATTACGTTCGAACTGGAATGGCCTCAGCCCTTTCGTTTTTTTTGTCTTCTTCCATTTTTGTCAATAAAAAGTACTAGAACAATCCGGTTTTCGTATGCCCCAAAAGAATTATTCCGAAAAGCCTTTCAATTAACACTTTGAAAGTTGTTGTTAAACTTCAAAACCGGTTTGTTTAGTAAATGCCTGCTTACCGGAATAAGATAAAAAAAAAATCATAAAAAGATTAGTTTAAAATACTAAAATTTAGTCCAATTACCCTAGTTTTTTTTTTTTTTAATTAAATATTCATGATTCCACAAAACCAAATGTTTGAAAGATACCTTCATTGTCAAAACTGATGGGTTCGAATTCCTGGATGTCAGCTTCCAATTTATATGGTCCTGCAATGCTAGGAAAAGTATTCAAAGGAACAGCTTCAAGCTTAGGAGACAAACAAATGTTTGAAATATCAAAGAGCTCCTCACTCTCACTAGGTAAAGCATCTTCAACTTCTAAAACGAAACATGAATAAAACATGAATAATCCAACTGTTTTTCATTTTATAATTAATTTTAAAAAGTGTCTTGATGAAAAGTAAATGGCTACATTAATCCAAAGATGAGCAGAAAAAAGTCAAAAAATAATTTTTGAAGTATAGAACTACTGGCGGTCGGCGCTTACCCCCCCCCCCCTGGAAAATACCCCCGTGGAAAATAAGGCTTTCAAATTTGAGAATTTTATTTGAGTTGTGTTTTTTTAATTTCCGGAGGGGGGAGGAATTTTGGTACTTGTGTATTATGCACCACTCACTCAAGTTTACGCTGTGTAAAACTCAAGAACAAACCAATTTTTTTGTTACTTTAGAAACAAATCTGGGCTATAGATTTGCATATTAGGGGGGGTGGGGGGTAAAGTATAGCGGGTCTGCATGCAAAATGTGTTAGGTGCAATTATTCTGCATATTAGATAGATTGATAGATAAGTATAATTTAAAGCCAAATATACGGCCATGAACACAGTAAAGTAACATAAATGGAAGCCACAAATAACATAAACTTTGATCAGCGATCATCATAAAACACTACATTAACCTAATAATAGTACTTAATACTTGGAAATACAGTCATTGAAAATAATAAACACTTAACAACTTAAAAAAAAACAAAAAACATTTAAATAAAACATTACATTTACTTTATACTGGGATTTTTTTTTTTTACTTATGTACTATTTAAGACACCATGTAAGCATCGACTCATTTTTTCCAAATATCCCTTCCCTTATCAGTAGAGAGCCCCTGACACCAGCTCAAGCAATTCCCCAAATAATCTTCTTTAACTCTGAAAAGCGGGTAAGTATATCTGTCTTCATTGGAACATTTTTCTTTAGAATATCTTTTAAATCTTGCACTATTTGCCAGGCAAATAGCTCTGAGCCGCATCCACAACGTCAAATATCTAGCTGGTCAATTCAGCTTAAGGTAGAACTCCTGCCCATAAACCACATTAATATCTTTAATAGTGATTCTGATTTTTCTATCTCCTCATTCTATTTTTGGATCATTTGATTCTCTAGTACTATCTTAATCTCATTCTCCTATTTTTCATTTATATCCATTGGTCCTCTACCTTCATTCCAAAGAAAAGAAAACCCTGTTTTTGTCTAAAATGTGGTTTTTTTTTTTTAGTGGCCACGTTTTTTTTTTTTTTTTTTTTTTTCCTCTGCGAGAGTCAATCTTCATAAGCTGCCTTAAGCAACCTGTCACTTCGTAACTGGACGACTCTCAACCAAATTTTAATCATTGAGACGAGTCTGTAATTTTTTAGTAGCCATATGCCTAGAGAAAGAATTATTTTCTGACTTCCAACTGTCCAAATACTTTACCCCTCCCCCCTGTTATGCGCAAACATACAGAACAAATTATATATTTCCTAAATATTCTGTCACTTCTCTTTGTCTTGTCTCACACTAGGCTGAGAAAACTAGCAGAGAAACCGGATTATTCTCGAGTTTTACACAGCGTAAACTTGAGTGACGGGCGTATGATACACAAGTAGGATTCCTTCCTCCCTATGGAAATTAAAAAAATTAAACTCAAATAAAATTCTAAATTTGGATAGCCGTATTTTCCACGGGGGGGAGGGATGGGGGTATTTACCGGAGGCATTTTCGCGGGGGGGGGGGATATTTACCGATGCACTTTCGCGGGTGGTGGGGATACTTTCCTCAGGGAGGGGGAGGGGATATTACTTTCCACGGGGAAGTGCAATTTTCGGCAATGGGGTTGTGTTTTCCATCTGAAAATAATTTACTCATATCAGAAATGTGCCAAAGCCATAGAAGTGCAGTGTCATTACGACATGTTGGAGTAGAGTTGTGATATCTGTTGCCCAACTATATTAAGGAATCAATTTTGCTAAGTTCATTCCACAAAAATATTAAAAAATATCTTATGGAGTGGATTAAAGTTGTTTGTTTTGTTTTTCCGTTGAATATTTCGTGAATAAGGTATGTGAACCAGTTGCTTCTTTCTTAGAACTTTAATGGAAAAGATGGGTAATTTTTGTATGTGGGAATTGATTTTGAAAGGGGTTAGAAATTATCTGGGGCTAAATTGTTATGGCAAAAGACTCTTTTTTTTTTTCTAGAAAGGGCTGAGGCTGTCATTTTTTTTTTTATATATTTTTATAGTTTATAAATTCATTTTAATAAATTTAATAGATTTTTAAATTTATACAGACCACTAGCAACAAAAAAAAAATATGATGACTTCTGTTGAAATCTTAAATATAACTTGGTAACAAAGAGCAATTGAAGCCAGTGGTGGTTCTGACCTTTTTTGAGCACATATTAAATTTTGATTAGCCCCCCCCCCCCACCTGATTAGTCTCCCAAAAATTTTAATGCCAAATTTTAACAGAATTTTATTTAACACCAAAATATTTTATTTATTAAAATATGAACTTTTCTTACTTTATATACAAACAGATATGGGTAAAAAAAATTGGATTCAATTTACTTATAATTACTGGCAACTGTGCCCTCTACTTTATTTTGATGAAAATAAAATTTCAAAATTACAAGACAATTATGAATGCTACAATATTTATTTAAAGTTTTGTGCCACTGAAATTTTATTTGGGCCCTCTAGGAACCACCTTTATTGAAGCAGAAGTCCCTATGAAAAACCACCTTTCATATGAAGAATAGAATAAATTATTAAAACTTTGCATAGGGATATTCAGCTTGAAAACTTTGCATTTAAATAGCATTGCTTAAAATTTATGAAATTTTAATAGAATTGCATTAAAATTTTGCTGTTTAATTCTAACAAGGCATCCTTCAATGCATTTTAGCAAGATTCGGTATCTTTGATTTGTAGCTACTATATACTTTTTTGTTTTTTTTTTTTATTATCTATGGTTAAGCAAGTTTAAAAATAGCTAAATAAACAATTTCTAAAATAGTATAAAAGAAAATGACAAGTAAAGGAAGCTGATCCTTCAGATAAATATTATGGCTGCCACATAAAAACCTTCACTTTTGTTTGTAATGTATTTTTTTTTTATCATGCCTGCATTCAAGAAGGAAAAAATACTCCTCAAACAGACAAAATTACAGTTAATATATTAAACTTTTATGTGTTTTCTATAGAAAAACACTTTAATCTTAACCTTAGCTCTTAAGGGTTTGATAGAAGCATTTATACAGCTACATATTTTTTTGTATTTTTTTTCCCCTGAACAGTACTCAATAAGCAAGATAGAAAGAAAAAAAAAAATGATTTACTAGAGCAAATAAAGCTTTATTAATATTCTGTTACTGCAAATTTAATTAAAAAACCTACCATTCTTAACAGCACAAACTTCAGAAAGGGAAACATCTTCAGCCATTGGAATTTGAGGCAAGTCCATAGCAGAGCCCCAGAATTGAGCAAATACCACTTATCCAATGTTTACTACTGGCAATAACACTTGGATACACTAGGCTACTCCTGTTTTACAGGGGGTGAGTAGAAGCACAAAGTCCCTAAAAATACACAAGCTACAGTGACTGCTTCAAATAACCAAAAAGCTGATTGTGTCTTGATTTAGTTCAAAGCATAAGTTAAACTTCTTCAGTAGTCAATAGCATTTGATATATGATTAGTTTTGATTTTTTTTTTCTTTTTGGTAAAGAGCATGCTATAACTTAAAAGCTGTCTCAAAATCTAACTGTAAAACAAAGTTTAAATTTAGAATTTAACCGAATCCAAATTTCAACGAAAAAAAAAGCAGAATTTACCTTTTTACTTTGAAAAAATTTAGTACATGGTTAAGGAGATATTCTCATTTGAAGACTAAACAAGAGCGCAGTTACATATTTTGCAGCTAGTTTCAGCAGTTTCCTCAATAAACATGCTTAGGAATGCAATGTTTTCCCATCTTTCTTTTCTAGGAGAGGAGGCAATGAAAGCTCAAAAACAGCATATATTTTGCTTAATTTCAAAATATTTCCAAAATAAAATTGCAGAAGAATATAGGCTTTTATTAACTTGGAGAAGTGACACCTTTTCAATCTTATTAAAAATCTAAACTAGGACCCAGGAAGATGTTCCCTGGTTTTGCTGCAACTACTCATATATTTGTTTTACATGTAGATTAAATTTTAGAGGGAGGGAATTTCAGAAGGGTGGGGATTTTACACATGGTGAGGAGGGGGATTTTTGGGAGGAGAATTTTCTGCAGAAGATGAATTACCTGCAGGGATAATTCTCTAGGTGGAGAATTGTCTTACCTATAGTTGTAAATAATATACAACTATACAACTAGTTGCATATTTTTTGTCTACCATCTTGTATTTCTTGTTAAAACAGTTGGCTGAATTGTTTTCAGGGGACTTATGAAAACCACTTGGTATAAGTCTAAACCACTCAATTTTGATAGAATTGTTGAATCAGATGTCACTGTTGTGTCCACTCAAAAGCTTTAATCAAGATTTGCAAGTAAAATGATTATGATATATTTGAAAAGAACATAAAAAGGGCAATGAGCTGTGTCTTCTCCTGTTCTCCATGTAAGAGAGGTGAAATCATCTCTAATTTTAAAACCCAGATCTTGTTTGTACAGTAGAAAAATACTTACAATTTCGGGCTATATATTTTTCAACTAGGGGACATGGTGAAAAAGAAGAAAAGCCATCTCCATCAATAACATAAAGAAACAATTTAGAATGTTTGGTAGCAGACTAGAGTTACAGCTCTTCAGAAGGAAACATCATAATAAAACACACGTGACTATTTTACTCCTTATTTTATATTCTTTTCAATATAAAATTTATCACTCTGACAAAAACCATGCATTCTCTCCCCCCCACCCAATAGTTTCATACATAGACCTAGTAATATATTTCCTTGCTATTGAATGTTATCATAAGTAATTGGTTTTATGTTGAAAAAGTGTTTGTGTAGGCTAATGATTTGAATCAAACAGTTTTGTCTTCTGAAACTGTTTTCAATATTGGTGTAAATGCACGACCATTCCACCTCACAAGAAGACATGTTAAAAAACAATTTTTACTTCATATTATGCAAAATAACATTTTTTTTCTATTGGAACATTTTCCATTGGAACATTTTTCCATTGGAACATTTTTTTCCATTGGAACATTTCATTGGAACATTTTTCTATCCATTGGTCCTCTACCTTCATTCCAAACAAAAGAAAACCCTGTTTTGTCTAAAATGTGTTTTTTTTTTAGTGGTCATGTTCTTTTTTTCCCTGTCAATCTTCATAAGCTGCCTTAAGCAACCTGTCACTTGGTAACTGGACAACTCTCAACCAATTTTAATCATTGAGACCGGACTATTTACCGGAGGTACTTTCCGCGGGGGGGGGGGGGGGGGGTGGGGGGGCGGGGGGTATTACGGAGGCATTTTCCGCGGCGGGGGGGGGGGATATTTTTCCTCGGGGAGGGGGGCGGGGGTATTACTTTCCATGGGGGAGTGTATTTTCCGCGAGGGGGTTGTGTTTTCCGGGGGGAGGGGGGTAAACGCCTAGAACCAGAAATACCAACATAAATAAAAGAAATCCAAAAAGAACTGAAATTACAAGGGATAACAAGTCAAACTGAAAACGAAGAGAAACTACCACAAAGAGGAGAAGGGCTAAGGACATGTGGGTCTTCTAGAGAAAAAACACATGATTTTTTCAAATATACAACATTTTGAAACAAATGAGATACTTTCATTTGGAAATGTAGTGATTGAAAGGGTAACCGATTTGAAGTATTTGGGAATAATTGTTGATGAAATGATTACACGGAAAGATCATGTGAGGGCACTTACCATTAAAATTTCCCCAGGGACAGGTATTCTAAATAGACTAAAGCACTTTATTCCTCATAAAGCACTTAAAACTTTATATTATACCGTCGTTTCTTCATATTTACAGCATGGATGCGCTCTTTTGTCTAATTTGTTTAGTTATAATACACGTAAAATCCAACTACAAAATTGGCCAGTAAAGACTCTATTTTCATATAAATACTTTACAAGTGATTCATTCCGACTGGCGAAAGTTCTAAAATGTTTCTAAAATATCTATGCTCCAAGTTACAAGTTAAATTGTGTATTAATTCTTTAGAACCACTTGGACAAAGACAACTTAATATGTTTCAAATTGCTTCACAATATGATTCATACCCCAAAAACTTCATCTGAAAATAATTTACTCATATCAGAAATGCGCCAAAGCCTTAGAAGTGCACTGTCATTATGACAAGTTTGGAGTAGAGGTGTGAAATCTGTTGCCCAACTATATAAAGGAATCAGTTTTGCTAAGTTTGTTCCACAAAAATATTAAAAAATATCTTATGGAGTGGATTAAAGTTTTTTTTGTTTTGTTTTTCCATTGAATATTTTGTGAATAAGGTATGTGAACCAGTTTCTTCTTTCTTAAAACTTTAATGGAAAAAAATGGGTATTTTTTTGTGTGTGGGATGGGAATTGATTTTGAAAGGGGTTAGAAATTATCTTGGGCTAAACAGTTATGGCCAAAGACTTTTGTTTTTCTAGAAAGGGCTGAGACTGTAATTTTTTCTATATATTTTTATAGTTTATAAATTCATTTAATAAATTTAATGGATTTTTAAATTTATACAGACGACTAGCAACAAAAAAAAAATATGATCACTTCTGTTGCAATCTTGAATATAACTTGGTAACAAAGAGCAATTGAAGCAAGTGGTGGTTCTGAGCTTTTTGAGCACATATGAAATGTTGATTAGCCCCCGCCCTGATTAGTCTCCCAAAAAATTTAATGCCAAATTTTAACAAAATTTTATTTAACACCAAAATATTTTATTTATTAAAATCTGAACTTTTCTTACTTTATATACAAACAGATATGGGAAAAAAAATTTCGGATTCAATTTACTTATAATTACTGGCAACTGTACCCTCTACTTATTTTGATGAAAAGAAAATTTCAAAATTACAAGACAATTATGAATGCTACATTATTTATTTAAAATTTTGTGCCACTGAAATTTATTTTAGCCCTCTAAAAACCACCTCTGATTGAAGCAGAAGTCAATAGAAAATGAACAAACCACATTTCATATAAGAATATAATAAAAAAAACATTTCACAGAAATTGAAAAGAAGGCACAAATGTAAACTTTCAAAAGGTAAGAGCCAATTCCAAGGGATATTAAGCTTGAAAACTTTGCATTTAAATTATGAAATTTTAATAGAATTGCATAAAATATTGCTGTTTAATTCTAACAAGGCATTCTTTAATGCATTTTAGCAAGATTCTGTATCTTTGATTTGTAGCTACTATATACTTATAGTGTTTTTTTTTTTTATCTATGGTTAAGCAAGTTAAAAAATAGCTAAATAAACAATTTCTAAAATAGTATAAAAGAAAAATGACAAGTAAAGGAAGCTGATCCTTCAGATAAATATTATGGCTGCCACATAATAACCTTCACTTTTGGTTGTAATGTTTTTTTATCATGACTGCATTCAAGAAGGAAAAAATTCTCCTCAAACAGACAAAATTACAGTTAATAAATTAACCTTTTATGTATTTTTCTATAGCAAAACACTTTAATCTTAACCTTAGCTCTTAAGGGTTTGACACAAGCATATATACAGTTACATATTTTTTTGTATCTTTTTTTTTTCCCTGAACAGTACTCAATAAGCAAGATAGAAAGAAAAGAAAAAAAAATGATTTACTAGAGAAAATAAAGCTTTATTATTATTCTGTTATTGCAAATTTAATTAAAAAAACCTACCATTCTTAACAGCACAAATTTCAGAAAGAGAAACATCTTCAGCCACTGGAATTTGAAGCAAGTCCATAACAGAGCCCTCAAATGAGCAAATATCACTTATTCAATGTTTACTACTGGCAATAACACTTGAATACACTAGGCTTTTTCTGTTTTATAAGGGGTGAGTAGAAGCACAAAGTCCCTAAAAATACACAAGCTATAGTGACTGCTTCAAATAACCACAAAGCTAATTGTGTCTTGATTTAGTTCAAAGCATAAGTTAAACTTCTTCAATAGTCAATAGCATTTGAAATATGATTAGTTTTTTTTTTTTTTTTAATAAAGAGCATGCTATAACTTAAAAGCTGTCTCCATATCTAACTGTAAACAAAGTTTAAATTTAGAATTTAACTCAATCCAAATTTCAAAGTAAAAAAAGCAGAATTTACCTTTTTACTTTGAAAAATTTAGTACATGGTTAAGGAGATATTCTCATTTGAAGACTAAACCAGGGCGCAGTTACATATTTTTGCAGCTAGTTCAGCAGCTTCCTCAATAAAGATGCTTAGGAATGGGATGTTTTCCCATCTTTCTTTTCTAGGATAGGAGGCAATGAAAGCTCACAAACAGCATATATTAAGCTTAATTCCAAAATATTTCCACAATATAATTGCAGAAGAATATAGGCTTTTATTAAATAGTGGATTTTACATGTGGATTAAATTTTAAGGGAGAAAATTTCAGAAGGGTGGGGATTTTACACATGGTGAGGAGGGGGATTTTTGGGGAAGAATTTTCTGCTGAAGATGAACTGCCTGCAAGGATAATTTTCTGGGTGGAGAATTGTCTTACCTATAGTTGTAAATAATATACAACTATACAACTAGTTGCGTATTTATTTGTCTACCATCTTGTTATATATCATGTATTTCTTGTTAAAAGAGTTGCCTGAATTGTTTTCAGAGGACTTGTGAAAACCACTTGGTATAAGTCTAACCACTCAATTTTGATAGAATTGTTGAAATCAGATGTCACTGTAGGGTCCACTCAAAAGCTTTAATCAAGATTTGCAAGTAAAATGATTATGATATTTGAAAAGAATATAAAAAGGGCAATGAGCTGTGTCTTCTCCTGTTCTCCATGTAATAGAGGTGGAACCATTCTTAATTTTAAACCCAGTTTTTTGTTTGGACAGTAGAAAAATACTTACAATTTCGGCTATATATTTTCAACTAGGGGACATGGTGAAAAAGAAGAAAAGCCATCTCCATCAATAACATAAAGAAACAAATTAGAATGTTTGGTAGCAGACTAGAGTAACAGCTCTTCTGAAGGAAACATCATAATAAAACACACGTGACTATTTTACTCCCTATTTTATATTCTTTTTCAATATAAAATTCATCACTCTGACAAAAACCATGCATTCTCTCCCCCCCCCCCCCAAAAAAAAAAGTTTCATACATAGACCTAGTAATATATTTCCTTGTTATTGAATGTTATCATAAGCAATTGATTTATGTTGAAAAGGTGTTTGTGTAGGCTAATGATTTGAAGCAACCAGTTTTGTCTGAAACTGTTTTCAATATTGGTGTGAATGCACGACCATTCCACCTCATAAGAAGACATGTTAAAAAACAATTTTTACTTCATATTATGCAAAATAATCCTAGATACATATTTTCCAGCAGGAGAACCTTCATCTTCACTTTTTCCAGTTTTGGAATAAAATTTTTGAAAAAAAGCCATGCTTTTGATAAGCATTTTGTTGGTTTTCAAATTTGTGCTGAAAGATATGCCATCCTACAAATTATTAATAGATGGCAGAATACTTTCTGCGCAAAGTTTCTAGAAATTTTTTGGTACTTGTCTAGAATCCAGTAAAAAACGCGGGAAAGACTGCTCAACACACAACAGCAACCTTATAAGAAAATCGAAATATATTTTCTTGTGATTATTAGCGCTTCTAATCAGCAGTTGTACCAAACCTATCCTGCTCAAGTCATCCTCAGGGCTATACTGTGGTGTTTATCCTCCCCATAGTATAGTGCAGACGGTTTGATATCATCTATTTTCCCTTCTTGTTTTAGTTTTATATTTGTGCTTAAAGCTTTTTCCAATAGGCAATGTTTAGAAGCCCTCCAAAAAAAACGTCCCTCCAGATCCCAAATCAAATTCCATAGTGAAAGATCCCCATCCTGGCTGGTCAAGCACATTATCTGAAAGTTCTAATGATAGCTCCAATTCGGAGAATAGGACAATGATAACTGTAGGTTCTAATGCAACCATAAATGATGATAATGGGTTTCAAGAGGTCCTCTCTAGAAGCTCTAAAAAAAGGAAAAAAAATCTCCCCAATTAAAAGCATTTCCCCTCTCCCTGCCCAAGATCCTCCCTCCAAAACTTAGGAATTTACCTTAAAATTACTCCCACTATCCCCTTTGAAATGAAAATGATCACTGCAATAAAGAGTTGCAAATTTTTAAATTGCTAAAATCAATGTTCTCTCTTAACATTAACCGTGATGGATCTCTGCTAATAGCTGTAGAAGATCAGAAATCAGCAGATACAATAATTAACCTTAAATCCTTCTGAATATCCCAATTATTGCATCTAATTGGAACCCAAAACAATCACCAACAAAAATTGTAGTTTATAATGTTCCCCCAGAGATATCTACTCAGGAGTTAAAAGAAGGCCTCTCAGATAGGGCTGGAAACACAATCCCAGTTGAGGATGTTACCTAACTTGGAAAACCTAACTCTACTGGCCTAATTACTAGTAGATCCTTCTTATTCACACTAAAGGATAAAATTGATATCCCAGAAAAATTATTCCTATTTGGGCAAATCAAACCACACAAGGAATACAAACCTAAGCCTATTCAGTGTCAGAAGTGTTTCAAACTGGGACACACGACAAACAAATGCAATGAAATTCTCCAAAGAGTGTAGTAATTGTAAATCTTTCCATCCTAAAGAGCTGACAACCTGCAACAACACCCAGCCTACATGCATCAATTGCAAAGGCCCACATGAATCTACAAATAAATCATTATGCCCTGCATACAAGAAAAGAGCTCTAACACTCCAAATATCAACAGAGAAGGCCATCCATACCCCTTTGCAGCAATGGAAGCAAATGCTGCCCAACAATACCAAATAAAGCCTGTAATGAAACCAACCAAAACCCCCAAGTCAAATGCCCCAAATGCATCAAGCACCCCATATAAAACAATACTTCTAAGCCCCCTAGCTCAAATCCCTATCAGAAGGAATCACCAAGCCAGCAAGCCTTGTTTTCCGGTGAGATGAGGCCAGCCTGGCCCTCCCTCCCAAGAAGAAACAAACCAGAAACACTACCAGGAATCAATCCCTTAACCAACAAACAGGATGCACTACCAAAAATGCAATCCCCAAATATATGCTTATTCATTCTAAACTGTAATGCAGTTCAGGCCATGAACATACATCAACTACAGAAAACAAAAATTATTGCAGAATTGGCAAAAAATCTACATCCCAGATGATATGCTCATTCAAGCAAAAAAAGATCTTGCTTTACTTTTAACAAAGCTGAACATTGATACACAGTCATATGAAGAATAAATCAACAACACAACATTTATCAATACTCCAATGGAATGTAAGATCACTCACAGAAAATAAGTTAAATGAACTAATATCATTTATGAATAATAATTCCATTAATATTGCTTGAAACTCATTTAACCCCCCAAAAAAAAAAAAAAAACTCCAGGAAAACTCATTTAACCCAAAATCAACAAATTAAGTCTCTGGGATATACTATCCTGAGAAAGGATAGATCTTCAGAGAGAAAAGGAGGTGGTGTAGCTTTATTAGTTAATAATAATATAAAATTTTGTGGCATCAATTTTCCAGATTTTGAAAATGATGTTGATGTAATTGGTATAAGTGTTGGCTGAATAATTTAAAAACCTACATAATAAGCTTTTATAACCCTAATGGCCAAACTACAGATGCCAAGGATTTCTTTAATCATATAAAATAATTCTAATATGTTAAAAAAATATCATTATTTGTGGTGATTTCAATGCCCACAGCCTTTTGTGGGGGAATAAACCAGCAAATAAAGCTGGTAAATTTATTGAGCATATGACTTCAAATAATAATGAATTAGCTGTTGCTACCCCTCCAAACCTGAATACATATTTTAACCCCAAAAGTGGCAAATCCTCCACAATTGACCTACAAATTGTGTCTTTAAAATTTTTGAACAAAAATTTACATAAATAAAATTGATAGTCTATGTACAGACCACTTTGCTATAGTTTGCTCCCTAAATGAACCTGCTGAAACTTCATCTCATACCTCCAAATATATCAACACTAAAGCAAATTGGTCTATTTTCCAAAATAAGCTAAATGATGAAATTACAAGTTTCACCAAAAGTTCATGCATCTCTAATACAACAGTTGACACACATGCTGAAGCCTTGACATCTTTACTAATAAATACAGCTAATCATGCTATCCCCAGGACAACACCTAAGAAAACATTCCCTAAACAAATTCCTAAAGCATGGTGGACAAATGAGTGCCTAAATAAATGGAGGATAAAAAAAGGCAGCTAGGACAGAATTCATAAAAAAAAAACCAACACCTACTACATATTTAAAAAATTACAAGCAGAATCTAATCTAAAAAGGACTATAATAGATGCTAAATATAAATACTGGAATAATTTTGCAAATAATCTCTCCAGAGAAACGCATGAGCCAATTATACATAAAGTCATAAGCCACATATGTGGGAAAAAGACTTCTCCCAACCCACTCCTGTATGAGCTTATACATAATAATACCCATTATGACAATGATATTGAAAAGGCTAAACTATTTGCAACTCTTTTTGTTAATAAGCTAACATCAAATAATCAAAGCAAACTGTCCACAATTTCTATGAACCCTAGTTACCAACCACACCCAGGATCCGAGTACATAACTAATCCATTTTCAATCCAGGAATTGAATAATGCAATACATCATATTAGGTCCAAAACTAGCAGCAGCTATGACAATATACACCCTACATGGATAAAGAATCTCACACCTTCATACAAACAAGAACTGCTAAATTGTTATAATCACGCTTGGGCATCTTCTAGGTTCCCCAATATATGGAAATGTTCGTCCCTTTTACCAATCCTAAAGAAAAATAAACCAAAAGATAACCCTGAGTCTTATAGGCCCATAATGATTACACCTGTGATGGGGAAAATAATGGAGAAAATGATTTATCACAGACTCCTTGGTTTGTTGAGAAAAATAACATGATCCCACAAACTCAAACTGGATTCAGGAAATACCACTCCTCAACAGATGCTTTCATTTTGATAACAAATGCAATAAATGAATCTTTCTCAAAAATAATATCCTAGTGGCAGCTTTCCAAGATTTTGAAGTTTCATTGTTTGTGTTGGTTCAGCCTCTTCACCCCAAAAAGACAATATCCAAAGGCCTACCTCAAGGAGCAGTCCTCAGTTGCCTCCTATCTGCCCTATATCTCTAGGACATGAACCTACCCCACACGAATCTACAATATGCTGATGATCTGGTGCTATGGTCATCTGGCAACACCTTTCAGATAGCACAGTCAAATCTGCAAAAGTCACTTTTCCAGTTTGAAAAATTCTCTCAACATTCAGATTTACCCATTGCACCCACCAAGTCAAAAATAATCCAATTTCACAGGAAGCGAAACCATGTTAATGCAAAACTAACTCTAAATAAAACAAAAATTCCAGAAGATAATAATATTAATTACCTAGGTCTCATGCTTGACCAAAAACTAAATTTCCGCCTCCACATTTCAAACACAATAAAAAAATGTTATAGAAAAGCAAATATACTAAAAAGACTTCTTTCCACACCCTGGGGTTGTAAGGAGAAAACCTTACTCCAGTTTTATAAATCACATATAAGACCCCATATTGACTATGGGCTCATTGTCTATGGTGCATGTGCAAAGACCCAGATGCAAAAAATTGAAACAACACAAAATGATATAATACGTCTCATATTTGGTCTTAGGAAACCCACAAGCACCAAGTTTCTGCTTATGGAGAGTGGATTAACAACAATAAGGGAGAGACGTAGCTTTCTCTTGATAAAACATCTTACAAAAATTGAATCAAATAGCTCACACACATTACATATAATTGGTTAAGAAATCCAGCCATGTATAGAGGTATTGCAGATGAGTATGCCAATATTCAAAAGAAAGTTCCCTGTACCAGCCAAAGTCTATTGCACCTACTTTTCCCCCCAATCCCCTCCATGGAATTGGTCATTTCCCATAATAAATACTGAATTTTCAAAATGGAATAAAGATTTAATCCCCATTGCTTTTGTTCAGAAAAAATTTGCAGAACTTAATACAATTACCTATAAAAATCACTTCCAAATATTTGTTGATGGGTCAAAAACGAATGAGAAGGTTGCAAGTGGTGTCGTCCTTCTCACCTGAGAATTGCAATGGGCGAGAGATTATTTAATAATTTATCTATAATGTCTGCTGAGTTAAATGCCATAATCATGGCATTAGAACACCTTAAGCAAAACCAATCTTTGATTGAAAATTCGAATAATATTATCATCTATTCCGACTCTTTATCAAGCCTTGAGTTGCTGGCCTCAGCTCCTCAATATAAGTTGGACATTGACACTTATCATTGTCTCAGTATTATTGATAATCTTGCTTCAAGTGGCATAAAACTTACTTTCAGTACATTCCTAGCCACTCTGGCATAAGTGGTAATCATCAGGTTGATGAAATAGCAAAAAATGCTATAAATATTGACCAGCCAAGTGGGAGGAGACCAATCCCAATTAGAGATATTTACCGATGGAGGCTATCAGATATTAATTTTAATAAGATTAATCCTATCCTTTCCCCCTTTCCCAATAAGTATCTTTCTAAAATTTATCATAGAATTCGTTCTGGAACAAATGGACTAAATTTCCTTGCATTCTCATATAAGCTTTCTAATTCAAGTGGTTCAATTCCCCTGTCCCCTCTTTGCAGGCATTGTAATATGAATAATGAAACAATTGACCATTGCCTATTTGAACGTAATATGCTGACGTCTGCACAACATACCTTGCTTTCTAAACTGTTTAAAATACTTCAAACACCACAAAATCCCACTATCAGCCAAGAGCCTAGCCAACTATACCTGCACACAGAGTATAGAAATCGACATCTATCATCTTATATTTGAACTCCTAGAGTCGAAAGATCTGCTGAAAGATATCTGAATATATCTAATAAATATGAGGCAATCTAGCCAGTAGCTCTGTAGCCCACAGAGTGAAGCAAAAGGAAAAGGGGCTAAATAGTGTTACTGAAAAGCCTGCCTGCTGTTAAATAGAAGAAGAAAGAATGTAGTATTTCAAAGATGCCATATGAAAAACAGGTTTCTACTGGCTAGTGAGATGTTGCTCTCACTCTGTGACAAAGATTTAAACTTTAGTTTTTTGGGGTTGAAGGTTGCAAAAAAAGGTACCTAAGTTAGGTTATGTATTTAATTTGTGCTATGCTTTACCCCCTCCTCCTCCACCCCCCCCCCCCTAATGTGCAAATATTTAGCCTAAATTTGGTTCTAAACTATTATATTTCATCCTATTTTGTTTTATTTCATTAGCATTAACAAAACTTCACTTATCACATGTTTACTGCATTCTAGACAAGTACCAGTTTTTTTAGTAACAATCCGCCATAGCATGTATATTTCCATACTTCTACCACTGTGTTTTCAATAGCAACACATATAAATCATTTTTTAAGATGACATGGCATTTAGCAGATTTTTCAAAATCGTACAAAACATTACTGGTGAAAAAAATATGAATTTCTTTAAAAAACTGGAAAAATAAGGAAAGTTGTGAAGATAAAGGTTCACCTGCTAGAAAATATGTTAACTAGAATTATTTTGCACATTATGAAGTAAGAATTGTTTTTTGATACATCTACTTATGAGGTAGAATGGTCATAAATTTACACCTAAATATTTACCCAAACTTTATTTTAAAAGATGGATTTTACCAATAGAATGAAACATAATAATTGGACTAATAGGAATATTGTAAATATTATAAAGTAATATTTTGTCATTGTTTGGTTAGTTTCTTTTTACACCCAAGGGCTACATGAGACAATTAGGCTAGAAGGGGTTGATGATGACCAACAGAAAATGCAAACTAAACAATAAACATCAGCATAATGTCCATTGCTTAGCATTCAAGCCTTCTGGGAACGCACGTCTGCCTAGAGTCTCAGACAGGTTGACCAAAAGTTTTAAATTGACATAGGACAGAGGCAAAAAAGCATACCCACCAATGGTCTTGGGAATGTTGACCAGGGAATTTAGAATTGACACAGGACCATTAATTTGCTTGGAATGTCAGGCAAACACGCATTTAAAGCCTAATAGTGAGGGGCACCAAATACCTAAAGTGTCAGCCAGGCAAGTGACCAATTTATAAACCTAAACATTTGTACTACAAAAACTTAATCAATATTAGTTGGATCAACAAGTTGCTGGGAATTGCAAGGGAAATCGGCATCTAAAACCTGAAAGGGCCTGCTGCCTAGACTGTTAGGCGAGTGAACCCATTATAAGCTAAGACAGTTACACTAACAAAACATGAATAAAATTGGTTGACTGTCTGTGTTTATGTCTTGGGTTTGACTGTCTAGAATTGTCACAAGCTCAGAAAAGGTTTTCCAAAAAATTAAAGCCCAGATAGTCAGCCAGAAATTTTCAAAATTGTGTTTATTAAATAATTGAAATTTTGCAGCCAGAAACCAAGATGATAATCCAGACCTTATATGAGGGGTCACTATAGTTGAAAAATGAAATTTGCTCAGAATGCTGGACTGAGCTGAGGCAATGAATAGATACTATTTGGAAATTAATTGGAGACAGCAGGCACCTCCTCCCCACCTCTCCTGAAGAAAGAAGCTTGAATGCTAAGCAGCAGACATGGGCAGATTGGGACCCCATGTGAAAATGAAAAAAATATTGTTGGTAAGTGTAAAGCCCATGGGCTTGTATCATATATACAAATCAGTAAATTTCTAGGTGGCCTTATAATTTAGCTAGCATGAAAGTGAAAACATCATTGATGCCTTTTTTATGCTCTTTCATAATTCAATAATTGCTTCTTTTGCAAATTGCATCTTGAGCGCTTAAATGGACCCTGAAGGTATTTTTATATGAATTATAAAAAGAGCATAAAAAAAGCATCAAATGAAGTTTTCACTTTCATCCTAGCTAAATTATATGGCCCACTGCAAATTTAGCATAAACTTTACCCCCCTCCCCCCCTGATGTGCAAATATATACCTGAATTGTCAAATGGAAAGTTTTTAATTGCAAAAATTCAGTGCTATTTTTGTTGATGGCATTTTAAAAACTTGAAACAATAGGAAAACAGTTTGAATTGAAAATCAAGTATTTTGCAGGTTAGGTTATAATTTCTTTGTAGGGTTACAAAAAAACAAAATACCTTTGGGGATAAATTTCTACCACAAATCATATTATTGAGTTAGGAATAAAGTGAATACACCATTTGATGCCTTTTTTATGCTGATTACAAATATAATAATTATTTCTATCAGAAATAAATTTCAGCACCCCCCCCCTATACATACCAATTCAGGGTTAAGTTAGGTTGTAGAAATATATACCCTGAATTGGCATATATAGGGGGGGGGGGGGCTAAAATTCATTCCAATAGAAAGATTATTATGTTTGTAATCAGCATAAAAAAAAAGGCATGAGTGGTATATTCACTTTATGTGTAAGTCAATAATATGATTTGGTAGAAATTTACCCCTTTGGGACCCTTAAGAGCTCAAGATGCAATTGGCAAAAGAAGCCAATTAGGCCTATTGAATTATGAAAGAGCATAAAAAAAAAGACATCAAATGATGTTTTCACTTTTGTCCAAGCTAAATTGTAGGGCCACCTAGAATTTACCTACAAAGCTTAAATTAGTCAAACCAGTAGCCCTATTATAAGCCTAGGAGGCCGAGCTGGACATAAGGAAACAAAATGAACTTTACCCCTATATTAGCCATAGGCTATGGTGGATGGGTAATTGTTTAGCCTTGTGACACCTGATAAGGAGACATGTTAAGAAAACCAATACTTACTTTAAAATATGTATAATGATCCTAGTTCTTATATTATCCAACAGGAGAACCTTTATCATCAAATCTTTCCTCTAAAAAATCCTCAAAAGAGAAAAAGTTTCCAAATATCACCATGTTGGAAATTCAATGCTTAAGTCTTTTTTGAAATTGCCGCTGTAAAACTGCCGCAAAAAGTTGTTTTATAGATAGCGTTTAGCACGTGTTTAGCACATGTGTCAAAAAACATGTTTAAAGAAAAAGTAGCGGTAAATTGAAATTATAGAAATTCCCTGCATCTTTTGTAACCTAACCTAACCTGATAACTTCAATTCAAAATCAACAGATTTTTTATATTATTTCATTCTTTTCAATGCAGTGCATATTTTGTATTTTGGTTTTTCGCCGAAAATACAACATTTTGATTTTCGCCATGCTATAATATTTTATATTTACGCCACTGCTATTCGCCCTTAGCCACTGCTGTTTAAAAAAAAAATATTAAAAAGAACCGGCATGAACGCTAGGCTATCTATAAAAGAAACTTATTAGGCAGCAATTTAAAGGGGCAATTTAAAAAGACTTAAGCATTGAATTTTCAATGAGGTGATATTTGGAAACTTTTTCTCTTTTGAGGATTTTCAGAGGAAAGACTGATGATAAAGGTTCTCCCTTGGATAATATAAGAACTAGGATCATTATACATATTTTAAAGTAAGAATTGTTTTCTTAACATGTCTCCTATCAGGTGTCACAAGGCTTAAACAAATACCCTCAATAATATGATTTCCTAGATATTGACCCAAATTAGGGGAGAGGGCATAACTGTAAAAGGTTAGGAACTGCTTTCTTTCTAAGAAGTAGCCTGGGCCTATGTATAGTCTTTATGAATAACTAACAAAACTTACTTTTAATCCCTACACCAAAAAAATAAACCCAAATGTCTGAATTCCAGTTAGAAGTAAAAGAATCAAGCAAGTCAGTCTTCTCTCTAAAAATGTCTGTTTTGGTTAACTAAAAATGTCTGTTTTGGTTAACTAAAAATGGCTGTATTGTAAATAAGGGTTGCAAAACTTTTAGGGACAAAAGTGTCCAAATCAGCCAAAAATTGACACTTTTAGTGTCCCTCTAGAAAAATTAGCCAATATACAGGGTTGCCACTATAAATTTTCAAAACCTGTGAAAAAAGTGCCAAAAAACCTGTGAAATTCGTCCTTCTTTGTTGTGCTACCTCACGGTCTGTTACCTGCATGAGTTCTGCAGGTATTTTCAGTTTTGGCATTGACGCTACCAATAAATTATGTGTAGTGCTAGTTCAATTTGAAGAAATGGCATAAAAAAAAATAGTCATGAGAATGTCAACAGAGCGAAATTTCATATAGATTATTGATACCGCTACCTATCTTAGTCCAAAAGTAAAGAACCAATCATAGAAACTCATTTTCACTTCTGCATTTTCTTAAGCTATGTGAAAAAGATGCGAGTCATTCATCTTCGGTAGGTATTAAGGATCTTTGGGTGCGACAGGGTCCGAACGGCTGTAGCAATGAAAAGTGTATTTTGACCTGCATGGTTTTAAAGTTAAACAAAAGACGTCAATCTCCTTAACCACTCAGTCAAATGGTTGGTCAATTGGTTAAAATCGTTTAAACAACTCCTCTATCTTGTGGTTTTTTAGAACATTTAGAAGTAGCCCCTGAGCAAAAATTACATTTTTGAGAACTAAAAAAGTGAGAAGGACACGGCCGATTGAAATATATTCGGCTTTAGTTCTACTCGATAGAAACTAGCAACCAGCGTTTGACAAAAAAATCACAGCTGCAAGTATAGAATATAAAAGAAACATTTACTAGCGGCTATAAATAAAATTTAGCCGCAACACAGCTTTTCTGCAAAACTCCTTTCTTTCTTTGACAGCAGTGTAATAATAGCCATATGCACACGGCTACACGCCACAGAGATTTATTGTGAACGTGCCAGCAAGGAATGACCCTTCACTTCTTCTTTCCAGCCTTCTCAGTGGCCTTGGTGACTTTGCCACCAGCAGTAGGTGGGTCCTTGAAGTTAACCGACTTGATGACAAACGTCAACCGTAAGATATAATTAAAAGATGGATTCTATAGTTCTAGCATAGCACATTGGTTAAGACTTTAAGTCCTATTCCTATTTGGTTGATAAGTGGTGTTCGCGCAGGGCGCAAAAATATCTTATAAAATTCCCAAGCCGTTACCAAAGCTTAAATGTAAAGTACAAATTAAAACCAGTCGTATTTATAAAAAAAAAGAAAATAAAGACATTTGGTTTTGATTTGGAAAAATGTCCAAAAAGTGTCCTTTTTTTCAAAAAAGCTGTCTTTTCTGACGCAATAGTGTCCCGGTGTCCCTCAGAGTGAAAAAGTGTCCAAAACCCACTAAAAGTGTCCATTTGGCATCCCAGTGTAAATAGGGGCGATCTATTTTTGGTGGATTATAGTTAACATAGTTTTCAGTTCACATTGGCATAGTTTTCAGGCTACGTTTAATAAAAGCCGCCAACATTTTTCAGACTTATTAAGTCGCTAAGATGTTCCATATTTGAAAGATAGGATTTAAAGACAATTGAGGACCTTAATTTGACTTCTTACAAGCATTTATTTGTTATGCTCTGATCAGTGCTTTAAGGACTCTGAATAGATTGTCAATAGATTTCTCCAATATTCTGTTTACAGTTAATTGTAATATCTCAGCCCTTTGATAAAGCAAAAATCAAAAATCTGTGCAGAAATTGTAAAATCTTAGATTTGCAACACAAAGGGAATTTCTCTTGAGATTTCTCTCTAAATGGTCATACCCTGAGAAATTACTGTTATTATTATGAGCAGATTCACTTGAATCGAGGCTTGGGTCACAAAGGCCCATCACCTTCGCACCCGAAAAAAAAAACTAATTAGGGGTGGACGGGTGGACGGGGGACAAAATATATGGTAAGGATGGGGATTTTCCAATCCTTACCATATATTTGCTAACTGCTGGGCAATACCTTTCCCTAGTTATGCCATCCAGCTAATGTTCAATTTATGAAATGCCTCCAATTGGCATCGAGTCCTGGATAGAAATTGTTCTATTAGATGCCTTTTTTTTTTACGGGCAAACTGGGGTCTTTACACTTTGATGGGTAGAAGAACGGGGACTATGATTATCCCCAATATTTGTCACGGAAAAATAAATGAATTTTTCAAGGATTGTTTTTGAGTTCAAATTGCAATGATGTTTATAACTTTATGTCAAGAAGACAAAGTAGCTAAGACGGGAATATTTGAAGTTCAAGAGGTGATGCTAGATAACGAAAAGGTCCATTAAGTTGCCAGCTTAATTTACTTTACTGGTTTTAAACTGATCCATATATTTCCGTCCTTCCCCATATGCAAACAGACCAAGAAATATCTTCGTCCTAAAATAGATCTTCTCCTTCTGTATCTCTCTGATCTATGCATACAGATCCAGTAGCCAAAAATTCACTCTCTCTTCTTGCCACATTTGAATCTCTTGGTCCTGCAACCCTTTCTTTTCTCTCTCCATTATCACACCGTACCCATGCTTTCGTTCCAGAGATCATACAGGCCACATTTTGCCTTTACTCTCGTTTTTTTTTTCATTGCAATTAGCTATTCTTAAACTCATACAGGGAGTTTAAATTAATATGTTGCTTTCGCAATACAGAGCTGACATCTTCGACATCTTCAGGAGCTTTTTAGAAGGTCTAGTCATATCCACGAGTCTTTCATTTCTCAATGATGACCTATGATTCTCCAAATTATATAATCCTTTTACCTTAAAAACCCGTTTAAATACTCTACCCAAACGAACTTCAATCTAGTAGCAATTTCATATCCCATATTTCGCCCACTTAATGCATAGCTTAAATAATCTTAGTGGCAAGTACTTGTTATGTATATTTGTATCATTAATCATACCTACCTGGCTCGCAGTCAAGATCTGAGTCACGCTTCCCTTTTGAAAATCCATCTCTATATTTTAATAAACTCACCCTTTGCTGTCAAATTACAACCCAAATTTATATAAACTCTTCTTTAAGTCCCAAAAGAATATCTTCGGACTCAACCTTTCTCGCTACATATTTTTAGTACTTCTTTTCTAAATATATGCTTGTCCTATCAACAAGATGGTATCGCTTGTTCATAGATTCTGCCACTAAACACAATATCAACCTCAAACATTGCCTGAATTTTATCAGCAGTGAACTTTTTCACATTCAGAAACGTAAGTGCTTCTTTTCTAAATACATCGCTTTTCTAAATGCTATCGCTTGTTCACTAATTATGCTACTAAAAACCATATCATCCTCAAACATTGCAAAACATTAGCAAAAATATATCTCCATTCTATGACTCTCCTCTACTCCTCAGCTTATTGCCACTAGGGTTCATATGATGGAGCCCGTTTGTAGGCTGCTAGAACTCGTGTTTAACCTGGGGGGGGAGGTCAACCATAATGAAGCAGCAGTTTAATATAGTGGATTCTAAAACGATCAAAAATAGAAAACACGAACAGTTTGGTTCAACCATGTTGGGGGGAACATTAGATGTATTTATTCAACGGAAAAACTTACTACAAATTTCACAAGATTTAACAAAAAACACACATCACCGCTATTCTTGTAAGCTATCAACTTTTTTATACTTTTATCCACTACTAGTACACATTTATGAACTTAAATCAGCTAATAATAAGCAATCTCTTGTATAAGAGATTGTTTAAATCATTTTTTAAGCTCATTAATCATTTTTCAAACGTAAATAATTTTTTAGGAATATGTCTACCCTTCATTGAATTAAATAAATAAAAACTTTCTTCAACTCAAAGTAAGGAGCAACATTAAAAATTTAAAACGAACAAAATGAGTACCATCTACGAAGGGGGTGCCCTCATTTCAATCCCTTGCTCTTCAATCCCTTGCTCTTCACCTTGAAGTTTATATATAGATATATATATATATATATATATATATATATATATATATATATATATATATATATATATATATATATATATATATATATATATATATATATATATATATATATATATATATATATATATATATATATCTATATATATATATATATATATATATATTGGTTAAGATTGCCATTTTGTTCAACGTATTTGAAAATTCTGGAAATTAGGTCTTTGAGGATAATAACCACCCCAAGCCCCTCTGGGCAAGAGTTTTACATTATGCCCTTTGGGCAATAAGGTTTTTCTATAGCAAGTGTTTTCGTACAAACTTCAAAAAGGGCTCAATAAATTGGAAAATCAAAGGGCTAGTGGCGTTTTTCAATAGTCGAAATTGATTGGAGAGGAACTAACCCCCCTCTCACACAAACCATTTACCCAAACAAATCCAATCAAAATTTTGAGATAGAGACATTTTTCAACGTAGTTGAAAAGTCCCGAAAATTATGTCTTTGAGGATAAAACTCCCCCTACAGCCTTCAGGACAAGGTTTCTAAGTTATGCCTTGGGGCATATAAATTTTTTATAGAAAGTGTTGTCGTAAAACTTCAAAAAAGGACACACTCGATTGAAAATTGACAGGGCTAGTGCCCTTTTTAATAGTTGAAAGTAATTGGATGGCAACTAACCTCCCGCTCACGCCCAGCATTTCCCCAAAACACATGCAATCAAATTTTTGATATATTCATTTTGTTCAAGGCTGTTAGAAGTTCTGGAAATTAGGTTTTTTAGGTTAATAACCCCCTCAGACCCCCCAGGGCAATGGTTGTAAGTTATACCCTGGGGACATATAAGGTTTTATAGAAAGTTTTGTCGTAGAAACTTCAAGAAAAGCTCATTTGATTGAAAATTGAAAGGACTAGTCCCCTTTTTAATAGTTGAAAGTGATTCGAGAGCAACTAACTGCCCTTCTCACGCCCACTATTTCCCCAAACACATCCAATTAAAATTTTGAGATAGGCATTTTATTCAATGTAGTTGAAAGTCCTGAAAATTATGATTTTGAGGATGACAAACCCAACAAACCTCTCAGGGCAAAGGTTGTAATATAAGGTCTTTATAGAAAGCGTTTTCGTAGAGACTTCAAAAAAGGCTCCTTCGATTGGAAATTGAAAGGGCTAGTGCCCTTTTTAACAGTCGAAAGTGATTGGAGGGCAATTTACCCGCTATCACGCCCACCATTTCCCCAAATACATCCAATCAAAATTTTGAAATAACCATATTGTTCATCGTAGATAAAAGTTCCGTGCATTAGGTTTTTGAGGATGACCACCCCCCTTCCCCCACAGCATTCAAGGCAATGGTTGTAAGGTATTCCCTGGGGGCATATAAAGATTTTAATGAAAACGTTGTCGTAGAAGAAAACTTCAAAAAGGGGCTCATTCAATTGGAAATTGAAAGGGCTAGTGTCCTTTTAATAGGCTAGTCAAGACTGGCTGGAGGGCAACTAATCCCTCTGTCACGACCACCATTTCCCCAAACGCATCCAATAAAAAATTTTGAGATAGCTTTTTTTTCAACGTAGTTGAAAGTTCTGGATATTATGTCTTTGAGAATAATAACCCCCTCCCACCCACACCCCTCAGGGCAAGGGTTGTAAGTTATGCGCTGGGGCATATGAGGTTTTTATCAGAGAGTGTTGTCATAGAAACTTCGAAACTTCGAAGGGCTAGTGCCCTTTTTAATAGTCAGAAGTAATTGGGGGAAAACTAACACCACGCCCACTATATCCAAAAACATCCAATTAAAATATTGAGATAACCATTTTTGTTCAGCGTCGTTGCAAAGTCCGAAAATTATGTCTTTAAGGATGTCACTCCCCACAGCCCTCAGCGTAAGGGTTGTAAGTTATGGCCTGGGGGAATATAAGGTTTAATAGAAAGCGTTGTCGTAGAAATTTCAAAAAGGGCTCATTTCATTGGAAATTCAAAGGGCTAGTGTCCTTATTAATGGTGAAAAGTGATTGGAGGGCAACTAACCCATCTCTCATGCTCACCATTTCCCCAAACACATTCAATCAAAATTTTGAGATAGACATTGTGTGTCAACGTAGTTGAAAGTAAGTTTTGGAAATTAGGTCTTTGCCAGCGTTGTCGTAGAAACTTCAAAAACAATTCATTCAATTGGGAATACAGAGGGCTAGTGCCCTTATTCATAGTCAAAAGCAATCAGAGGGCAAATGACCCCCCCCCCCCCCCCCCACCCATACCCATCATTTCCCCAAACACTTCCGATCAACATTTTGCTATAGCAATTTTCTTGAACGTAGTTGAAGGGTCCAGAAATTATGTGTTTGAGTATGACAACCCCCAACAGCCCTCAAGGCTAAGGTTGTAAGTTATGCCCTGGGGAATATAATGTCATTTAGAAAAATGTTGTCGCAAAAAACTTCAAAAAGGGGCTTTTTCGATTGGAAATTGAGAGGGCTATAGCCCTTTTTAATAGTCGAAAGTAATTAGAGGGAGAATTTCCTCCCCCCCCCATGCCCATCATTTCGCAAACATTTCTGATCAACATTTGGATACGGCCGTTTTGTTCAACGTAGTTGAAAGGTCTGGAAATTATTTCTTGAGGATAACAACCCTCTTCCAATAGCCCTCAGGACAAGGGCCTAAGTTATGCCCTTGGGGAATATAACGTTTTTACAGAAAGCTTTGTCGTAGAAGCTTCAAAAAGGGCTCATTCGATTAAAAATTGAGAGGACTAGTGCCTTTTTCATTAGTCGAACTAAACTAAAAAAAAAAACAGAAGAAACCCAAAACAAATGGAAATTAAAATAGGTCAAACTCAAACGAGCAGAAATTAATCTGAGTAGGGTTCTAAGCCTTATGCTTTCTAAAAGCCAGAATATAATTTGTACTTTACTGAAAAAAAATCTTTTTAAGTGTTTTCACTTTTACAATTTTAAGAAATCAAAAATTAATTAAGATTTTAAGGAATAAATATGAGCATATGCATATTAAACTGACAATGCATATTTTTCTAAGTAAATTTATTTGATTTTTTTTTCTGTAAAGTACAAAATTATATTTTGACTTTTAGAAAGCATAGGGTATAGAACCCTACCTAGATTAATTTCTGCTTGTTTTGAGTTTGACTTATTTAAATTTCTGTTTGTTTTGAGTTTCATTTATTTATTGATACTGATTTGTGGTAGTTGTATGCTTAGTAGATTATTTGAATTTATTTTGGTTCATTTTTGGTTTAATGGAGTTCTTTATTTTTTTTTGAAAAACTTATTTTGTGCAAAAAATTTCTTTTGATTAGTTTATATAAACAACCCGCTCTCTGCAATAAAGTACAAACTTGATTCTGTACTATACTGCCAGAAGCTTTAGCAAATGCGATTCACCGACTCATTGCAACCTGCACGTCAGGGTTTCGCCTTATGGAGATCTGCTGAAAAGACTTCGAGATACAGAGATTAACCCTCGACTTATGGAGGTAAAGCGAAGATCAAATTCAACTTATCTACTGAATTTCGAGCTATAGGGGTAATTTTTGGGTCACTTCGACTTAGTATATTCGCAGAGTTATTTTGAATTATGCATGTTTTTTTTTTAATTAGATAAGTTTTCATGGGGATTGAAAAGATCCTGAATTATCCAAGGTTTGGAATTATCCAAGGTTTATTTCAATGTTAAGTTTTTATTTGCAGTACTATCTTTTTAATAAATTATTTATATATAAGTACTGTATTTTGTTTTCAGGGAACAAATTGAAAAGGCTAATGAAATTCATAGAGAAAATTTGAACAAATTCAAGTACGACGAAGCGCCAGAACAAGGCTGGCAAGAAGAAAGAAGGGACTTTTCATACCGAGAGCATTATAGGAAATACCACGAATCAGGCCAGCCAGATCCTTATGCTGTTCCGCCAGATTAAATTACCCCGCTATATCAATGATTTATGATTAAAAATACGGTTACCACACACACTTTCTTCATGATTTTATAATGTATAGTATATTACACGAGAGTTCAAATCCGTATTTACACTTATTAATGCTGGATGATGAGAAAATATGAATTAGACGACCAGGGTCATCAATTCAGCGAGGGGGTGTTTGCCATACTCCCCCCCCCCATTGAAAATTATCTTTTGGTATTTTCATTGAAAAAAATTCACACAACAACAAAATTACCCCCCCCCCCTCCCTCCTCCTAAAAATTTTGGAAGATACATTTTTTATATCTTAATTAGAAAAAAAATATCTTTGCCCCCAACCTTTTACATTTTCATGAATGGGTTTCCCTGCTGCGAAATCCCTGAGTCAAACAAGTTAGTGGTATTCAAAAGTTATAGCCAAGGATATTCAGCCGGTGGGTGGGTTTAATGATTTAAAAGAGAATTTTATTTCAAAATAACTGCCACATAGGAAAAAAAAAATTGGAACTGAAAAAATAGTAATAAAACGGCTAATTTATGCAATTCACTTACATTTTAATTTATTTCATTTAGCTAATCATACCGCTATTTAATGCATATTCAATGTAATCATTAAAGAATAAAGGAACGTCTTCCTATAATGCTTCTCAACTGCGAAAGGGAAGGGTTATTACCAGTGGTATATTTGGGAAGGAAAGAGGGTGGTGTTTTTTTTTTTAGACCAAAAAATGTCACAACCTTGAACGTACCCTCCAGGGGTGGACACACGTATATTTTTGGCGCAGATTTACCAAATCGGCACAGAATTAAAAAAAGTCATCGATTCAATATTGAAAATTCTTTTAGTATTTTTCGGTGCTGATTTACAAAAATAATACCGAATTTCATCGTGATCGTCAGAAACGAGAAAGTAAAGTGAAAGATATCATACGTGAAAGTCAGCCAGATATTTCTATAATGAAAGATTTCCTTTTTACCCAAGACTGACTTGCTATCCAAGATGGCCTGACCCATGCTCTTTTCTTTGGTGGATAATATTCCTGAGATATTTCAATACTCAATCGTTTCTTTCTCTTTAGAAAAAAAATCAAAAGAACCAAGTTACGATCAATCATGTAACTATTGATAAACTGTGGTGGTCGACTATTGGTGTCCATGATGTTTAGTTTTGAAAATCACACGCAAAGGGCACTTTTTGTACCGCTATCGTTTGCCCAATGAGCAGCTGAAATTGTGCCGAAAAAAGTTACTTGTGTCCGGCCTTTTAGCGATAATTGTAACATTCCAGATAACCAACCAGTTTGGTTTAAAAAAAAATTATGAGTAGGGAACATGCAAATTATTTGATTACTAATTTGTTGATTGATGGTGATGATTCGAATGAGACACTGTTTTTTTTCTAGGCAAGATGTCAATTGCATGTTTGATTCATGTATAAACTCTCATATTTTGTTGTCTGCTCGGAAGTGGCGTGTTAATAAGTCTGTTTTGCGTGCAGATAACAATTTGTATGGACAAACTAAAGATTCGAGTGAAAATACTGTGTGTTAATTCGTTAGTAGTGTCCGTTTTATTTCACCCGGGCTGTAAAGGTAATACGCCAAGGGGGTCAAACTTTTCTGTCATTCTTTAATCATAGTATTTTTACGCCGCATGAACAAGTTCAGTCAACGTGTGTTTTTTAAAGGTTTTGATGTCTTGTTTATGATTTACTTCTGTGTTGATATCGGAAAGGAAATCCAGACCACTAAGAAGTGCAAAACAAAAGACACTTACTGTAATATATTGTGAGCCTCCGTACAAAATGTCACCAGTACTGAGACCGTTTTATTGTGACCCAATACTACCAACTGAGATAAACCCTCCCTCCCTTGAATCAGTCTTTTTTCTGGTGAAGACAAAGCTGCTAAGTTTTGAACTCTGCAATGCTCGGTCATTAAAACACACGATGAACCAACTTGAGAACCACATTAGATAGACCTGTAGCCAAAATCACAGGAATATCTGACTGATGGGACAACAGACGAAACTGGGTTTATCAAAGGTTATACATTTTAAAAAAGAGACAAGAACGGAGCTTAGAGCGCAGTGGCGGAGGTATAAGTCTACACTTTCGGTATGATTTACATTGAACCTCTCATAAAGCGATCCGGGCTGATTGTAAACCGCGCTTTCATTCTAGACGATTCTCTTGCATCATAATAGCCGTTGCTCACTACCGTGAAAGTAATAGCAGCAGGAAGGAACAAATACAATACCTTCAAACAAGTATTGACAATTTTTGCCTATAGTACGCTACGCCTGCGTTCATAATAGCTGGTGACTTTAATCAAAGTAATAAGCAATGGGTGCCATCTATGCTTGACTTAAACACAAACCGCTAATATTCCCGCCCACCAAAGTTTGTGGCACACTGGATCATATCTTCACCAATCTGGCCAATCAGTACAAGACGCCACGGTCTCTCAGCTCACTTCGAAATTCAGACCACTTGGTTATTGTATGGGAGACTGAAGTTAACTTTCCGAAGTAAAAAAAAAGGCTTGAATTACCAACCGAACTCTGTCCAAATAATCTATATGTTCCTTCGGACACTGGATTGAGACTTTTAGCCTCAATGAAATTTGTTCTATGACGACCTGAACATGAAACTGGATCCTCTCAATTCTCTCATTCTAAAGAAGTATCAGGAACACTTCCCCGTAAAAACCATGGAATTCATTGATAACGACAAACCATGGATTGATGCAAGAAATTAAATATATGATCAAGAATCGACAACAGCTTCACTCCAGTGGTTAGTTAAATGTGCTGAACTGACTGAGGAATCATGTAATTAAAGGTAATTGAGATGCTAGGGAACGTTAACATTCGCGAGAAAGTGTCACCACTTTTAAATGCTGATCCTCAGAAATGGCATCCTGACGCTAAAATTTAACCGGAAAGAAAATAACCCATGAAATTAAAATGCATATGGATCACGGGTGATATCTTCTGAAGTAACACAGTTTTCTAAACAATATGGACCACACACCTCCGATCAGCAAACTGTGAAATTAAAGCCCTCATACAAGTTTCTCCGAAGAACTGATTGTAGATGTATTTTTTTGTAAAATGATGACAAACTGTAATACTAAAAATAGCTATGACAACATGTTCATCCTCTCTCCAAGGGAAGTAATCGACGTTGGAAGATGATCAACTGAATTTGATTTTTTTTTTAGGGGGGGGGGGGGGGTAGGATCCCACGCATGTGCCTGCAGTACTTATTATTATTTTGATTACCCAGTATGAAGCATAAAAAATGTCATAAATGCAGTAGAAATAAAGGAAAAGAGGACAACAAAATGTGAAATAAAACAGAACTTGACAACACGAACCAAACTGTACACAAACAAAAATATGTATAGGAACAAAAGTATTATCAATAAATAATTGACAAAAATAACAATGATAAAAAGCACTTATGTTATTATGACATACAATGAAGATTGGATTGGGTCAAATGCCTCTGTAAACCGAACGTAGTGATTAGTTACAGCGATGAGGGGTTAGCCATACCTAGAAGATAATTTCTTATTTCTCTACATATTGTCAATCTACATTTCGTTCGAAACGGAGCTAGGACTGATAAATGTCTCTGTAAAGGTAAACCGAGGGCAGCGACTAGCCACAGCGATGAGGGGTTTGCCATGCTTGGAAGATAAGTCGCTACATATTGGAAGGTCGAGGTACATAATTTTAGGTGAAGATTTATTAGCATGGGATCCGAAAGTAATCTTAACTGGTATGTTTAACATTGTTTTTTAATCACAAGAGCTTCACCATTCTGGGGGTTGAAGGATAGTCCTATTCTATCGTATTCTTTATTCAACAAATAAAAGCTATTTCCAATACCTGTAAGCAGTGTCGTTACTAGCCAAAATGTTTGGGGGGGGGGGCAAGAGATTTAACGACTGGCTGGTCATTTTTACCGACTGTGTTTTTTTCAATAATTAGCATCATGTTTGTTTCGAATACAATCCGTAAAATCACTGCACGAGTCGGTAAAAACCGCTGCATTTACCAACCGAGATTTAGATTTCGGTACATATTATGTCACTATTTTAATGCTGTTGATTTATTCAAACGGAAAGTTGTGGCAGCATCTATAAAGTCAGGAAAGGAATCGGTAAAAGTTCTGGGTTACCGACCAAGTTTGAAATATATAGATAAAATGTTAGTGTTTTCGTGGTCTTTATTGAACCGAACAAGAATTTTAACTGCGTCAGAAAAATCGTGGCGCTTTGGGGCACGATTTTACAGAAAAATTGTTTTTACCGAGTGACCAAACCATTGGGGGGACGTCCCCCCTCCACCCTAATTTGTGACGGCCCTCCCTGTAAGTGTTCTACTAACGTCCAGAATATTCAAGATTTACTTAACAAAAAAGCTTTCATAATTATGACGTAGGCCGTAATTAAATTACGGTATTTTTTTACAACATTAATAAATTGCAAGATGAATAAATTATGAACGATTAAATGCACTGACCAAAAAAAGAAATAGTTTCAGTTCGTAAAATGACTGATGTCAACGGTTCGATTTGATTCCTGCTTCGACTACGCAGACGCTTTTTACAAGAAGGCAGCAACAACGAACGACGCTTCTGAGTCACGAGTAGTAAGTGTCAAAACTTGAGGATAAGTTCGTATCTGCACTCACGGATAGAGGGCATTTTTAGTGACTTGAGAGCAGATTCATAAGACACATAATTTGCACTGAGTGTGACTTTTGCAGCACGTTTGTGCACAGTTTCAATGTCACTACTGAGATGTTGTGTATTGTACAATTGTGTACCCCGGACCAGACATGTGCAATGAAGTAATAGCTGCACATAACTCAGATATGCCAGTTGAGATTTTGGGTACTATAGTTCAGGACAGAGGAGATCACGATTTAGAGGTTTGAGCCTTATTCTTTTGTTTTATTCTCGTTTATTGGCATCCCATATGTGTCACACTGACCGACGAAAGTCAATTTGAGGTCACTACTAAACTGTGAAATGACTTGGTGCTTGTCTACTAGGTATTTTAGCAAAATGGATAAGTCATCAATGTATTTAAGACGATCGTTAACTTCCGAAAGCAAGGAATTTATCACCACTAGAAACAGAATGGCGGTATTTAAGACAACTCGTTAACTTCCGAAAGCAAGGAATTTATCACCACTAGAAACAGAATGGCTGTAAGTTTTTTGCCTTGAGGTGCACCGCATGTTATTTCAGCCAAATCCGAGTCGAGATAACCGGGGAAAGTTCATAAGCTCGCTGAAAACGTCCACGAAGAAAATCTATAACAAGTTGCAGAATATGCTTTTCGCACCCATCGCCTTTAAGTTTTCGGTAGCGGTGATATGGCGGAGTATTATTATTATTTATTTATAACCCGTCATTACAAAAACACAAGACAGAGTACAATAAAGATAAAGAAAAATACAAACGAGAAAAACACTAAACTGACAAGGAATAAGAAACAATTCTACACTTGACTACTGCTTGAGTAAACTATGCCAGGGGTGGTTACCAATTTTACTGTTAAAACGGGAAATCTGATTTTCAATTATGAGAGTGGGATCTGCCAGTTTATACCTATTAATGAGGTATGTGTTACGTGTCCAGGGGGGGAGTCTTAAAAGGTACTTAGCATATTTAGAAAATATTGCTCGAAGTTTCTGTTTAGTGGTGCATGGAAATGTTCGCCAAAAAGGGCTCAGGTATAAAAAATGGGGCAATGCTAGTGCAGTATACAGCCGAGCAAGGATAAACCGGTTGAAGCTGAACTTCGTTGCAACCAATCTGCTGTATGCAAAACCGGTACGCTTTTCGAGATGTTGAATTAATAGCTGTCTTGTGTGTCTCAGCGTTTTACCAATCGGTAGTCCAAGATAAATGATGTGATCTGCTGGCTTAATACTTGTCTGTCCAAGGTCTATGGTAGGCGGGACTTGGTTTTCGGGCCAATTAAACAGTAATACCTCTGATTTTGCAGCGTTAAATTCTAGGCCTATCGCAGCATATTGCTTTTGAAAAATAGCAAAATTGCATTCAATGCCACCAATATTCCGGCTCATATTTAAAATATCGTCAGCATAACAAAGAAGAGAAAGGTCAATACCATCCAGAACACACGTTATTTGGTAATTTTCCTGTGCTGGAAGAACACTGTTATTAAAAGCCGGGGCAGAAGTAGGAGCACCTTGCCGGGCGCCTTTTCGTACTGGGACGGTTGGGTAAATTTCCCTTATATTCTTCTCGGGCGAAACAACTTTTATTTGTGCCTGGAGGTTTTCAAACATGTCCTTTAATGGCATTATGACATCTCGTTGGACGCCTCTCTTTCCCATTTCTAGAATAATTTGGTCGTGGATAAGGGAATCAAACGCACGCTTGACATCATGAATACCAATCGCGACCGACTCGCCTGAGCTTTCAGCGTCAATAAGGACAGAAGCCACGACGCTTAGCGCATGGCCACAACAAGACCAGGTTGAAAGCCAAATTGGGAGGGTGGTGCATAACATTTCTCATTTATTTCTTTAATTATAAGTAGCTCAAAAATTTTGCAAAAAGTTGTTGATATAGTAATGGGTCGAAAAGACGTACATTCTTCCAGGGGTTTCCCCTTTTTTGGCACAGGGGTAAGGGACCCTATGCAAAAATTACTGGGAACCACACCTTGCACAAAAATCATCTGAAAAAGCAGGGCAAGGTGCTGAATGAGCATTGAAGATGGTTTTTTAAATGAAGAGCAGAAATTCCATCAGCACCACGAGACTTTTTCTTTTTAATGCGACGGAGCACGTTCTGAACCTCGGATACCGACACAGTAACGTCAGAACGGTCGGTGCTTGATAGGAAATTATGCAGCTCTGCCTTGTATTTTGCGCTAAGAGTCGGACAGGGGGATTTAAATTCTTGTTCGTAATAAGTTCTCCAAGATTCAAGGGAAATTGAAGATGCAGCAAAATTCGGCTTTCTTTCGGAAAGAGTCTTCCATATAAGGTCAGGATTTCGTAGAGCATCTTCAGAAGACTTAGCAATTACATTAGACCGGTGGAGAGCCAATTCTTTTCCAAACTTTCTTTTTGTAAGGAGTCTAACGGCATTTACAACCCCAATTCTCGGCCGTCCACACTCCTTCCAAACAGAAAGCCAAAATTTTGCCTGGTTGCATGCATTAACTAGGCCAGCATTTTGCGACCAACCTGAAACTTGCGTACGGTCTTAATTTTCTTTATGGGAACAGCAGCTTCCTCAGCTGAGCGAAGAGCGTGTGTAATTTGGGCAGCATATATATCAAGTTCAAGTCGGGCCTCTTTCGGTTCAATTCGTCGTGACTGGATCAGAAGGTTAAATGGGATTTTAATTTTAGCTAAAATTTCATCCGAAACTTGCGTGTAAACCGACGTATTAACATTATTCTAATCCCGTATTTGTGTCCATTTTTTGTAGTTTTTGCTGCGTTATTTTGGTGTGGATGCTCAGATTGTGTAGCGGGAGGTGTGATTTGCAGTTCTATTGAAAAATGGTCAGAAGTAAAAGTAGTGTCAGACACCCGTACTGAAGTAGGGAGTAGGTCTTTAGAGCAAATAACATGGTCTAAATTAGAAGTACTTCCTGTGTTGTGTATGTATGTAAAATTTTGGTTTTTTTCTAAAATGGTAAATGTATCATCTAGGAGACCATGTACCAGACTTTCACGATCACCAGTAAAAAGCGCGTTAGTTTCAGTAAATTCAGCACTCATAGGACAGTTAAAATCACCTAATATTACACAAGGCAATCTTTCTAATCGGATTTTGCTAAGACATTCAGCTAATTTACGTAAACTTAGCGCAAATTCGGAATGAGATGCGTCATCACGATAGTCGGTTGGCATGTATACGTTCACAACAACAAAATTACACACTTGAACCGCTAGAATGTTTTGCGTTAAAAAAAACAACTTTGATTCAACATCGTTTCTAATATACGTCACGAGACCCCGGAGGGCCTTCCTTGGTCCTTTTTTCTGACAGCAGGAACAACATACATGTTATTAGCACGGAAAATGTCCAGTTGACCTACAGAAATAGGAAGAGCAAAGTGCTCTTGGATACACACAATTTGATTGCTTTTTAGCATTTCACAAACTATTTGGTGCCTTTCTGCGAAATTCCCATTCATATTCCAAGATAAAATGTTCATTGAGTAGCACGGGCAAGCCTATTAGCTTTTGAGTCTGCGTTTGCAGGTTTATTTGCCGAGCAACGGACGCTGTAGCAAATGTCCACTAGTGTTGCAGCTTATATGCAAAAAAGCGGTTGTTTACAGGGATTGAGACGATCAGATGTATGTTCTACGGATCCACATCTGGAACATTTGGGCTGATTGGTGCACTCGGATGCTAAATGACCGACTGTATGACACGAGTAGCATCGTCTTGGAGTGAACACGAATACTTCGGTGGGTAGTTTTTCGTAGTGCACTTTAATGGAGTTGCGGACGAAGATTTCCAGCTCGTGTCGCGACTCAAAATAAACTTTGAACACACGAGAGGATCCACATTGCATAACTTTTGTAGCACGGGGGATAAGTTCGTGCAATGACTGCTCATTCAGGTCTTCAGGGACGCGCTTGAGTACACCAATATAGCTCGGTGAGCGTACGGACGCAGTAACACCACATTTATCACTTTTCAGTGTTGAGGCAATTGTATCAGCAGTTTTCTTAGATTTCACCACTAGTTTCCAGTCACCCTTCAGTTTACGAAGCTCACTTATTTCCTCGCTGTTCGGACAGACCTTGTCAATAAATTCCTTTCGCGCACTAGGTGTATTTAAGCTGTCAGGTAAGTTTTTGAGGACAACAGCGTAACTGGGCCAGAGGGGGGGCTCCTCCGCGGGTTCGCTCGGTTTCCAAGTCAGTGGCCGATTTTGTGCCATTTCGTATAGTCCATCGACCTTACGCTTGATTTCGTTGAGCCGACAGATAGCTGTCGCTGAGGTGGATTCCCCGACAGTAGGAACAGAGCATGGCGTTAGGATCACAAAGGTAGGAATCAGCTTTTTATCGCGAGTTGCAGCTTGGTTAAACCATCTGCACATATCTATTACGTTCTCATCCTCCTTCTTACTATGCTTAATCAGCCGGTCTCGATTTTTAGCTCCTTGCAGTACAGTACAGCTTTAGCTTCAATAATTTGCTCAAGAGTGAAAAAACTCAGGGCAGTTGCCGTGATCACCTCTATTTTAAGTCCATCATTCATGACACGTGTTAAAAAGTTCAGTACCGGATTGATAATAAGCTTTTCACCTTTATCGCTTTTCTCCGACATTGCAATCGGATGCCAAAGAATAGTCCAAAAATCAGTCCGTGGGCGTGCTAATAAGCGAGGGAAGCGTAGTTTCTTGCTACCTGATCCCCGCAGTTTAAGGGAGTAACACTCCCGGCAGGTACAACGGCCCTTGCGACAAGAAACTCCCCTCTTCTGCTCGCTTATTGGTAAAATTTAATTATAAATGATACTATAGATGGCGCGCCAATTTACTCAAGAAAAAGATGGCGCTGGTAAGAAGGCCTAAAGAAAAAGCCCTATTCCAACTGTTCAAGTTTTTACAAAACACTACTTAGCAGATAAACCTATCATTAGAGGGTAAACAACAATAGGAAGTAAACTTCTTACCAAATAGAGAGTAGTGCTCAGCCTTTCAGACAGCCGTACTTGAGTGGGTTAAGGCAAAGGATAATTTGAGAAGAAGTTCATGGTAAATGAACAGTTCAGTTACTTTGGCTAGGTTAGGAGTAATCAAGATCGATCGCAACTGCTCACAAGATTTTTGACCTTTGACTTTGGTTATAACTCGTGTGCATGCATTTTTCCCAGCCTGAAAAAATCTTTTTCCCTCAAAACACCGATTACTCGCTGAAATGAGGGATTTGGGCGGAAAACTGCATATTCAATCAGAAAGTTCACAAGCAGTTCTCCAAGATACGAAAAGCAGTTCTTTTTAGCATCTCGATTTCTTTAAAGACCGAACATTCCGTTACTTCTACAATCAATTCTTCGGAAGAATATCGTACGATGGTTTCAATTTCACAGTCGTTGAAGAAAGGATAAGTGGTGCAGATTGTTAAGATAATGTGTTGACTTCAGTAGATGTCACCAGTGATTCGTTATGTATAGACATTTTAATTTCACTGGTTAGTTTCTTTCCGCTTAAATTTAGACCTCAGCATGCCATTTCCGAGGATCAGTATTCAAAAGTGGTGACTCCTTTTCACGGACGTAACGTTCCCTAGTATCTCTGTTAACTTCAACTACATGATTCCTCAATGACTGCCGCATTTAACTGACCACTGGAGTGAAGCTTGCAGAGGATCGTGTAAATTTCTTGAATTTCTTGTGTCACCCAGTATTTGTTGCTATCGCTCAATCTTACGGTTTTTGTGGGAAAAGTGTTCATGATACTTGTTTAGAATTGAGGGTATCTACTTTCATGTTCATGTCTGTCACTTTCCTCAAAGTTAAAAAATTTCCTCAAAGTTAAAAGTCTCAATACAGCGTCCGAAGGAACAGATAGATTATTTGGATAGGGTTTGGTTGGTAATTATAGTCGTTTTCTCTAAGGAAAATTATCTGTAGACTTCCACAGAATAAAGAAATGGTCTGAGTTTTGGAGTGAACCGAGAGACCGCAGGGGTTTTAGAATGATCGGCCACATTTTTAAAAATAATATCCAGTATACTACTGCTTTAAGGGTGGGAATATTAACGGTTTGCTTTAAGTCAAGCATAGATGACACCCATTGCTTATTACTTTGATTGAAGTCACCAGCAATTATGAACGCAGGCGTAGCGTATTGGTGGCAAAATTATTGATACTAGTTTAACGGTATTGTATTAGTTCCTTGTACCTTCAGAGCAGTAACAACGGCTATTATGATACAGGAGAATTATCTAGACAGAATACGGTTTACAATCAGCGCAGATCACTTCATGGCAGGAATCAGTGCGCTCACTTAGTAATTTACGAGGTAAATCACCCCGGAAGTGTAGGCTGACACCTCTGCCACTGCGCTCTAAGCGGTGTTCTCGTCTTGTTTTAAAACAAAAAACCTTTATAACCTTTGATGAACCCAGTTTCATTTGTAATGTTCAAACACTGAGCTATTGTTGTGATTCGGTTTCAGGTCTGTCCAATAAGGACCTTCAGTTCGTCCATCTTGTTGTTTAATGACCGAGCATTGCACAGTAATAAATTTAGCAACTTTACCTTTGCCAAGATTAATTTAAAAAAAAACTTAGTTTTTTCTACTAAAAGTAAGGAGCAACATTAAAACTCAAAACGAACAGAAATTATTCTGTATATAGGGGGGTTGCCCCCGTCCTCAATATCTTTCTCTTCAAGCTAATGTTTTTGTACTTTTAAAAAGTTTCCTTTTCTAGTGAAACAGCTCTTGTGTTTCAGGATTCGCTATAAAACAAATGGGACAAACAGTCAAAATAGTAGAGAGGGAGGTGCTACTCGTGACAGGACCACGTGGTTTATGGTTTTCTCACTGAGAATGGAAAAACAGTATTTTTCTCACTTGAAAAAACAGGAACTTTCTCACATTTATGTGTGTTTTATGGTTTTTGTCAGTGAGAATGAAAAAAACAGGAATTTTCTCACATTTATGACTGTTTTCTTGGATGGTTATGTGTGTTGGTCGATTTATTTGATGTTTTTCATGGATGTCAACAGCAATTTATGGTTTTTGTCAGTGAGAATGAAAAAAACAGGAACTTTCTCACATTTATGTATGTTTTATGGTTTTTGTCAGTGAGAATGAAAAAACAGGAATTTTCTCACATTTATGACTGTTTTCTTAGATGGTTATGTGTGTTGGTCGATTTATTTGATGTTTTTCATGGATGTCAACAGCAATTTATGGTTTTTGTCAGTGAGAATGAAAAAACAGGAACTTTCTCACATTTATGTCTGTTTTCTTGGATGGTTATGTGTGTGGATCAATTTATTGATGTTTTTCATGGATGTCAACAGTAGTTCATGTATGTTTTATGGTTTTTGTCAGTGAGAATGGAAAAACAGGAACTTTCTCACATTTATGGATTATTGAGTCTAATGGGGACAGGTCAATGACACTTCCTTCAAGGTCTCTTTCTCCAGGTGTGTTTTTGGCCAAGTGCCCGCTAGGGGAGAATGTTATGATCAAGAAATAGGAAATAGATTGTTTCCGGGGAAGCTAATTAATGTCTGACAGATGACTAATTAATGTGAAGTTAATTAATGTCTTTGGAGTTCGACCAGAATTGTTTCCGAGACAAAGTTTAGATCACACATGACAGATGATGTCGTGATTGATTGATTGACATGAAAGGGGAATTAATTTGTTGTTTCTAAGGGGAATTATTGATTCACTAAAGGGGAATTAATTTGTTGTTTCTAAAGAGAATTGTTTCCGAGTGAAAGTTTTGATCTTAGCGATGAAGGGATTAGCGCGCGAAAGGGTTTCTTTGTAATTTCAAATGTGAAAGCACAGGGATGCCAAAACAAAAGGAACTCGCTGAAATTACGCTTAGGGATTATTTGGGCGATACTGTTTTAGCCATTTTAGGGAATTATTTCGGCGAAACAGTTAGAGACATTTTAAAAGATGATTTTAGAAAAGGTTTTAGAAGAGAATTTGAGGGTGAAACTCTGTGGTCGTTATAATACACAAGTTGTATTTTAACAGTGTCGTGAGGTCCCCTACCCCAACCCCAAAGGGTTCCGATCCCTCTACCCCAACCCCAAAGGGTTCCAATCCCCCTACCACAACCCCGAAGGAAGCCCCCGGTCCTCAAAGGTCCCCCATGCTCCCAAAGGGCTCCTGGACCCCCAAAGGCCCTTACCCGGTCCCCAAAGGTCCACCGGACCCCCAAAGGCCCTCCTCCGGTCCTCAAAGGTCCCCCAGGTTCCCAATGGGCCCCCAGACCCCAAAGGCCCTCCCCGGGCCCCAAAGGCCCTCCCCCAGCCCCCAAAGGTCCCCCGGGCTCCCAAAGGACCACCCAGCCCTCAAGGCCCCCGGATCCCCAAACGCCCTCCCGGGTCCCCAAAGAGCCCCATCCCCATTTGTTAATACTTTTTTGTGCATTTGAGACACAGAAGGGTCCCCACATTTCAAAAGGCTTTATTATATTTTTTCAGAACAAGTTTTTTTCTTAATGTCCATCATAAACCAATTTTACAACTTGAAGTAGTTATCTTTTTTACCACAACTTTACTTTACGACTTTTTTGCACACCCAAGATCAAGCAATACTTTTCAAAAGACATTTCAGAACAAGTTCCTTTCTTAGTGTCATTCCTAAACCCATTTTACAAACTGAAGTACCCAAGCCCTTTTACACACAACTTTACTTTACAGCTTTTTGAATGCCCAACACCAAGCAATACTTTTCAAAGGCATTTCAGGACAAGTTTTTTTCTTAATCTCCTTCATAAACCAATTTTACAACTTGAAGTAGTTATCTTTTCCCCCACAACTTTACTATAAGGCTTTTTGAATTAGCCATTATCATGCAATACTTTTCAAAGACATTTCAGAACAAGTTTTTTTCTTAAGGTCCTTCCTAAACCCATTTTACAAGTTGAAGTACTTATCTTTTCCCCACAACTTTACTTTACGATTCTTTTGCACACCCAAAACATCAAGCAATACATTCCAAAAGGCTTTATTATATCTTTTCAGTACAAGTTCTTTTCTTAATATCCTTCTTAAACCAATTTTACAAATTCTAAATTTTTCCTTAGTAGATAGAAAAAAATATATCATAGTTGCGAATATTTTCTCGGAAGATAAGCAGTTCTATTTCAATTTTAAATTTTATCAATGAAGTTAAGAAAAGTTAAAGTTCTCTTCTGAATTTTCTCAATGAAAAAGAAATTAGTTATTAATCAATTCTATTTTTTCCAAATAATATAAAAATTTTCACTTCGGATCAAATTTTTCTCAAAGAGATGAAAAAATTTAAATACTGTTCCTAATGTTTCACGGAAGATAGAAAAGTTCAAGTTCTCTTCTGAATTTTACCAAAGAACACACTCCAATTGTAATTTCTACAGAGAAAATAAAAATCTTCCACTTCAGTTTTAAGTTCACTAAAGACATAAAGAAATTTAAAGTTCTATTCTAAATTTTTCCGTAGTAGATAGAAAAAGCTATAGCATACTTGTGAATATTTTCCCAGAAGATAAAAAGTTCTACTTCAATTTTTAATTTTCTCAACGAAGTGAAGAAAAGTTCAAGTTCTATTCTGAATTTTTTCAATGAAAAAGAAATTAGTTATTGATCATTTCTATTTTTCCAAATAATATAAATATTTTCCAACTTCAAAATGGGCACACACAAAAACTTAAACACACATACACACACACACAAACTACATACACACACACAAACTTACACACACACACACACACAAAAACTTACACACACACAAAAACTTACACAGACAAAAAAACTTACACACACAAAAAAAATTACACACACACACAAAAACTTACACCCAAACACAAAAACTTACACACACACACACACACAAAAAAAACTTACACACGCAAAAAAACTTACACACACACACACACAAAAAATTTACACACACAAAACTTACACAGACAAAAAAACTTACACACACAAAAAAAATTACACACACACAAAAAACTTACACCCAAACACAAAAACTTACACACACACACACACACACACAAAAACTCACACACACAAAAAAAAACTTACACACACACAAAAAAACACACACACACAAAAACTTACACACACACACACACAAACTTACACACACACACAAAACTTACACACACACAAAAACTTACACACACACACAAAAACTTACACACACACACAAAAACTTACACACACACACAAAAACTTACACACACACACAAAAACTTACACACACACAAAAACTTACACCCACACACAAAAACTTACACACACACACAAAAACTTACAGACACACAAAAACTTACACACACACACAAAAAATTACACACACACAAAAACTTACACACACACACAAAAACTTACACACACACACACACACACACACACAAAATTTACACACACACACACACACACACAAACACACACACACACACAAAAAAAAAAAAAACTTACACACACAAAAAACTTACACACACACACAAAACTTAAACACACACACACACAAAAACTTACACACACACACAAAAACTTACACGCACATATACAAACAAAAACTTACACACACAAAACAAAAACTTACACACACAAAAACTTACACACACACACACACAAAAACTCACACATACACAAAAACTTACACACACACACAAAAAACTTACACACACGCAAAAACTTACCCCACACACACAAAAAACTTACACACACAAAAACTTACACACACAAAAACTTACACACACACACACAAAAACTTACACACACACAAAAACTTACCCCCACACACACAAAAACTTACACACACACACAAACACAAAAACTTACACACACACACAACACAAATTTACACACACACACAAAAACTTACACACACAACGGCTAAGTATGTTAAAGGCTAGCTATTTTCTTGCTAAAACACAAAAAATCAGAAAAAAATGCTCATTGTTCCTTTAGTAGCCACACAATTAGACTAAAAATTACGATATTTATGCACAGTTTCAACTAACTACGGCTAAGTATCTTAAAAGGCGAGCCATTTTCTTGCGAGACACAAAAAATCACACACAAAATTTTACACACACACAAAAACTTACACACGCACAAAACTTACACACACACAAAAATTTACACACACACAAAAACTTACACACACACAAAAAACTTACCCACACACACAAAAAACTTACACACACAAAACTTACACACACACAAAAACTTACAACACACACAAAAACTTACACACACACAAAAACTTACCCACACACACAAAAACTTACACATTCACACACAAACACAAAAACTTACACACACACACACACATTTACACACACACAAAAACTTACACACACAACGGCTAAGTATGTTAAAGGCTAGCTATTTTCTTGCGAAAACACAAAAAATCAGAAAAAATGCTCATTGTTCCTTTAGTAGCGACACAATTAGACTAAAAATTACGATATTTATGCACAGTTTCAACTTACTACGGCTAAGTATCTTAAAAAGGCGAGGTATTTTTCTTGCGAGAACACAAAAAAATCATTAAGCGGTATTAATGAAAATGATGATACATCAACACATCAACGTGAACTCCGATTAACCATCACCAAAGTGTCACAATACCGTCAGTGTGTCAACACCCCTCCGAAAATAGGGGGGGGGGGGGTAAAGGTCAACTGCGAAGATATTTAGCCTACAGAAAAAAATTGCTCATTACACTTTAGTAGCCACGCAATTAGACTAAAATTATGATATTTTTGCACAGTTTCAACTAACTACGGCTAAGTATGTTAAAGGCGAGCCATTTTCTTGCGAGAACACAAAAATCAGAACACACACACACAAAAAACTTACACACACACAAAAACTTACACACACACAAAAAACTTACACACACACAAAAATTTACACACACACAAAAACTTACCCACACACACAAAAACTTACACACACACAAAAACTTACACACACAAAAAAAATTATACACACAAAAATTTACACACACACACACACAATTAGACAAAAAATTACGATATTTATGCACAGTTTCAACAAACACACAAAAAAGGCGAGGTATTTTTCTTGCGAGAACACAAAAAAATCATTAAGTGGTATTAATGAAAATGATGATAATCAACCGAAAACACAACGAGAACACCGATTAACCATCACCAAAGTGTCACAATGCCGTCAGTGTGTCAACACCTCGGAAAATTGGGGGTAAAGGTCAACTGCGAAGATATTTAGCCTAAGAAATAGAATATGACATTACAACCCTTCGCTAAAACTAGTGAAACCAAGAACTCAAACGCAGATGAACTACTGATCGCTATTTACTGCATTGCAACTACTGTTGCAACATGATAACTTGATAATCATTTCTAATTTTAACAATTCCTTGCATACATCCTTCAAACATAATAAACTCAGCCTTGGAGAGATTTGAGATTGAACACTAAATTAAACAAATGAAAGAATTCACATTTTAGAGTTAAAAAAGTGCGCACAGAAGAAAAGCAAATATAATAGTCGTTTAAAATCTCCCTCCCCCCCCAAACTCAAAATTTCTGGGAAAACGTATTTCAAGGTTTTATTCTAAGTGAACGATCTTACCTTTTCAGGAGTGAGGAGTCGTTCACATTGGATTGGGAATAAAAGTCAAACTTATGCGCAAAGAGCGAGAAGTTTTAGTGTTGCTTTCTTAATTCCAACTGAAAACTTATTTTTTAATTTGATGTTTTACATTTTTTCAAATCACGCCATAAATATCCGTTTGAATAGACCCTCACTTATCAGTTTAACTCGATTCGAGTACCGGTTTCGATTCGAACAGCAAACATTCTTTCTACTTTAGACTTTTCAAGTAATAAACTTGATTACGGTATGTAATTTGTAGGACCGGTGTCTTTTCCTTCAAAAACTTTCTCGTACAGCTAACCGTTGATGTTGCAAGAATAAAAAGCAAATTCTGTGTGGACGTACTAGCTACCACAGACCCAGAAGGGCTGAATTCACATTTTAGAGACAAAAAAGTGCACAAAAAAAAAGCAATATAATAGCAATTTAAAATCTCCCCCCCCCAAACTCAAAATTTCTGGGGGGGGGACATATTTCATTGTATTTTGAATATTTTCCTTTGAACAAAAAAACATCGAAAAGCCATATCAAGAGCTACACCTTTTTTTTTGTCAAGCCTTAACCTCCCTAATTGAAAGATATGAATTTATAATCAAGGAACATAGTTCATCATATTTTACATATATTTGGATGGAAAACACACTGAAAAGACATATTATTTGAACTTACATCAAACGTTGGAGGGCATATTTGAAGAACCTTCCATTATTTTTTATCTTGTTCTATATTTCAGCTTATACTGACTTTTAAAACCTTTCACTGAAATATACTAACCTAACGGTTATTTATTACGAAATCATGCAAACTGATGATTTTAGAACAATAATTACCTTTCACACTTAAAACACTCACTGGAATTGCCACTTATCACACACGGAGAAAGGATTCAAAAAAATACTTCTTACATCACATAGTCTAATTGCGTCAAACGAGGCATCTTCAATGCAGATTAATTAATTGTTACGCTCGATTTTGTTTTGGACATAGGAAAGTGTCGAGGGGAGTGAGAATTTCTGTAAAACTATCAAAGATGATCAACTCTGTGATTTCACAGTTCTTGTGTAATCAGAAAGAAAAAAGAAGAAAATTGATAAAGATATTTTGAAAAATTGCCCCAAAATCAGAGCTATTACAACTTAAATGACGCGAGGGGAGGGGGAATCAGGTTTTAAGGATACATTTTTATATTATCTAAGTACTCACAGAAGGAGTCATCACAGAAACTTTGAAAAGGGCTCATTTGATTGGAAATTAAAGTGGCTAGCACCCAAACAGGAGGAGGCGTGAAAACTATGGTTTTTAACTTTTATATGCAAGACTAGAAAGAAAAGTTCTTAGGTATGGGGCTGCCCCCCACCTCAACCCTCGCTCTTGAAATCCCCCCCCCAACTCAACTTTTCCAGAGGATTTCAAAATCCCCCCCTCCAAACTCAAAAATTTCTAAGAACTTATTTTCATCCTATTTAAATATTTACTACGTACGCATCACTTAGGTTAGATTAGGTGAGAGACAAGCAAAAAGATAGGTGTATGGTTAGGTTAGAATGTTAGGTTAGGTTAATTTAGGTTAGGCTAGGTAGCCTGCGTAACGCGCGTACGTAGGCTAACCTAGCCTAACCTAAATTAACCTAACTAACATAATCTAACCTAACCTAACCATACACCTAACTTTTTGCTTGTCTCTCACCTAATCTAACCTAAGTGATGCGTACGTAGGTAATATTTAAATATGATGAAAATACGTTCCTAGAAATCATTTTTGAGTTTGGAGGGGGGGATTTTGAAAGCTGGAAAAGTTGAGTTGGGGGGGGGGGATTTCAAGAAGCGGGGGTTGAGGCGGGGGCAGCCCCACACCTAAGAACTTTTCTTTCTAGTCTTGCATATCAAAGTTAAAAACCATAGTTTTCACGCCCCCTCCTGTGAATTGGGTGCTAGCCACTTTAATTCAAGAAATGAGCCCTTTTCAAAGTTTCTGTGATGGACTCCTTCTGTGAGTACTTAGATAATATAAAAAATGATACATCCAGGATATTCTTAAAACCTGATTCCCCCCTCCCCTCGTGTCATTAAGTTGTAATAGCTCTGATTTTGGGGCATATTTCAAAATATCTTTTATCAATTTTTCTTCTTTTTTCTTTCTGATTACAAAAGAACTGTGAAATCACAGAGTTGATCAAATTTGATAGTTTTTTTTTTTTACAGAAATTCTCACTCCATCGACGCTTTCCTATGTCCAAAAACAAAATCGAGCGTAACAATTAATTAATCTGCATTGAAGATGCCTCGTTTGACGCAATTAGACTATGTGATGTAAGAAGTATTGTTTTGAATCCTTTCTCCGTGAGTGATAAGTGGAAATTCCAGTGAGTGTTAAGTGATATATAGAAAGGTAATTAACTAAAATCATCAGTTTGCACGATTTCGTAAATAAATAACCGTTAGGTTAGTATATTTCAGGGGTTTTGAAAGGTTTAAAAGTCAGTATAGGCTGAAATATAGAACAAGATAGAAAATAATGGAAGGTACTTCAAATGTATGCCTCCAACGTTTGATGTAAGTTCAAATAATATGTCTTTTCAGTGTGTTTTCCATCCAAAAATATGTAAAATATGATGAACTATGTTCCTTGATTATAATTCATATCTTTCAATTAGGGAGGTTAAGGCTTGACAAAAAAAAGGAATTGTCAGTGAAAAAAAAAACTCAAAAATTTAGCTCTTGATATGGCTTTTTGATGTGTTTTCCAAAGGAAAATATTCAAAATACAATGAAAATAGGTCCCCCCCCAGAAATTTTGAGTTTGGGAGGGGGAGATTTTAAATTGCTATTATATTGCTTTTTTTGTATGCACTTTTTGTCTCTAAAATGTGAATTCAGCCCTTCTGGGTCTGTGGTAGCTTAAAACGTCCACACAGAATTTGCTTTTTTATTCCAATTGCAACATCAAAACGGTTAGCGGTGTACGAGAAAGTTTTTGAAGGAAAAGACCACCGGTCCTACAAATTACATACCGTAATCAGTTTATTATGCTTGAAAAGTCTAAAGACTAGAAAGAAAGTTTGCTGTTCGAATCGAACCGGTACTCGAATCGAGTTTAAACTGATAAGTGAGGGTCTATTCAAACGGATATTTATGGCGTGATTTGAAAAAAAATGGTTAAAACATCAAATTAAAAATAAGTTTTCAGTTGGAAGTAAGAAGCAACACTAAAACTTCTCGCTCTTTGCGCATAAGTTTGACTTTTATTCCCAATCAATGTGAACGACTCCTCACTCCTGAAAAGGTAAGATCATCACTTAGAATAAAACCTTGAAAATACGTTCCCCAGAAATTTTTGAGTTGGGGGGGGGGTGAGGGAGATTTTAAACGACTATTATATTTGCTTTTTTTCTGTGCGCACTTTTTAACTCTAAAATGTGAATTCTTTCATTTGTTTAATTTAGTGTTCAATCTCAAATCTCTCCAAGGGTGAGTTTATTATGTTTGAAGGATATATGCAAGGAATTGTTAAAAATAGAAATGATTATCAAGTTATCATGTTGCAACAGTAGTTGCAATGTAGTAAATAGCGAACAGTAGTTCATCTGCGTTTGAGTTCTTGGTTCCTCACTAGTTATTAGCGAAGGGTTGTAATGTCATATTCTAGTTTCTTAGGCTAAATATCTTCGCAGTTGACCTTTACCCCCTATTTTCGAGGGGTTGACACACTGACGGCATTGTGACACTTTGATGATGGTTAATCGGTGTTCTCGTTGACGGTTTTTGGTTGATTATCATCATTTTCATTAATACAACTTAATGATTTTTTGTGTTCTCGCAAGAAAAATACCTCGCCTTTTAAGATACTTAGCCGTAGTTAGTTGAAACTGTGCAAAAATATCGTAATTTTTTGTTCTAATTGTGTGTGTGTGTGTGTAAATTTTTGTCTGTATATTTTTTTTGTGTGTGTAAGTTTTTGTGTGTGTGTAAGTTTTAGTGTGTGTAAGTTTTTGTGCGTGTGTGTGTGAGTTTTGTGTATGTGGGTAAGTTTTTGTGTGTGTGTAAGTTTTTGTGTGTGTGGGTAAGTTTTTGGTGTGTGTGTAAATTTTTGTGTGTGTGTAAGTTTTTGTGTGTTTGTAAGTTTTTGTGTGTGTGTGTTCTGATTTTTGTGTTCTCGCAAAGAAAATGGCTCGCCTTTAACATACTTAGCCGTAGTTAGTTGAAACTGTGCATAAATATCATAATTTTTAGTCTAATTGCGTTGGCTACTAAAGGAACAATGAGCAATTTTTTTCTGTAGGCTAAATATCTTCGCAGTTGACCTTTACCCCCCCTATTTTCGGAGGGGTGTTGGCACACTGACGGTATTGTGACACTTTGGTGATGGTTAATCAGAGTTCACGTTGATGTTTTCGGTTGATGTATCATCATTTTCATTAATACCGCTTAATGATTTTTTTGTGTTCTCGCAAGAAAAATACCTCGCCTTTTAAGTCACTTAGCCGTAGTTAGTTGAAACTGTGCATAAATATCGTAATTTTTAGTCTAATTGTGTCGCTACTAAAGGAACAATGAGCATTTTTTTCTGATTTTTTTGTGTTTTCGCAAGAAAATAGCTAGCCTTTAACATACTTAGCCGTTGTGTGTGTAAGTTTTTGTGTGTGTGTAAATTTGTGTGTGTGTGTGTAAGTTTTTGTGTTTGTGTGTGTGTGTGTAAGTTTTTTGTGTGTGTGGGGTAAGTTTTTGTGTGTGTGTAAGTTTTTTTTGTGTGTGTGTAAGTTTTTGTGTGTGTGTAAGTTTTTGTGTGTGTAAGTTTTTTGTGTGTGTGGGTAAGTTTTGTGTGTGTGTAAGTTTTTGTGTGTGTGTAAATTTTTGTGTGTGTGTAAACTTTTGTGTGTGTGTAAAATTTGTGTGTGTGTGTTCTGATTTTTGTGTTCTCGCAAGAAAATGGCTCGCCTTTTAAGATACTTAGCCGTTAGTTAGTTGAAAACTGTGCATAAATATCGTAATTTTAGTCTAATTGTGTGGCTACTAAAGGAACAATGAGCATTTTTTTTCTGATTTTTTGTGTTTTAGCAAGAAAATAGCTAGCCTTTAACATACTTAGCCGTTGTGTGTGTAAGTTTTTGTGTGTTTGTGTAAATTTGTGTGTGTGTGTGTGTAAGTTTTTGTGTTTGTGTGTGTGTTGTGTGTAAGTTTTTTATGTGTGTGGGTAAGTATTTGTGTGTGTGTAAGTTTTGTGTGTGTGTGTAAGTTTGTGTGTTGTGTGTGTAAGTTTTTGTGTGTGTAAGTTTTTTTGTGTGTGTGGGTAAGTTTTTGTGTGTGTGTAAGTTTTTGTGTGTGTGTGTGTGTAAGTTTTTGTGTATGTGTGAGTTTTTGTGTGTGTGCGTGTGTAAGTTTTTTGTGTGTGTAAGTTTTTGTTTGTATGTGTAAGTTTTTGTTTGTATATGTGCGTGTAAGTTTTTGTGAGTGTGTGTAAGTTTTTGTGTGTGTGTGTGTTTAAGTTTGTGTGTGTGTGTGTAAGTTTTTTTGTGTGTGTAAGTTTTTGTGTGTGTGTGTGTGTGTGTGTGTGTAAATTTGTGTGTGTGTGTGTGTAAGTTTTTGTGTGTGTGTAATTTTTTGTGTGTGTGTGTGTAAGTTTTTGTGTGTGTGTGTAAGTTTTTGTGTGTGTGTAAGTTTTTGTGTGTATGTAAGTTTTTGTGTGTGTGTAAGTTTTTGTGTGTGGGTGTAAGTTTTTGTGTGTGTGTAAGTTTTTGTGTGTGGGTGTAAGTTTTTTTGTGTGTTTGTTGTGTAAGTTTTTTGTGTGTGTGTGTGTAATTTTTTGTGTGTGTAAGTTTTTGTGTGCGTGTGTAAGTTTTTTTGTGTGTGTAAGTGTTTGTGTGTGTGTAAGTTTGGCGTGTGTGTGTAAGTTTTTGTGTGTGTGTGTGTAAGTTTTTTGTGTGTGTGTGTAAGTTTTTGTGTGTGTGTAAGTTTTTTTTGTTTGTGTGTGTTGAGTTTTTTTTTTGTGTGTGTGTGTGTGTAAGCTTTTGTGTTTGGGTGTAAGTTTTTGTGTGTGTGTGTAAATTTTTTTGTGTGTGTAAGTTTTTTGTCTGTGTAAGTTTTGTGTGTGTAAATTTGTGTGTGTGTGTGTGTGTGTAAAGTTTTTTTTTTGCGTGTGTAAGTTTTTTGTGTGTGTGTGTGTGTGTAAGTTTTGTGTTTGGTGTAAGTTTTTGTGTGTGTGTGTAATTTTTTTTGTGAGGTGTAAGTTTTTTTTGTCTGTGTAAGTTTTTGTGTGTGTGTAAGTTTTTGTGTGTGTGTGTGTGTGTGTAAGTTTGTGTGCGTGTGTGTGTGTGTGTGTAAGTTTGTGTGTGTGTGTGTTTAAGTTTTTGTGTGTGCCCATTTTGAAGTTGGAAAATATTTATATTATTTGGAAAAATAGAAATGAAATAACTAATTTCTTTTTCATTGAAAAAATTTCAGAATAGAACTTGAACTTTTCTTCACTTCGTTGAGAAAATTAAAAAATTGAAGTAGAACTTTTATCTTCTGGGAAAATATTCACAAGTATGCTATAGCTTTTTCTATCTACTACGGAAAAATTTAGAATAGAACTTTAAAATTTCTTTATGTCTTTGGTGAACTTAAAATTGAAGTGGAAGATTTTTATTTTCTCTGGAGAAATTACAATTGGAGTGTGTTCTTTGGTAAAAATCAGAAGAGAACTTGAAACTTTTCTATCTTCCGTGAAACATTAGGAACAGTATTTAAAATTTTTTCATCTCTTTGAGAAAAATTTCATCCGAAGTAAAAAATTTTTATATTATTTGGAAAAAATAGAATTGATTAATAACTAATTTCTTTTTCATTGAGAAAATCAGAAGAGAACTTTAACTTTTCTTAACTTCATTGATAAAATTTAAAATTGAAATAGAACTGCTTATCTTCCGAGAAAATATTCGCAACTATGATATAGCTTTTTCTATCTACTAAGGAAAAATTTAGAATTTGTAAAATTGGTTTAAGAAGGATATTAAGAAAAGAACTTGTACTGAAAAGATATAATAAAAGCCTTTTTGAAAGCATTGCTTGATGTTTGGGTGTGCAAAAGAGTCGTAAAGTAAAGTTGTGGGGAAAAGATAAGTACTTCAACTTGTAAAATGGGTTTAGGAAGGACCTTAAGAAAAAAAAACTTGTTCTGAAATGTGTTTGAAAAGTATTGCATGATAATGGCTAATTCAAAAAGCCTTATAGTAAAGTTTGGGGGGAAAAGATAACTACTTCAAGTTGTAAATTGGTTTATGAAGGAGATTAAGAAAAAAAACTTGTCCTGAAATGCCTTTGAAAAGTATTGCTTGGTGTTGGGCATTCAAAAAGCTGTAAAGTAAAGTTGTGTGTAAAAAGGTTGGGTACTTCAACTTGTAAAATGGGTTTTAGGAATGACATTAAGAAAGGAACTTGTTCTGAAATGTCTTTTGAAAAGTATTGCTTGACCTTGGGGGGTGTGCAAAAAAGTCGTAAAGTAAAGTTGTGGTGAAAAAGATAACTATTTCAAGTTGTAAAATTGGTTTATGATGGATATTAACAAAAAAAAACTTGTTCTGAAAAAATATAATAAAGCCTTTTGAAATGTGGGGACCCTTCTGTGTCTCAAATGCACAAAAAAGTATTAACAAATGGGGATGGGGCTCTTTGGGGACGGGGAGGGCGTTTGGGGATCTGGGGGCCCTTGAGGGCTGGGTGGTCCTTTGGGAGCCCGGGGGACCTTTGGGGGCTGGGGGAGGGCCTCGGGGCCCGGGAAGGGCCTTTGGGGGTCCGGGGGGCCCATTGGAAGCCTGGGGGACCTTTGAGGACCGGAGGAGGGCCTTTGGGGGTCCGATGGACCTTTGGGGACCGGGTGAGGGCCTATGGGGGTCTGGGGGCCCTTTGGGAGCTTGGGGGACCTTTGAGGACCGGGGGCTTCCTTCGGGGTTTGGGTAGGGGGATTGGAACCCTTTGGGGTTGGGGTAGGGGGATCGGAACCCTTTGGGGTTGGGGTAGGGGACCTCACGACACTGTTAAAATACAACTTGTGTATTATAATGACCACAGAGTTTTACCCTCAAATTTCTCTTCTAAAACCTTTTCTAAAATCATCTTTTAAAATGTCTCTAAACTGTTTCGCCGAAATAATTCCCTAAAATGGCTAAAACGGTATCGCCCAAATAATCCCTAAACGTAATTTCAGCGAGTTCCTTTTGTTTTGGCATCCCTGTGCTTTCACATTTGAAATTACAAAGAAACCCTTTCGCGCGCTAATCACTTCATCGCTAAGATCAAAACATTCGCTCGGAAACAATTCTCTTTAGAAACAACAAATTAATTCCCCTTTCGTGAATCAATAATTCCCCTTAGAAACAACAAATTAATTCCCCTTTCATGTCAATCAATCAATCATGACATCATCTGTCATGTGTGATCTAAACTTTGCCTCGGAAAACAATTCTGGTCGAACTCCAAAGACATTAATTAACTTGACATCATCTGTCAGACATTAATTAGCTTCCCCGGAAACAATCTATTTCCTATTTCTGGATCATAACATTCTCCCCTAGCGGGCACTTGGCCAAAAACACACCTGGAGAAAGAGACCTTGAAGGAAGTGTCATTGACCTGTCCCCATTAGACTCAATAATCCATAAATGTGAGAAAGTTCCTGTTTTTCCATTCCCACTGACAAAACCATAAAACATACATGAACTACTGTTGACATCCATGAAAAACCTCAAATAAATTGATCCACACATAACCATCCAAGAAAACAGACATAAATGTGAGAAAGTTCCTGTTTTTTTCATTCTCACTGACAAAAACCATAAATTGCTGTTGACATCCATGAAAAACATCAAATAAATCGACCAACACACATAACCATCCAAGAAAACAGTCAATAAATGTGAGAAAATTCCTGTTTTTTCATTCTCACTGACAAAAACCATAAAACATACATAAATGTGAGAAAGTTCCTGTTTTTTCATTCTCACTGACAAAAACCATAAATTGCTGTTGACATCCATGAAAAAACATCAAATAAATCGACCAACACACATAACCATCCAAAGAAAACAGTCATAAATGTGAGAAAATTCCTGTTTTTTCATTCTCACTGACAAAAACCATAAAACATACATAAATGTGAGAAAGTTCCTGTTTTTTCAAGTGAGAAAAATACTGTTTTTCCATTCTCAGTGAGAAAACCATAAACCACGTGGTCCTGTCACGAGTAGCACCTCCTACCTACTCAAAATTTAGCTCACAGACCATGGTATGAGGAGGGGGGGGGGGGGGGGGCATTCCTTTATATACGGAATAATTTCTGTTCGTTTTGAGTTTTAATGTTGCTCCTTACTTTCAATAGAAAAAAATTTTTCTTATTTAATTTCTGATCGTTTTCAAATAATGCCGGAAAATCTCCATAAAACCTCCAAGAAAATTTCCCTTCCCTTACAGAAAAAACGTCTCCATGGAAAATTCCTCCCACGTAAAATAACCCTCCCCGTAAAATTCCCTCCGGGCAATTCCATCCTCACTGAAAATCACCCCCCCCCCCCTCCGTAAAATTTCTTGCGGACGATTCAGCCTGACAAATTCTTCTTAGCATAATAATTTAGTTTCTAATCGTTTTTCCGATCACTCTGGTAATCCCCCCTTCCGTGGAAATTCTTGCTGAAAATTCAAACCCGCTGAAAATTTCCCCCAGAACATCTCCACATGCAAAATTAAGTTGACAAAGAGAAAGTAATACAAATAAAAATAATCTTGCAAAAAAATTTTGTCAATTCCCGCAGTGTAAAATTTCCCCTGAAAAGTTCACCCACAGAAGTTACCCTTCCCTCTTAAAATTTTCTCCACGGAAACCCACCCCAAGCACAATATCCCTCCCCCCCCCCCGAAATGTGTCCTCATCCTTCCAAATAGTAAAAACTATACATAAACAATGGACAAATTTTATAACTTAACGATATGTCCCAGGAACTATGGGGGGTCATGCTATCTCCAAAGCCATAGTTTATTAACCTTCAAACTATACTGGACAAAATGGTTATCTAAAAATTTTGATTGGACGATTTCGGGGAAAAGGGCCTTGGGAAGGGGGCCAATTGCCCTCCAATCCTTTTGTTCACTTAAAAAGGGCATTAGAATTTTTAATTATCGTTTGAATCCGCCTTCTCTCGATTCTCTAGGACCATTGGTTTGATGCGATCACCCTTGAACAAAAAACACACATCCGTGATCTTTCTTCTGGTAAAAAAAAATCCAAATTTTTGAAGAAAGGAGCTTTGAACCCCCGTGTAACTGAAGACCGTGCAACTGAATCATCGTGCAACTGAACCACCTTGCAACTCAATCCTCGTGTAACTGAACCATCGTGCAACTGAACCACAGAACTCAGTTTTTTAGTACTCTAAAAATATGAGGCAATATCATTGGAAAAAAAAACACAAAGTTAGAATTTTTAGATGTAATACTTTGTTGAAGTTGTTTGTTTCTTTAAATCATGATATAGACACGTGTCAAGATCATTCATAAAAAAGTTTTGTTTTATCTTTGCAAAAAAAAAAGAATATCCAAAGTCACAAACCATTAAAGCTTATTTACTTCTCTTTTTTTTCAGATGAATCAGACCTTTCTTGACGTTAAGTAATAAGCATTTGTGTTGAGGCATATGATCTGCAATGGTATTCTCTGTTTTTTTTTGTAGCTAGGGAGAAAGGGAGATACCTCAAAGGATGCTCTTTATTGCCAAAGCATCTCAGCTCAACTCTCAGGAGGTAGAAATTGTTTTATAATCCCCAGGCAGTTCTATTCTTTTTTATATAAATTTAAAGCAATTCTATACCAACCAACCTCGAGGGGTATTTTTCGGGGGGGAGATTTATGCGGGGAGGTATTTTCCAGGGGGAGGTAATATCCGTGAGTTGGTATTTCCCGGAGGTGTTTTCCACAGGAGGTTTTTTTTTCTTGGGAAGGGGAGGGGCTTCTTGCATCGAATCACTTTTGACTTTTAAAAAGGGCACTAAAACTTTAAATTTCTAATCGAATAGTGAAACGTGATTAACGAAAAAACCTACAGTCCTCGGGGTAAGGACTGTATGTTATTACAAGTTACCCATTGTTAAAAATTAAGGTTCTTATAGAAGGGATGGTATTTCAAACTTCGGAGATGGCTCATCAGTAGAAAGGGGTCAGGAGGTACTGAATACACATAATTTATTCAAGGATTATCGATCGAGTCTAATGGGGTTCAAGGTCAATTGATTTGTTGAATTGATTTGTTGTTGTTTGTCGAGGTGTAATGACACTGGGGGTGAAGTTTGCACATGCGCATTGACGATGGGGAATGTATTGATATAGGACAAGAGGGGGAAAGTGAATTTCCGAGAAATTGATTTGCATAATCAAAGGGGAACTAGATTTCCGAGAAATTGATTTGCATAATCGATGGGAATTATTGATCTACGAAAGGGGAATTAGAAATGACATTACCTGTTTCTTTGGAATTATACGGGACTCTAAAGAGATAAATTGATATTCTATTTTTAAATATGGCTTCTTTGATCTTTAAGTCTGAGGGATAAATAAATATTCTATCGAAGCCATAATAGTATAGCTAGGAACATCTTAGAGATGAAGAGATTAACGCGGGCAAAGGGTTTCCTAGGAATTTCAAATGTGACAGCACAGGGATGGCAAAACAAAAGGAACACACAGAAATTACGTTTAGGGATTATTTGGGTGAAACAGTTTTAGACATTTTAGGGGATTATTTAGGCGAAGCAGTTAGAGACTTTTTAGAAGATGATTTTAGAAGATGATTTAGAAGATGATTTGGGGTGAAACTCTGTGGTCATTATAATACACAAGTTCCATTTGAACAGTGTTGTGAGGTCCACTACCCCAACCCAAAGGACCCCCCTACCCCAACCCCAAAGGGCCCCTCCCAACCCCAATTGCCCCCCCCCTTCGGGGTCCTCCGAGCCCCCAAATGCCCCCGGACTCCCAAATGCCCCCGAGCCCTAAAAGGCCCCCCGGCCCCCCAAATGCCCCCGAAGCCCCAAAATGTCCCCCGGAACCCCAAACCCCCCCGGCCTCCGCAGGACCCCTGGGGCCAAAATGCCCCCCGAGCCCCCAAAGGCCCCCCGAGCCCCACACTTTTTTGCAATACTTTTTTGAATCAATTTGTTTGTATGTCTGGATTGGTGTTTCCAAGTTCAAGAATTTGTCATTGTTGGTTTGTATGTCTAAAGTGTCTGTCTTTCTCTGTTTGTGTGTATGATTCTATTTGTTTGCATGTCTGGGTTGGTGTTTGCAAGTCTATGTATATAGGTCTATGTATATAGTCTATGTATATAGTGTATATACATAGTCTATGTCTATGTATATACACTATATATAGCAGAGTACTCTGTATATAGTATAGTCTTTGTTTATGTATATATAGACTATGTATATAGTCTATGTATATAGGCATGTCTATGTTTTGTCTTTGTTTGATTTGAATGTCTGAAGTGTCTGTCTTTCTCTGTTTGTGTGTCTGATTCTATTTGTTTGCATGTCTGGGCTGGTGTTTGCAAGTCCAAGAATTTATCTGTGTTGCTTTGAATGTCTAAAGTGTCTATCTTTCTCTGTTTGTGTGTCTGATTCTATTTGCTTGCATATCTGGGTTGGTGTTTGCAAGTCCAAGAATTTGTCTTTGTTGGTTTTAATGTCTAAAGTGTCTGTCTTTCTCTGTTTGTGTGTCTGATTTTATTTGTTTGCATGTCTGGGTTGGTGTTTGCAAGTCCAAGAATTTGTCTTTGGTGGTTTTAATGTCTAAAGTGTCTGTCTTTCTCGCTTGTGTGTCTGATTCTATTTGTTTGCATGTCTGGGTTGGTGTTTGCAAGTCTAAGAATTTGTCTTTGGTGGTTTGAATGTCTAAAGTGTATGTCTTTCTCTGTTTGTGTGTTTGATTCTATTTGTTTGCATGTCTAGGTTGGTGTTTGCAAGTCCAAGAATTTGTCTTTGTTGGTTTGAATGTCTAAAGTGTCTGTCTTTCTCTGTTTGTGTGTGTGTCTTTACTTTTTGTTTGCATGTCTGGGTTGGTGTTTGCAAGTCCAAGTATTTGTCTTTGTTGGTTTGAATGTCTAAAGTGCATGTCTTTCCTGCACTTTAGACATTCGAACCAACAAAGAAAATACTTTGACATGCAAACACCAACCGAGACATGAAAAAAAAATAGAATCAAACACACTAAGAGAGAAAGACAGACACTTTAGACATTCAAACCAACAAAGACAAATACTTGGACTTGCAAACATTAGTCCAGACATGCAAAAAAATAGAATTAGACATATAAACCGAGAACGAAAGACAGACACTTTAGACATTCAAACCAACAAAGACAAATACTTGGACTTGCAAACATCAACCCAGACATGCAAACAAATAGAATCAGACACACAAACAGAGAAAGACAGACAATTTAGACATTCAAATCAACAAAAACAAATACTTGGACTTGCAAACACCAACCCAGACATGCAAAACAATAGAATTAGACACACAAACAGAGAAAGACATGCGCTTTAGACATTCAAACCAACAAAGACAAATACTTGAACTTGCAAACACCGACCCAGACATGCAAACAAAAAGTAACAGACACACAAACAGAGAAAGACAGATACTTTAGACATTCAAACCAACAAAGACAAATTCTTGGACTTGCAAACACCAACCTAGACATGCAAACAAAAAGAATCAGACACACAAACAAAGAAAGACATGCACTTTAGACGTTCAAACCAACAAAGACAAATTCTTGGACCTGCAAACACCAACCCAGACATGTAAACAAATAGAATCAGACACACAAACAGAGAAAGACAGACACTTTAGACATTCAAACCAACAAAGACAAATACTTTGGACTTGCAAACACCAACCCAGACATGCAAACAAATAGAAACAGACACACAAACAGAGAAAGATAGACACTTTAGACATTCAAACCAACAAAGACAAATTCTTGGACTTGCAAACACCAGCCCAGACATGCAAACAAATAGAATTAGACGCACAAACAGAGAAAGACAGACACTTTAGACATTCAAACCAACAAAGACAAATTCTTGGACTTGCAAACATCAAACTAGACATCAACCCAGGGTTGATGTTTGCTAGTCCAAGAATTTTTCGTTGTTGGTTTGAATTTCTAAAGTGTCAGTCTTTCTCAGTTTGTGTGTCTGATTCTATTTGTTTGCATGTCTTGGCTGGTGTTTGCAAGTCCAAGAATTTATCTTTGCTGCTTTGAATGTCTAAAGTGTCTATCTTTCTCTGTTTGTGTGTCTGATTCTATTTGCTTGCATATCTGGGCTGGTGTTTGCAAGTCCAAGAATTTGTCTTTGTTGGTTTGAATGTCTAAAGTGTCTATCTTTCTCTGTTTGTGCGTCTGTTTCTATTTGTTTGCATGTCTGGGTTGGTGTTTACAAGTCCAAGAATTTGTCTTTGTTGGTTTGAATGTCTAAAGTGTCTGTCTTTCTCTACTTGCGTGTCTGATTCTATTTGTTTCCATGTCTAAGTTGGTGTTTGCAAGTCTAAGAATTTGTCTTTGGTGGTTTGAATGTCTAAAGTGTGTGTCTTTCTCTGTTGGTGTGTCTGATTCTATTTGTTTGCATGTCTAGGTTGGTGTTTGCAAGTCCAAGAATTTGTCTTTGTTGGTTTGAATGTCTAAAGTGTCTGTCTTTCTCTGTTTGTGTGTCTGTTACTATTTGTTTGCACGTCTGGGTTGGTGTTTGCAAGTCCAAGTATTTGTCTTTGTTGGTTTTAATGTCTAAAGTGCATGTCTTTCTCTGTTTGTGTGTCTAATTCTATTTGTTTGCATGTCTGGGTTGGTGTTTGCAAGTCAAAGTATTTGTTTTTGTTGATTTGAATGTCTAAATTGTCTGTCTTTTTCTGTTTGTGTGTCTGATTTATTTGTTTGCATGTCTGGGTTGATGTTTGCAAGTCCAAGTATTTGTCTTTGTTGGTTTGAATGTCTAAAGTGTCTGTCTTTCTCGGTTTATATGTCTAATTCTATTTATTTGCATGTCTGGGCTAATGTTTGCAAGTCCAAGTATTTGTCTTTGTTGGTTTGAATGTCTAAAGTGTCTGTCTTTCTCTGTTTGTGTGTTTGATTCTATTTGTTTGCATGTCTGGGTTGGTGTTTGCATGTCCAAGTATTTGTCTTTGTTTGTTTGAATGTCTAAAGTGCCTGTATTTCTCTGTTTGTGTGTCTGATTCTATTTGTTTTACATGTCTGGTTGGTGTTTGCAAGTCCAGAATTTGTCTTTCATGGTTTGAATCTCTCAAGCGCATGTCTCTTTCTCAGTTTGTATGTCTGATTCTATTTGTTTGCATGTCTGGGTTTGTGTTTGCAAGTCCAAGAATTTGTCTTTGTTGATTTGAATGTCTAAAGTGTCTCTCTTTTTCTCTGTTTGTGTTTTCTGATTCTATTTGTTTGCATGTCAGGGCATTGGTGTTTGCAAGTCCAAGTATTTGTTTTTGTTGGTTTGAATGTCTAAAGTGCATTTCTTTCTCTGTTTGTGTGTCTGAATCTATTTGTTTACATCTCTGGGTTGGTGTTTGCAAGTCCAAGAATTTGTCTTCGTTGGTTTTAATATCTAAAGTGTCTGTCTTTCTCTGTTTGTGTGTCTGATTCTATTTGACTGCATGTTTGGGTTGGTGTTTGCAAGTCCAAGAATTTGGCTTTGTTGGGTTGAATGTCTAAAGTGTCTGTCTTTCTCTCTGTTTGTGTGTCTGATTCTATTTGTCTGCATGTTTGGGATGGTGTTTGCAAGTCCAAGAATTTGTCTTTGTTGGTTTGTATGTCTAAAGTGTCTGTCTTTCTCGGTTTATATGTCTGATTCTATTTGTTTGCATGTCTGAGATGGTGTTTGCAAGTCCAAGTATTTGTCTTTGTTGGTTTGAAATTTTAAAGTGTCTGTCTTTCTCTGTTTGTGTGTCTGATTCTATTTGTTTACATGTCTGGGTTGGTGTTTGCAAGTCCAAGTATTTGTCTTTGTCGGTTTGAATGTCTAAAGCGCATGTCTTTCTCAGTTTGTGTGTCTGATTCTATTTTTTTACATGTCTGGGTTTGTGTTTGCAAGTCCAAGAATTTGTCTTTGTTGGTATGAATGTCTAAAGTACATGTCTTTCTCAGTTTGTGTGTCTGATTCTATTTGTTTGCATGTCTGGGTTTGTGTTTGCAAGTCCAAGAATTTGTCTTTGTTAGTTTGAATGTCTAAAAGTACTGTCTTTCACTGTTTGTGTGTCTGATTCTATTTGTTTGCATGTCTGGGTTGATGTTTACAAGTCCAAGTATTCAAAGTCCAAGTTACCAGACATGCAAACAAGTAGAATCAGACACACAAACAGAGAAAGATAGACATTCTATTTGTATTAAACTGTCTGGGTTGATGTTTACTTGGACTTGCAAAGTACCAAGTTACCTGACATGCAAACAAATAGAATCAGACACACAAACAGAGAAAGACAGACACTTTAGACATTCAAACTAACAAAGACAAATACTTGGACTTGCAAACACCAACCCTGACATGCAAACAAATAGAATCAGACACACAAACAGAGAAAGACAGACACTTTAGACATTCAAACAAACAAAGACAAATACTTGGACTTGCAAACACCAACCCAGACATGCAAACAAATAGAATCAGACACACAAACAGAGAAATACAGACAATTTAGACATTCAAATCAACAAAAACAAATAATTGGACTTGCAAACACCAAACCCAGACATGCAAATAAATAGAATTAGACACACAAACAGAGAAAGACATGCACTTTAGACATTCAAACCAACAAAGACAAATACTTGGACTTGCAAACACCAACCCAGACATGCAAACAAATAGAATCAGACACACAAACAGAGAAAGACAGTTTACTTTAGACATTCAAACCAACAAAGACAAATACTTGGACTTGCAAACACCATCTCAGACATGCAAACAAATAGAATCAGACATAAACCGAGAAAGACAGACACTTTAGACATACAAACCAACAAAGACAAATTCTTGGACTTGCAAACACCATCCCTAAACATGCAGACAAATAGAATCAGACACACAAACAGAGAGAAAGACAGACACTTTAGACATTCAACCCAACAAAGCCAAATTCTTGGACTTGCAAACACCAACCTAGGCATGCAAACAAATAGAATCAGACACACAAACAAAGAAGGACATGCACTTTAGACATTCAAACCAACAAAGACAAATTCTTGGACCTGCAAACACCAGCCCAGACATGTAAACAAATAGAATCAGACACACAAACAGAGAAAGACAGACACTTTAGACATTAAAACCAACAAAGACAAATTCTTTGGACTTGCAAACACCAATCCAGACATGCAAGCAAATAGAATCAGACACACAAACAGAGAAAGACATGCACTTTAGACATTCAAACCAACAAAGACAAATTCTTGGACTTGCAAACACCAACCCAGAGATGTAAACAAATAGAATCAGACACACAAACCGAGAAAGACAGACACTTTAGACATACAAAACAACAAAGACAAATACTTGGACTTGCAAACACCAGCCCAGACATGCAAACAAATAGAATCAGACACACAAACAGAGAAAGACACGTAGTTTAGACATTCAAACCAACAAAGACAAATTCTTGGAATTGCAAAAACCAACCCAGACATGCAAACAAATAGAATCAGACACACAAACAGAGAAAGACAGACACTTTAGACATACAAACCAACAATGACAAATTCTTGAACTTGGAAACACCAACCCAGACATACAAACAAATTGATTCAAAAAAGTTTTTAAAAAAGTGTGGGCCCGGGGGGCCTTTGGGGGCTCTGTGGGCATTTTGGGCCCCAGGGGGGCCTGCGGAGGCCCGGGGGCATTTGGGGCTCGGGGGGTTTGGTTTCCGGGGGGCATTTGGGGGGTTCGGGGGCATTTGGGGGCCGGGGGGCCTTTGCGGGCTCGGGGGCATTAGGGAGTCCGGGGACATTTGGGGGCTCGGGGGACCCCGAGGGGGGGCAATTGGAGTTAGGGGGCTCTTTGGGGTTGAGGGAGGGGGCCCTTTGGGGTGGTGGACCTCACAACACTGTTCAGATGGAACTTGTGTATTATAACGACCACGGAGTTTCACCCCAAATCATCTTCTAAATCATCTTCTAAAATCATCTTCTAAAAAGTCTCGAACTGTTTCGCCTAAATAATCCCCTAAAATGTCTAAAACTGTTTCACCCAAATAATTCCTAAACTTCATTTCTGTGTGTTCCTTTTGTTTTGACATCCTTGCGCTGTCACATTTGAAATTCCTAGGAAACCCTTTCCCGCGTTAATCTCTTCATCTCTAAGATGTTCCTAGCTATACTATTATGGCTTCGATGGAATCTTAATTTATCCCTCAGATTTAAGATCAAAGAAGCCATATTTAAAAATAGAATATCAATTTATCTCTTTAGAGTCTCGTATAATTCCTAGGAAACAAGTGATCTTATTTCTAATTCCCCTTTCGTAGATCAATAATTCCCATCGATTTTGCAAATCAATTTCTCGGAATCTAGTTCCCCTTCGATTATGTAAATCAATTTCTCGGAAATTCACTTTCCCACTCTTGTCCTTGATCAATACATTCCCCATCGTCAATGCGCATGTGCAAACTTCACCCCCAGTGTCATTACACCTGGACAAACAACAACAAATCAATTGACCTTGACCCCCATTAGACTCGATCGATAATCCTTGAATAAATTATGTGTATTCAGCACCTCCTGACCCCTTTCTACTCTCATTCGATTGGAAATTGAAATTTCAAGTTTAATTTTGAAGAATCAGAGGTAATCAGAGGACAATCATCCTCTCTCACTTAACCGCCATTTTCCCCCAAAGGCATCCGATAAAAATAAAAAAAAAAAATTCAAAATAGACTAATAGTCAAAGAAACATGGCTCTGGGGTTAACAATCCCACCAGCAGGTCCTGGAGCAAGGGCTGTAAGCTGAGCTAATTACTGAATGTTAACACACAAGGTGTTATGGAAAAAGATTTTTGTATGATCCTGGAGGGGGGGGAGGGTGCTCATTTGAATGGAAATAAAGAATTTCCAGTGTAATTTTTAAGAGTTAAAATTGATCAAAGATCTTTGATCACTTTCAAACGAATAAATTAAAAAATTCGAATGCCCTCTTTAAGTAAACAAAAAGATTGGAGGGCAATTGGCCGCCGTCCCAAGGCCCTTTTCCCCGAAATCGTCCAATCAAAATTTTTAGATAACCATTTTGTTCAGCATAGTTTGATAGTCCATAAACTATGCCTTTGGAGATAGCATGACCCCCCATAGTCTGTGGGGACATATCATTAAGTTATAAAATTTGTCCATTGTTTATGTATAGTTTTTACTATTTGGAAGGATAAGGACACTTTTCGGGGGGGGGGGGGAGAGATATTGTGCTTGGGGTGGGTTTCCGTGGAGAAAATATGGAAGGGAAATTTCTGTGGATGAATTTTCCAGGGGAAATTTTACACTGTGGGAATTTTACAGAATTCCTATGCAAGATTATTTTTTATTTGTACTACTTTCTCTTTGTCAACTTAATTTTGCATGTGGAGATGTTCTGGGGGAAATTTTCAGCGGCTTTGAATTTTCGGCAAGAATTCCCACGGAAAGGGGATTACCGGAGTGATCGGAAAAAACAATTAGAAATTAATTAAGTAGCTAAAGAAAATTTGTCAGGCTGAATCGTCCGCAAGAACTTTTCTGGAGGGGAGGGGGATGATTTTCAGCGAGGATGGAATTGCCCGGAGGAATTTTACGTGGAGGGTTATTTTACGTGGGAGGAACTTTCCAAGGAGAAGTTTTCTGTAAGGGAAGGGAATTTTTCTTGGAGGTTTAGCCAGATTTACCGGGCATTATTTGAAAACGATCAGAAATTAAATAAGAAAACATTTTTTTTATTGAAAGTAAGGAACAACATAAAAGCTCAAAACGAACATAAATTATTCCGTATACAAAGGACTTGCCCCCCCCCTCCTCAATACCTTGGTCTGTGAGCTAAAGTTTTGACTGTTTGTCCCAATTGTTTAATAACGACTCCTGAAACACAAGAGCCGTTTCACTATAAAAGGAAAACTTTTTAAAAGTACAAAACATTAGCTTGAAGAGCAAGGTAATGAGGATGGGGCAACCCCTTTATTTACAGAATAGTTTCTGTTGGTTTTGAGTTTTAATGTTGCTCCTTACTTTGAGTAGAAAAACTTGTTTTTTTTTAAAAATTAATCTTGGCAAAGGTAAAGTTGCTAAATTTCTTACTGTGCAATGCTCGGTCACTAAACAACAAGATGGACGAACTGAAGGTCCTCATTGGACAGACTTGAAACCGAATCAAAGCAATAGCTCAGTGTTTGAACATTACAAATGAAACTGGGTCTATAAAATGTTGTAAAGTTTTTTGTTTTAAAACAAGACGAAAACACAGCTTAGAGCGCAGTGGCAGAGGTGTCAGTCTACACTTACAGGGTGATTTACCTCGTAAATTACTAAGTGAGCGCACTGATTCCTGCCATGAAGTGATCTGCGCTGATTGTAAACCGTGTTCTTTCTAGATAATTCTCCTGTATCATAATAGCCGTTGTTTACTGCCCTGAAGGTACAAGGAACTAGAAGGAACTAATACAATACCGTTAAACTACTTCTTTATTCTGTGGGAGTCTACAGCTAATTTTTCGAAGAGTAAACGACTATAATTACCAACCAAACCCTAGCCAAATAATCTATCTGTTCCTTCACACGCTGTATTAAGAATAGGAGGGACCTAATGACTCCAGCGAGTACATAATTTATGCTTGTTTTTTTGGTCTGTTTGTTGATGGTTATTTGATGGTTTTGTTCTGTTTGATGGTTATTTGATATTTTTTTCATGGTTATATTGTTGTTTGATGGTTATTTGATGTTGTTTCTGTTCTGTTTGTTGATGGTTATATGGTTATTTGATGGTTTTTGTTCTGTTTGATGGTTATTTGATTTTTTTCATGGTTATTTGATGTTGTTTCTGTTCTGTTTGTTGATGGTTGATGATTTGATGTTTTTTTCATGTTCTGTTCTGTTTGATGGTCATTTGATGTTTGTTGATGGTTATTTGATGGTTTTGTTCTGTTTGATGGTTATTTGATGTTTTTTTTATGATTATTTGATGTTGTTTCCTTTCTGTTCGTTTGATGGTTGTTTGATGATTATGAGTGCTGGTCAATTTGTTTGTTGTTTTCCTGGATGTAGACATAAGTCCAACAACAATTGCTGGTTGTTTTCTTGGATGTAGACATAAGTTCAACAACATTGATTGGATGTAGACATAAGTCCAAAAACAATTGCTGAATGTTTCTTGGATGTAGACATAAGTCCAACAACAGCTTGGATGTAGACATAAGTTCAACAAACAATTGCTGGATAATCGATTCTAAGGGGACAGGATTTCTGGGAAATTGATTTGCATAATCTGACGGGAAATTCTAATGTATCATGAGGGAATTAAGAAACAATATGGCTTCTCTGGTCTTTAGGTCTGAAAGATAAATTAATATTCAATTTTTAAATATGGCTTCTCTGGTCTTTAGGTCTGAGAGATAAATACTAATATTCTTTCGAAGCCATAATAGTGTAACTAGGAACACCTTATATTTTTTTCACAAATTCAAACGAGATCAAGACAGATTGAATATATTTTACGCGGGAAATGGTTTCCTGGGAATTTCAAATGTGACAGCACAGGGATGCCGAAACAAAGGAACACGCAGGAGTTACTTTTAGGGGATTATTTGGGCGAAAACAAATTAATCAAAATTTTAGGGACTATTTAGGCGAAACAGTTAGAGACATTTTAAAGGATGATTTGAGGTGAAACTCCTTGGTCGTTATAATACACAAGCTCCTTTTGAACAGTGTTGTAAGACTCCCTAACCTAACCCCAAGGGCCCCCCTCCGCACAACTTTTACAACCCCCCCCCCATTCCCCCCTCAGCTTTTTGCCCTTCATTTTTTGCGCACTTGAGACACAGAAGGGCCCCCTCCCCCTGGGCCCCCAAAGGGCCCCCTCCCCCAACTTTTTGGGCCCCCTACCCCCAATTTTTTAACATGGTATTTTTATCATTTTTTTTGTTTAGACTTATAGTTTAGTTATAGTTAAGAGCTTTGAGTTTTGAGTTTTAGCTTAGAGCCTTAGCTTAGAGTTTTAGTTAGAGTTATAGTTTAGTTTAATTTTAGCTAAGAGTTTTAGTTTAGAGTTGTAGTTTAGTTTTAGTTAGGAGTTTTAGTTTAGAGTTGTAGGTTAATTTTAGTTAAGAGTTTTAGTTTGGAGTTTAGAGTGTTAGCTTAGAGTTTTAGCTTAGAGTTTTAGTTAGAGTTATAGTTTAGTTTAATTTTAACTAAGAGTTTTAGTTTAGAGTTGTAGTTTAGTTTTTAGCTAGGAGTTTTAGTTTAGAGTTGTAGGTTAGTTTTAGTTTAGAGTTTTAGTTTGGTATTAGCTTACAGTTTTAGTTAGAGTTATAGTTTAGTCTAGTTGTAGTTTAGAGCCTGGAGTTTCAAGTTAGACTCTCAGCACTTAGAGTTTTAGTTAGAGTTGTATTTTATTTTAGTTTTTAGTTAAGTGTTTTTTGGACATGTAGTTTAGTTTTAGCTAAGAGTTTCAATTTAGAGTCTTAGCCTAGAGTTCTTAGCTTCGAGTTTTTCGTTGCACTTTTAGTTTAGTTTAGTATTAGTTAAGAGTTTTAGTTTAGAGTTGTAGTTTAGTTTTAGTTAAGAGTTTTAATTTAGAGTTTTAGCTTAGAGTCATATCTTAGAGTTTTAGTTAGAGTAATAGTTTAGTTTAGTTGTAGCTAAGAGTTTTAGTTTAGAGTTGTAGTTTAGTTTTAGTTAAGAGTTTTTTTGTTTAGAGTTTTAGTTTTGAGTCATAGCTTAGAGTTTTAGTTAGAATTATAGTTTAGGTTTTAGTTTTAGTTAAGAGTTTTAGCTTAGAGTTGTAGTTTAGTTTTAGTTGAGAGCTTTAGTTTAGAGTTTAGAGTTTTAGCTTAGAGTCATTCTATGAGTTTTAGTTAGAATTATAGTTTAGTTTAGTTTTAGTTAAGAGTTTTAGTTTATAGTTTTTTAGTTAGAGTTGTAGTTTTAGTTTTAGGTTAGAGTTTTAGTTTAGAGGCTAGAGTTTTAGCTTAGAGTCTTATCGTAGAGTTTTAGTTAGAACTATAGTTTAGTTTAGTTTTAGTTAAGAGTTTTAGTTTAGAGTTGTTGTTTAGTTTTAGTTAGGAGCTTTAGTTTAGAGTTTAGTGTTTTAGTTTAGGATTTTAGCTTAGAGTTTTAGTTAGAACTATAGTTTAGTTATTTTTTGTTTAGAGTTGTAGTTTAGTTTTAGTTAGAGTTATAATTTAGTTTAGCTTTAGCTAAGAGATATAGTTTAGAGTTTTAGAGTCTTAGTTTAGAGTCTTAGCTTAGAGTTATAGTTTAGTTTAGAGCTATAGTTTAGAGTTGTTGTTTATTTTTAATTAAGAGTTATAGTTTAGAGTTTTAGTTTGGTATTAGCTTACAGTTTTAGTTAGAGTTATAGAAGTTAAGAGTTTTAGTTTAGAGTTTTAGTTTAGAGTCTTAGCTTAGAATTTTAGTTAGAGTTATAGTTTAGTTTAGTTTTAGCTAAGAGTTTTTGTTTAGAGTTTAGAGTTTTAGTTTAGAGTTTAGAGTTTCAGTTTAGAGTCTTAGCTTAGAGTTTTAGTTAGTTATAGATTAGTTTAGTTTTAGCCTAGAGTATTAGCTTAGAGTTTTTCGTTACACTTTTAGTTTAGTTTAGTGTTAGTTTACTTTTAGTTATGAGTTCAATGGTTTGTTTACACATGCCATGCGGAAATCCGTCCGTTTCTGTTCGAACTATGGCTAAAATAACGCTGCGTTTTAAGGCAAAGATTTCAAATTATTGCAATAGCAGAACCTATGTTCTTACCCTCTTCTGAAAGCTGTTGAACAATAGAGAGCCAAACGAAACCGTTTTTTTTTAGTTTTCTTATAGCCTGGGTGCGTAGGATCATAGAAGCTGGGAGTAGCCTTGAACCAAAGATATAAGATCGTGTAGTTTTTGATGATTCATACTCATGATTTTATTCATTTAAAAATCTTGCCAAGATTCCGTCCTGATTTGACCAAACGTTGCGGTAAGCTAGAGATTTTTTCTAGCACAAAAACGGACGGAATTTCCGCACGGATTGCTAAATATGCATGAATTTCCGCCATGTGTAAACGAACCATAAGTTTAGAGTTGTAGTTTAGTTTTAGTTAAGAGATTGAGTTTAGAGTTTTAGCTTAGAGTCATATCTTAGAGTTTTAGTTAGAGTTATAGTTTAGTTTAGTTTTAGCTATGAGTTTTAGTTTAGAGTTGTAGCTTAGTTTTAGTTTAGAGCTTTAGTTTAGAGTTGTAGCTTAGTTTTAGTTAAGAGTTTTTGTTTAGAGTTGTAGTTTAGTTTTAGTTAAGAGTTTTAGTTTAGAGTTTAGTCAAGAGTTTTAGTTTAGAGTTTAGAGTTTTAGTTTTAGTTTACATTTCTTGGGTATGTACTCTTCTTTTTTCTTATTCTCTGTGCTTTTCTTTTTGCTATTAGTATCGTACCCTTGAACTAATATAGTCTGCGTCTCGGTATGCATTATTAGGATTCTTGCTCTTGCTTGCATAAGGACTATGCTGAAGGAATGAGTATATGTAAATTTGGTCCTGAAGACCATGTCCATTTTGTAAATATCGCTGGTTTCAGATAAGTCAGAGTGATTAATTTTCTTTGTGATTCACTATCGAGTTTGATTATTTCTGGAACTGCATTTGTTGTGATTTCTGATAATGAGGATTGTATTTCTTTGGCTCGTGCCTCAGGCATGGGTGTTGTTGTCGCGTTATCTTTCTTTCTTCGTGGCTTGTCGATATTTTTCTTTTTCTCTTTTGGTGATGTTTTCTTAGTAATGTTGATCGCGGTATGGTCTTGCCATAGTGTGTTTAAGGTATGTCCATATGCTTGATAATTCATTTAACATGGTGTAATTCCCATCATAGAGTTTATTTTTCCAAGAAGTAGTTACGGGAGAGCTTTTGGTGGATTTTATCGTAGTACTTTCACTTATGGAATCATCCATTTTACTTAATGCTCTTCTTCCTCGGCTTTCTCTGTTGTTTGTTCCTAGAGCTTTGTCAATTTCTGCCATTTTTTTGTCAAAATCATCTATTATGAATTTTGAATTTAGTTTAGGAATAATGGGGAGTGGATCTCCTTTATTTTCCTTGTTATGCATGTCTTTGTTTGATTGCAGGCTCTTGTTCGATTTTAAGAATTGGAATATAGAGTCCTTCAGTTCATTAGTATTTTTCTCTAGTCTCATTACTTGTTGGAACAAGGTATCGAACAGTTTGGGATCCAGTTTCATAAATATGTTCCAGGCATTATTACTTTCAAGCAACGAATTCTCGCGTTTGAAGATTATCCCATGTTTTACAATATCTTGGGCTACAGCGTGAACAATGAAGATTGTCATGCAATTTGTTAACCACATCTCTTTGTTAGTTCTAGAATAAGTTCATCATTAATTATAATATGGATAAAATTTTGTAATTTTATGACTGGTAATCGAACGCGAATTTAAATTATTATTACAAGGTGCTGACTCGATCGGGGAAATCAACAAAGTGGAATTAAGGTTTCTGGTTTCCGAATTAATTAATTACGCATGGACTACGTACGACTGATTGTTAAGTTGGAGGGGATAATTATTTTTGCTGGCTTCGTTCAAAATGAATGTCACATTTAACTTAAGGGGTGTGTGGACTGACTTTGATTTATGCCGCATTAAATTATTTCAACAGAGAAGGCATTACTAATTTTTTGGTTGCATTTATTTTTGATTCATTTGTTTTTATTCTTTTAAACATAATTTCTTTTCTTTTCACACTGTATCTTACGCTTTTTGGATTGTATAGATATCGTTTACAATATCTTATTTCTTGGAGTGGGTCATGTTGACCTTGATATTTTATGCAGTTTTGATTTGCCTCAATCTTGTAACATATTTTTTGTTTCCTGCATTTGTCTATCAGTAAACAAATCGGTCTGACACGGACATTTAACAAATCCGTAACCGAATTTTATATTGTTTTTATTTTTGCTATTTTCTTATCTCATCTTGTATATATTGAAGGTACTTGCTTTTTCTCCCGTTGTATTTTATTCCCAACTTTCCTCTTGCGGGTCGATATTTGGGTGTATTTGCCAATCGTAGTCCAAAACGATACGATCCTATGCTATATTCCCTTAAGTAATATTTGACATCCCACTTTTTCGTGAAAATTTCTTCCCTAAATTTGTCACCAATCAGGATTGCTGCAGAGTATATCATGTTTTCTTTTGCAAACCGGATAGTTTATAAACTCTGTGTCAATAATTGCCTTGGCCAATGTTCTGAAATGGAAGGTAGTTTCTATTGGCTATTGTCTAGTTGTTTTTTTATTCAAAACTAGTTACATTGATGGTTACTCTAGGTCGAGATCAAACTACTTTTTCACCAGTACTCCCTCGTGTTCGGGTACTTGTTCGTTCGACGTCCGACTTCCCTGGTCCGGGACTTCAAAGTATCATGGGTAATTGCCCCCTCTCAAAGGATGATGTTAGTGAAAGGTATGCCATTTAATATCCCCCTGGATTTTCAATTTACAGCTGAAGAAATGGACAGTCTCATGCAAATTGTTGAACCTAATGTCCCCGGGGACATTTTTGACTATAGTTCTATAATTAGTGAATTGGGTCCTGTACAAATAGGTGCAGGACATGAAAATAGTGGTATGTGCCCGGAACTATGGTGAATTTTTATTTGTTAGAATCTTCTCTAGGTCACTTGCAAACATACAGGGTAGATTTTAATCCCCCCGAGGAAAACGCGGTTGACGAGGGCATTATTTTTAACAGACCCGTGAATGTTCTCCATAGCTACATCGAACACAGAATTCGAGCACAAATTGAGATTCAGATTCAGAAATGGGAGGGTCAAGGGGGGATTACAGCATCAGTTAAATCAAAAAGTTTATTTACAAAAGGGGACATCTGGGGAAATTTTTATTTTCATTTTTCAAACTGGCAACCAGACTTTTTACCCTGGTCCTAAACGAATTTGAGAGCAACTTTTTTAACTGGGTAAATAAACTAATTTCGACTTTGGACAACGTTTAACGAGAGGGGAAGTGGGTCCACAACCATTTTATACATTGAATACATGGATCTGAATCTCAGTAGATTTTAAAAAAAACTTTATTTTAAGGGGAGCGGGTAGAAAAATAAAATGCCACCCAGATTTGTCGGCTACCAAAGGGGTTCAGAGTTTCAATTTTTGAAAACGGGGCTGCAATGCTTTAAATACGCATTTTTAGCAGCAGCCCATAAAACATTAAAAAAAAATGAGTCATCAAATGAAAAATCTCGACGGACTTGCTCGTAACGGTGGAGAAAATTTTCCCTAAAGTAAATTTTGATTGTTTAGAGGGGAAAATATCCGGTTTCCTTGAAAGAAATATAACCATATTCGAGAAAGCAAATGAAAATCTTGGTTTGGGGTGGTTGTTCTCCAGTATGACACAGAATTTGTAGATGGGGGAAAGAACCAAATAAAAAAAGGAGTTTTCGTATTCAGTTAGGACACCGATGGTGGATAATGTTAAAAAATTGGGTTTGGGTTATTTACGAGCCTCTCAAAGATGTAAATTCCTATGGTCATTTTTTCCCCGTTTACAGCAATAAGTCGACTCCTATCTCAAGTCGTTCAGAAAGGGGAACGTCTCTATTGCCCCATGTGCCTTTCCCCCTTTAGATCTGAGGCGAACATTCTCAGATCACATGGGGCATTCCAAAATTCATGGGAATCAACGAATAGAAATGCCGGCAGAAGGCAAAGATACTTTAAATTGAAAAAATTTCCAAAATTCCCTGCTACAAAGTTGATAAAGGGTCTTTGGATTGCGAATCAAGACTGGTTGAGAGCATCAGACCCATCAAAGCCAAATATAGTCAAGGAACACAAAACTAGTTGCGTGTTCCTACGCGCATGCCCGTCGCGATTCCAACAATAAAATGCAGTTGAAAGAGTTTTTTTTACTATGGATGAAGGAGGGTAGTATGGAAAAGTTATTGGTATCTTTAATAAAAACAGCAAACGGCGCAATTTCACGATTGCGTCGCACCAACTAACCCAATGACATATCAGATAAGGAGCGATCGGCACTAGAAAATGGGAAAATTTGTTGGGTTCGTCATTGCCCCAAAAGACGCACGATCACAATCACCTTATTGACCCCAATTCAACGGGAAAAGTAACTTTCGGGGGTGGGCTCACAATTCATGTAACCCTTAAAAAATTAAACAGCAACTCTTTCTTCCGGTTTTTTATACATAATCTAACTACGATCCTGAAGTATGTGCTACCAGCAATGGCACATCTTCAAAGAAATGGAACAGTGGATGATTTATGGGTGATAGACAGCTTTTCCTACAAAATCGTACTTAAATCATCGGAAAAGCTGCTTGTTTTGGAATTTATGTGGAAATTTGTTGAAGCCGACGTTGAAGTCCACGAATAAAATTCGCTTTTTAGATTCCTACAGTTTTTTCCCCAAATCATTGAGGCGAGTTAATTCAAGTGCAGAAAAACGATGACGGCTGCAACGCTTTCCCCCTTCTCAAGCAACAATTTCCAAATGATTTATATGATTTGTTGACGTCAAGGGCATCTATCCTTATGATTATTATTGTTCCATGTCGAGATTCGCCGAGAAAACTATTCCTTCGATTGAATCGTTTTACGACAGTCTACATGACCGTAGGTGCACCCCGATGAATACAGTTTTGCTAAAAAGTCTGGGGCAGAGGGAGGGTGTATAAAATAGTTTGACTACTGCAAGCTGTATTTGTCGAGTGATGTGTTACTTTGTTAATCATTATGTGTAAAATACGGACAAAATCTATGGGAAATTTAATCTTGATTTGGGCTATATTTTTCATCTCCTCATCTGGTGATGGACCTCATCCTAAAATTAGTGGGGAAAAAAATCGGGCTTAATCACAGACATTGATCAGCATCTGTTCATCGAAAGGTCAATGAGGGGTGGATTTGTTTTTCACGGGGATCGTATCTTGGAAACTGATTCAACTGGAGAGAAGACGGGGACAAAATCGGATGCAGTTTTCCTTGATATGAATTCTCTCTACCCCTTGGCCATGTCCTCATTATGCACTACCTTGCGGTGACTATAAATGGCTTCAATGACCCTCAAGCTCAAGCTGTTGAGCTTCACTATTCAGTAAAAGGATTTTGTTTTCCCGTGCATAAATGGACCTTGACTAGGGACTCTTTTTGAGCCCCCGCAAAGACGTTTAGTAGCGAGGTGGACGGATTGCATTGGTCACCTTCAAAACAAAAACTTATTGCTGACCTCTGTTGCCCAAAAAAAAAATATTGTTGTACATCACGTGGCTTTAAAATGATGATGTGCAACAACGGTTTTCATTCAACGTCACAAAGGTTCACAGAGCACCC